>CM076584.1:1006236083-1006718990 GCA_034641835.2 Pinus albicaulis
GCCAACAATCTCCCCCTTTAGACTTGATGGCAACCATGATGGTGTTTGATCACCACAACAGATAGATACATTGATTATAACCATTATTCAAACACCATGATACTCTCCCCGTTTGATATCAAGGGCAAAGGGCGGATCAAAACCAAACAAGGTTTTTCTTCTCTTGTAGAAAGAAGAGCTCTGTAGATCTGATGTGCACTGAAGTTACCATGTTTGCTCCCCCTGAGTTCATGCTGAATCTTCAAACATGTTTTTCAATGAAGTACATGACTCTATGACCTTTCCTCTCACCAAGGACTCATACTTACATCAATGATCCAACCAAGTGGATTTACATATGTGACTCAAGTACCCAACCAAGTGGGTTTACACATTTTGACTCAATTACCCAAACAAGTGGGTTTACAAATTTGAATAAGTCTTTATATGACTGAATATAACAATTTACATCATAGGTATAACCTTTTCATCAAAAAATAGAAATAACTTATACAATCAAGACCAAAGAATCTCAAGCATGAGATCATACCACAACAAATAATTAGAATGCCAAAAATGCATCCTTTCCATATGACCAAAGCTCCCCCTTAGCTTGTGCATCCTAAACACTTTCAACAGTGAATCATCAAGGCATCTTCATCAGAAGCATTAGAGAATGAAACAGAAATATGAGAGCTAGAACATCATCAAGGATACTCAACAGCATGGCAGCTGTGCTGAAGAATGCTGACCCAGAAAAAATTTTGTCAGCAAATACCCATACGCAGTTTTCTGTGTATAAACTCACATATATTCGCGACTGTCCTTCAGGAAATTCGCGTATCCAATTTAATCTTCTGTATTTAAGTAGATCTGATCTTTTGCATGGAAGAGACTACTCCCAGCTTCTGTCTGAGATGTTCGAACGCTTCCCTGGGTAAAGGTTTGGTAAATATATCAGCAACTTGTTCTTTGGAGGGAACATACTCCAAATTCACCTTTTGTTCAAGCACTTGTTCACGTAAGAAGTGATACTTGATGGGAATGTGCTTGTTCTTGGAATGCATAATAAGATTCTTTGAGATACTGATGGCACTTGTATTATCACACATAATGGAGATAGGAGGTGAACATTTGATTTGAATGTCTTGTAAGGTTTGCATCATCCAAAGAAGTTGAGTGCAACATGATGCGGTAGCCACATATTCTGCTTCTGCTGTAGATAAGGAAATAGAGCTTTGCTTCTTGCTGAACCAAGATACTAACCGGGGCCCCATATAGAATGCACCACCACTAGTGATTTTCAGATCATCAACATTTCCAGCCCAATCTGCATCAGTGTAAGCATGAAGAGTGAGATCAACATTCTTTGGATACCATAGTCCAAAGTCTTGAGTTCCTTGTAGATATTTGAATATTCCTTTGACAGCCTGAAGGTGAGACTCTTTTGGATTAGCTTGGAATCATCCAACAATCCCAACTGCATGCATAATGTTTGGTCTAGTCCCAGTGAGATAAAGTAGACTTCCTATCATAGATCTGTATTCTGGTTGATTCACCGTGGGAGAATCATCATGAGAACTGAGATTACATCCGGTTATCATTGGTGTACTTACAGGTTTGTACTCTTCCATGCCATACTTCTTCAGAATTTGCTTAAGATATTTTTCTTGTGATAATAATATGCCATCTGTTGCTTGATGCACTTGCAAGCCAGGAAATAATGTTAGTTCCCAAAGTAAAGACATTTCAAATTCTTGATGCATAACAGAAGAAAATTTCTGACTCATAGACTCTTCATTACTTCCAAAAATGATATCATCAACATATACAACCACAATCAATAGTTTATCATTTTCAGTTTTTGTGTATAAGTTGCTATCAAGAGACCCCTTTGAAAATCCTTGTTGATGAAGATATTTGTCAAGATGATAATACCATGCCCTTGGAGCTTGTTTGGGACCATATAGAGCCTTTTTAAGTCTACAAACAAGTTTTTCATCATTTCCCAAAATGAATCCTTCTGGTTGTTCTATATAAACTTCTTCTTCTAGGTCACCATTGAGAAAAGCAGATTTAACATCCATTTGATAAACTTTGATTTGTTGGAAGCTTGAAAAAGCAAGAAACATTCTTATGGCTTCAAGTCTAGCTACAGGAGAAAAAGTTTCTTCAAAGTCTATACCTTCTTGTTGAGCATACCCCTTGAAAACAAGTCTAGCTTTATTTCTTATAACATCCCCATTCTCATTTAACTTGTTTTGAATATCCATTTAGTTCCAATGACATTTTTGTCATGAGGTCTTGGTACTAATTCCCAAGTGTGATTCTTTTCAATTTGATCAAGCTCTTCATTCATGGCTTGAATCCAACATTCATCTTTGCTAGCTTGATTGACATTGTGTGGTTCAATAGTGGATAAAAATGCCAGATAGCTAGAAGATCCCACAAGAGTCCTTCTTGTTTGTACACCTGATCCCTTTTCTCCCAAAATTTGAGATTCTGGATGATTCTTTTGAACATATCTGGATGGATATTTTTCAAATAAATCATCTTCAGGTTCTTCATTGGGTTCATTGTCTATATCATTTCTATTTGATGTATAAGGATATATGTCACCATCATCTTCATCTGTTGTTTGTTTTTCTTCTTTTGGAGCTGCAGGAGACTCATTAGTAACAACATCAATACATTCAAAAATCTTCCGAAGTCTTTTATTGCAACATTTATATGCTCTACTCCTAGAGGAGTAACCAAGAAGTATTCCTTCATCTGCTCTAGGTTCAAACTTGCCATGTTTTTCATCATTATTTTTTATAAAGCGTTTGCTTCCGAAAACTCTAAAATGCTTCACAGTGGGAGGATTACCATACCAGAGTTCATATTGAGTTTTATCACTATTTACATGAACATGTGCCTTGTTAAGAATATTTACCGCTGTATGTGCTGCTTCTCCCCAAAATGTGTCAGGTGTTCCAGAATCATCAAGCATAGCTCTAGCCATTTGTTGAACTGTTCTATTCATTCTTTCTGCTACGCCATTCTTTTGTGGAGTGCCAGCTACAGAAAAATGTCTTTTTATGCCATGTTGTTCACAAAATTCAAGGAATTCATCTGATGTATATTCTCCTCCTCGATAAGATCTAAGACACTTGATTTTTAGATCTAATTCATTTTCAACCAGTGCTTTGAAGATCTGAAATTTCTCAAATGCTTCATCTTTGTGTTTAATCAACCCAATCCAACACATTCTAGAGAAATCATCAATAAATAAGATATAGTATTGTTCACCACATGGTGAATTTTTCCTCATAGGTCCACATATGTTAGTATGAATGAGTTAAAGAGGCTTACTTGATGATCCTTCCTTAGCATTAAATTGCACTCTAGTTTGCTTACCGAATTGGCAAGATTTGCATATGATACTTTCAGGTAGAGTAATATTGGGAAGATCACGAACAACTTTAAGTCTGCTTGATTTGTTGATTTGAGAGAAGCTCAGATGCCCCAACCTTCTATGCCATAGCCAGTTTTCTGAAGATTTACTCAAGTAACATTGTTCTTTACAGTTCTTCAATACATACATGTTGCTTGGAGTTCTGTTTCCTTTTATAATTGTTTTACCTGTATCAAGATCACATACCACACATTATTTTGAACTAAAGACAACTTCAGTTCCTTGATCACACATTTGACTTACACTTAACAGGTTATGCTTTAATCCATCCACATACATGACATTATTAGCTTTCACCTTTTCTTTTAGAAAAATAGACCCTTTTCCCTTAATGACAGCAAGAGTATCATTTCCAAATGTAACATTCTTTTCTTTTTCTAGAGCACTATATGCAAGAAGTTTGTTTTTGTCACCTGTCATGTGTTTTGAGCATCCACTATCAATGTACCATTGGTTTTCTTCACCTTCTGCAAATAAAGCTATGACACAATTTTCAACCTGTAATTCCTTCTTTTTCCACACTTTGGAGCTTGAAGGAAAATGCTCTTTTGGCTGAACTTTACTCCTGCATTCAGATTCTTCATGGCCAAAGTTATTGCAATAAGCACATTCAACTTCATTTTGAAGAGGAGAAAAGTAGTTATAGGTATTATTCTTTGTTCCAATATCAATCCTTTTCTTTCTTGCTTCTCTTGTCATGATGGTTTTATATGCAACACATTGAACATCTTTATGACCAAAATTGTGACATGAGAAACATTGTCCATTGAAGAAGAAATTTCTGCGATCATGAAATATTCTACTTGAATTTATCTGTTGATTGGTGTTTCTTTGAAAGATATTCCTGTTAGTGTTCTTTGAATTGAGATGATCATGCTTTACTTGTAAAGATTCTTTATTCCCTTGTTGAGTGGATGAATGTTGTATACTAGCTGTAGCTGCTTTTAGATAATTTGGTGCTGAAGCCTGAGAAGATTCTCCGATATATCCAAGACCTGTCTTTATAACAGGAGAACATTGTACCTTGATAATCTCATCTAAGGTTTCAGATCCTTTAGAAAATCTACGATTCAAAGTCTTTACTTTCTCAATTTTTTTTCTTAGACTTACTATTTCACATTCTAATTTCTAATTATGTTTGTGCTTTTCTTCAAGCTGATTTTTCAGAGTTTCTATGGATATTTTACTTTCTTCTAAGCATATTTTGAGTTGATTGAATTCATCAAGAAAATCATTGTCCTCTAACGCATCCATAAAAGTATCTTTTTCTTCTCTAGATTCCTTTTCAAATGCCATGAGAAGTTTAAGATCTTGTTCACATTCTTCCTCACTATCAGATAACCCATCGCTGTCTTCATGAGTATAGTAACTTTTTCTAGTGCTAAACCGATTCTTATTCCTTATTGCTACTTCCTTCCCTTTTTCATGTGTTTCTTTATGAGGACACTTAGCAGCTTAATGACCAAATCTTCCACAAGAAAAACATTTGAAAGGAAGCTTACCTCTTAACCGTCCTGTGCTAAGTTGGAGTTTCTTTACAAAATTTACCTCATCTTCTTCTGAGATATACCTTGATCCTTCTGTCTCTTGTACTTATTTCCCTTTTTTAGAAGCTCTAAAGATGGCTTCTTTGACTTCAGATAGTCCTCCTCTTCTCATTTCACATGCAGTATGCCATGAAGTTGTACCACAGTAAGATTTTGAAGATCCTGCTTTTCTTCAAGAGCAGAAACTTTTGACTCAAATTTTTCCGTTAGTGATCTTAAAACTTTCTCAACCAAAGTAGATTCGGTTATTGTTTCTCCCAGATTTCTCATACAATTTACAATATCATAAAGACGTAAAAAGAAATTGGCAATGCTCTCCTCATTATGCATTTTTAGATTCTCATATTGAATTTTGAGAGTTTGGAGTTTAGCACTTTTTAACTTTGCATCACCTTCATAAGTTAGAATGATTTTGTCCCATATTTCCTTTGTTGTATCAAGCTGCATGACTTTGAAAAATTCTGTTTCAGTTAGACTTCCCAATAGAGCATTGACCGCCTTTGCATTTGTTTCATAATTCTTTCTTTCTATTGGATTTGTTGGTACTGCGGCTGGATATTGATATCCTCCTTCAACAATAGCCCATACATCTACTCCCAGAGACTGAAGATAGGATCTCATCCTTGTTTTCCAGAAGACTAAATTGTTTCCGTTGAAGAGTGGAGGCCTGATAGATGCTGTTCCATCTTGATTTCTCATCTTGTTTGATCTTCCTTCTAGCGGCTAAGCTTTTTCAAAAGGACCTGCTCTCATACCAATTAAGGGGAAAAATACTGAGAGGGGGGGGGGGGGGTGAATCAATATTTAGAGCTGACTAAAAATTTTTTACTTTTTCTTTCTCTTAAGACCATACACCACTTTACTGAACCAAACTCGCATATACACGTGGATATCCTTGAGAAAACTTGCGTATGTCCAGAGATCTTATTATGCATTTAATTCTTTACTTAGATGATTACATCATTCATTCATCAGATGTTTAGTAAGAAGTAAGCATGTGTAGTAATAACAGAATAAACCATCACACATAAAAAACACACATGAACACCAATATTTAAGGTGGAAACCCAATTCGGGAGAAAACCACCGCTGATGTCGTCTCTGTCTTCAATATTTATTATAAAGAAAACTTCTTACAATTTTGTACTGGTGCAGACTCATACCAGCACGCAGGCACCCACCTGCATAAGGCTGCAACCTTCTCTCATTCTCCAGTGACTACTGGAAGGGAGCTCCAACCCCCTCACTGAAGGCTTCGACCCTCAGCACCACCATGGACCACGTTTCATCAATTTTCATACTGGATCAATAGCTTCCACACAACATACCTTGTAGGCCACTTTTCATCAGATTTTCAGACTGGACCCACTCCATACATCAAACTGAAAATTATAACTCCATCAACCAATCAACCATCAACTTGATCTTCAATTAACATAATCAGCAGCATATTCAACATTCAAAAAATCCAGAATTGTATGAATACATCATTGATAGATAGCAGTAAAACAACAAAACAGATCAGACATTTCATTCCACACACTTCAGAAAAACCCTAGATTCCATACGCGCTTTTACTTCACTAAACCTATGTATATACGCGCTTTCACAGAGACAAACCTGCGTATACACACTTTTGCTGAAACGAACCTACGTATATACGCACTTTTGCTGAAATGAACCTGCGTATATACGCGCTTTTGCTAAGATGAACATGCGTATAGATCTATAACTTTTCAGAACTAAGCAGCTCTTCAGAACAGATAACTCAGATTTCACCCTCTTCTTCAGCAAAGATTCACTAGATCACAGATCTAAACATTCCATAAATAGATCTAGAAAATACATAGTCATTTCAGATCTTCAGATCAATCAATAAACTGTTACCCATTCCATGCAGAAATACTTTAGAGTGAAGTATTCATTAAAACCCAGACTTCAGAATAGATATGCAGATACAAACTCAACCCTGAACAAACATTGATTCGAATAGCATACGCTACGTTGCTTTACTGAAGCCGCGTACATACACGCTTTCCTGCACATCAACCTGCATATACTTCTGTGTATTTTATTCTTCAAAAACCATAACTTCCATACACACTTTTCATGTAGCGAACCCGCGTATATACGTGCTTTTGTTGAAACCAACTAGCGTATAGATCTGGAAAAATAAATTTTGCAAAATAGACCAGATCTATAAAACTTACCCAGAATTATTCATTTAATTCAGCAGACTTGCGCCAGTTCTTCACCATCCCTTCAGTAGGTCATTTTGGAGATTCATCATCATCAGATCTAGAGATCTTGAACCATCATTATATCCATGGGTGCATCATAGATTCAGATCTAACAATTAAGAATAGAGTTCATCCATGTAGTTATCTCTTAAAGAGATTTATTTATTAGCAACCCTTACACGTACACCCCTTGCACTATGATCTTCTTCTCCTTATATAGATTTAGCATTTGTTAATACCATGAGTCAAAACCACTCAACTGTTGACGGTATTCTAGGACGGGATCAAATAGATAATCCAACACTCAATACAATGGGCCAATACCATGGTAATTTCCCCTAGTTTTATAAATTCAGAGTGCAAATAGGCATACACTACGTGGTACGTACTTTTCCGCGTACATACACTACTTTGCCTTTACAAACCCGCATATGCTTGTGACATTCCTATTCATCATTACTCTGGCACTTACTGGAATTTATTTCTTTTTTACTTCTAAACTGCTCTGTAGATACATCAGATTTACATTATTAACAAATAGGTTGCTATCCAAAGTCAATTCATCAAGTTAGTTTCCATCAAGGACAACTTCATCAAGTAGGTTGTCATCAAGGACAACACATTGCATCATATTGCCAACAGTGACATATTTGTCAATAGGAGGCAAAAGAGATCTGTGAAGCTAGTCCATGTAGACATGGTCTTCGAAGGTAGGGGCTCGACATAGGCTCTTTCTTCTTCGCCATTCCTGGACATGATTGGATAGGCGGGTCGCAGACGATTGACTGAAGGAGTTCAAAAGGTCGGTACCAGTGTCATAATGAAGGGGAAGCTAGAAGTAAGATAGAAAAGCCCGGGCAAGGGTCGCAAAAGTAGTATGAGAGGAGGAGACCTAATCAACATAACACTTGGAAGCTTCTCTATTAAGCGTATGTTGGAACAACCGAAGTTAGACAGGGTCATTAGTGATGGAGTTAGACGAACACCACATGTGGAAAGATCGAACATGGTTTGTAGGATCTTCTCCAGAAATACCTTCAAACATGGGGATGTCGGAAGGGAGCTTGGTTGGCATAGAAGGCCAACCAGGATCATGGTGGGGTCATTGATCAAATGGTTAAAATTGGGAAGACTGAGGCCTGCCATATAAGGAAGCAAGGGAGCAGTCGAGATATTTCATGTTGTGGTACCACTAGTAGTATTCCCATTATTAGGGCTGGGGCTACCACCAACGTTAGGTCCTGAACTAGACATGGTGAAGGTGATAGGGGAAGAGCTGGGGATAGAACCAGAAGGGGAACCCAATGAACCAAAAGAAGAGTCTGAATGGAGACTCAGTGGAGGACTAACTCGAATTCTACACGGAGGAGTATGTATTCCTAATGGAAACTGAGGGTGAAGGACAAGAAGTCTCCGGGATAAACGCCTTGGGGGTGAAATGATGGAAGAATAAGCATAGATCACAAAAGGAAGAGAGACCAACAAGGGCAAGGATGTGTAGGATGAAATGATTATAATTTCGAAACAAGGGCAGAGAGGTGCGGGATCAAATGATTACAATGTTATAGTATTTGCCTCGCAATGTAAACTAGGCGCTCTTCACTTAGGGTGTGTATGTTAAGTGGGCTAATTTTAATCTTTAAACCCAAACGTGTGTAGAGAAAAATAAAAAAGTGTGTTGTATAATGGTAAATAGATCTGTAAATAATAGTAAAGTAAATTGAATATAACATAAAATAAACAACTAAATATGCATCAATCTAAACCCAAGAAGGTGGGCTTCTCATCAACTAGTCTGTGGGTGGGAAAAAATCTAGTCAAAACACACCAAAATATCCAATGGATCTAAATTTTGGAGGGACAATGATATAAAGGCCAGATCTACTGGAAATAGGTGCAGAAAATAGAAAAAAACCATAGGAAAAAGTGCTGCAAATGAGGTGGAGAAAAGCTACAACCTTAAGGGAAATAGAGGGGACCATAGATGAGGACCAAAAAAAAATAAAAAGAGGTGTTTTGGATGGATTAATAACCAATCTGAAATGGATCTGAAGGTACAGGATCATATCTGAAAAAAGGCTGAACACACTGAAATTTCAGAGGACCTGCTTCAGCTAAACTCCTCCTAGAAAGGTGAAGTGTAATAAAGCCCTAGGGGGCTAGGTTCCCACTTCAACGAGTAAAATAGAGCAATTAAAGGTCCAAAATGGGCATCAAAAAAGGTCAAACAACCCTGAACAATAGCCAAGACAAACCTAGAAAAATCTCAGAAAAATTCTCGCAAAAAGTACAGGTCGCAGTTTCTGACCTGTTTTCAGCAGAGTTCATAGGTTTTAGGCATTTTTCTGTGTCTTGAAGGTTGAGGTCATAGGTTTTGGCCCAAAAAGTGTGACCTGCACTTCCGAAACTCTCAGAAGTAGGTTCCAGAAAAAAAGTGTCATCTCAGCTGTGACTGATGCTTGTCACCTACGCAATAGGTCCGGAAACACATGGAAGTTAGAATTTTTATTGTTTTAGGGTCTTATAGGTTAAAAAAAACATCAAGAAAAGAAGAAAAGGAAGCTGAAGAAAAACCCTAGGGTTTGAATTAGTTGGTCACGCAGGGATCTGAAAACGACAAAGGTCATAATTGTAAAACCTTGTGGAGTTGCTAGTTGTTAGGATGAATTCTAATCGCAAGCGTACAAAAAATATCACTTTAATTGTGCATAACAAAAAACCCTAACATCAAAGATGACTGCCAATTTATTTAGATCTGTAGTTAGTTTACCAAGATAAATGCTACAAAATCTAGATCTATGTAGTAAAAGACATTAAGAAGTAAATAAAAGCAAGAGTTGCTCCATGCATCCAATAGACAAGACAATAATATTTTAAAGAATTTTTGTATTTATGACACCTGGGAAGGGAACATATAAAGCTGTTACGAGTCCCCCTCAATGGGATGGGTTCTTGTATGTCCTCAGCACTTCATATCTAAGATCTCTCTCTCTTGATGGTGTAGAAAACCCAGACAAAAATGGAACTCAAAGGGAGCTCACAAGCAAAATGGTAGCAAAATATGACAATGATGGAGGATCAAAGTTAGACCAAGAGTATAGATCTAGAGTGATCTTTAGGCAACAAAAGGTAGTGAATGAATGGAAAAACCCTCCTATTTATAATAAAATATTGAGCTAGTCTAGATATTGGTGCATAATTGAAATATTATTAACCAAATCTAGATCCAACTTTTATGGAATATTTTATTATATTTGTTGGAGGGAAAAAGAATTTGAATTTGGCCAAATCCCTTTATTTGTAAATAGTAAATAAATAATTGATTTATTATTATTTTAAGGATGTGGTTGAGTAATAATTAAATAAATAGTGATTTTGTCAATTATTTATAAATTATTTAGTCAAATTTAACAAGGAATATTATTTAAATAATGTTTAAATAATTATTCCTAAAAAATAATAAGATAAATAATGATTTATCTCATTAATTTTCCTGTTTTGGGTTAAATATGACCAGGAATATTAATTAAAATGATGTTTAATTAATTATTCCTTGAGGAAAATCAAACAAATATGTATTTATTCAATATTTCCTCATGGGGTTTCCTATTTAGACCATAAACAACTTAATAAATTATGGATTACTAAGTTAGTTTTCATAGTGAAAGAAATTTTACGTAGGGTAAAATTGGTCTTACATGGTGTACTTTGGTCCATCTAATAGTAATAGGTTATATGACCAAAAATTGGTGTAACAGAAATATCCAATCAAGATTTAAAATTTACCATGAGATACCAAATTAAATTTAAAGTTGCAAAAAGTGGAGAAAATGTTGAGATTCCATTTTAAGAGACGTATAAAAGATGATCAAGGAACTTTATGATCACAATGGAGGTTGCAGTGTTCAAAATATTAAAAACTATAAATTATTGATACAAACCTTTCCTCAGTTCTTTGATGCTTTTCCTTAACTATTAGTAGAACTTGGTTGTGAACCTTTAGTTGTTCCAACAATATTGCAAGGATTTATTAAGATGCTAGATTTTAGAGGTTGCAACAAATACATCCAAAATCTATTTGAAGGCATTATAAAACCATTAGAATGTCTTTTAGATAATAATATTTTTGAGAAATTATTTTATTTAGAAATAAAATGTATTATTTTTTAAAATATTGATAAAATAGGGCCTTTGACTTTGATTTAACAAAGAAAATATAATTGTGGATTATCTATAAAAATACATAAAACTTCAAAGAAAGTGTTTAAGGGAAAATTGTATAATAAATGTATCGTGTGGAGAATTTTGTATATATAAACAAATATCAGAAAATTTAAGTGAAATTGATGCAATTTAAGTACTTGTTGATGCCTTGAAATTCACTGCAACAACATCGGGGAAAAGCACCTGTTCGGGGACTTAAAAACCGTCCCTTATCTATTTGACATAGTGGCTCCTGCTGGATTTATGGGACCAATTTCCCAATGAAATATAATTGAGTAAATGAGTGGTATTTTAACTGACTGTGACTTGGTGAATGAGAGTCACAACAATTTTAAAGAAAATATGTATATACCTATCTCTATCTTGGGATGAATTATATTTATCTTATATGTGATTTAAAAAGATGATTTTTAAGTGAATGAAAATGAAGATTTATCAAACACTTATATAAATGTAAAATTTTTTAAGATAATTGATTTGATTAAATAGTTAATCAAATCAATTGATTAAGTATATATCACATATAGTATTGCATGTATTGTATATGTATAAAAAATGGCAATCAAACATGTTCAAAAGTGAACTAATGTTGGATTGTGTTAAAATTATACATATAACAAAACATCATAAGGAAATTTAACTATTTCTCATTTGAAACAGAATATCAACATAAATATAAAAGTACCATATATATGCTAACTCTTCTCATTTGAAAAACAGTCTCTCGTCCAGCCTTTTCTATTAAGAAAAACTTTAAGAGTACAAAAGTGTAGCTTCTATAAGTATTCTTTTCAAAATTTCAGGACTCTTTCTTTAAAGACATGAAAGGGTTTATATAGTAAAATAAAAGTACACAAATTGAAAATACATAAAGAGCTGAGGAGGTTTAAACAACTCTCCTTAATTTAAGTGAAATAAAAATAGAAAAAGATTTTGGTGGGATGACTCACTTTAGGATTGCATTGCTGTCTCTTTTTCCATTCATTCTTTGAGTTGAAGGATGTAAATCAGAGGCTAAACCTAAGGAGGCTGGCCTAGCCTGACACGTAGATTTCCTGTGTAGACCACATCTGATAGTGGAGGCATCACGTAAGAGGAAGTTTCAGTTAGACAACACAACATTAGCCATTTGTTATTGTGGCTTGACCAAGTGCTTCAAATATGATTTCTTCTTTCATCTTAGATATTTCCTGCCACTATCTTATCAAATATTTTACAACATGTAGAGAACCGGGTGGGAAATTATCAATCATATTAGCAGCAATGAGGTTTTGGCTGACTGTATCAACAATGTTGTTGGCAACATCCCTAGTCCTGCAAATTTCCCTGTCATATTGATTTAATTGTATGTACCAATTACTGAACAAGATTTATTTTTTAGAATCTTCAATCTTGGGAATATTGGCCTTTCATCCTTCAACAATATCTTTTCAAGTGACGTATTGGGATACTTTATTATCAATTTCATCAAATATGATCCTCTGGTTAGCTACTCGATTCATCAGTGAATCAATTTTTTCACATAGCTCAATTATGCTAGACAATTTTTGACAGAAAAAAACTCGTTTTTGGGCTAACAAAGTATTTAGTTCTAAAGCTTCTTTTTTAAATTCATCCACTTTAGGATTATCTTTCAACAGTTCCACAGTGAATTTCAGTTGGTGTATCTGAACATCTTTAGCACCAACATTAGATTGGTGATGTAGCTTTAGTTGATTCAAGCCCTGTTGGAGTTGTGACACTTGTGTTTGTAACTGCTGATTAATTCTTTGCTTCTCTACTAGTAATTATTATTATAATTGAAGGATTATTTCATCCTTATCTTTGACTAATTACTGAACTTTAGTGGCTTTGTCAATGGTGGCAGATGCATAAGCACTTGCAAACTAAGTTAATCATGTTATATTTTGAGACGGATCTACTTGTGGCTCATTCCAAGCTATTTCCATAAAGACATCCCCAGGAACGAGAGCTTGTGATTATTCAGTTCTTATGCTCTTCCTCTGTCTGCTCATGAAATCCTTATTCCTTGGGCTGTAAAATATATCCAAAGGAGGTATTTCCTTGATTTTCAACATAATTTCTGATGTTGGTTAGGCCGGGATAAATTCGAATTCTTCTGTACTAAGAGATTTGTCAGTTGACCCAACAGTAAACGGGTTCCGACTTTTACTATGAGGTGCTTCAACTTTTTCTTGATGATCAATGATCACCACTTATTGGTCTCCATTAGGCTGTTGATCAAAGTCTTTCCAGACTTCATCTAAGTCACTTGAAAATAATGGATCTTTAGTTTGAGTTCTCGTAGACATCTCCTTTTGTTCCACTAAGGACTTCAGTATCCTTAGGGGGTTGTTCCTTTCCCTATTCTTTTTGTTGCTTCTGCTCTTCTATTTTATATTATTTCTGTGAGAAATTTTGTGATACCTCCATAATATTTAGAGAAATACCTTCCAGCCTTATATTCCTGTATTGCTTGAACTTTTATAGTTTCTGAGGATGAAGGTGTGATGCTGCCGATTTCTCCACTATTGAATAAGTATCTACTGACTCAAAAAAATCATTAAAATCATCATTTTCATGGGAAAATGGCCTCATTTTCACTTGATTTGTGAAATTGAATACAACTTGGTTCAGGTCATATTGCCTGTTAGAAATTGTAAATAATTTCAAACATTGGATTTGATTAATATCTAACCTGGCAAGTTTGAAATTGTTTAATGCATAGACACCACAGTAGATAGGAAATGAAGGCCATGAAGCTTTCTTTTCTTCTTTCAAAACTTTGGTCAATCCATGACCCACTATATGATAAGAAATTTCTCTTGCAAGAAGTTTGCATGGAACATATATTGGTAGGACATGTGGTCGGACTAAGTTTCCAAAAACTCTGACATAAGTGAATAAATCTTCCAAAAACCATTTTACAATGGATGTGAAGTCAGCTTGATCATCTTTGGAAAATCTAGGGGCCTTTTCACGAAACACATATTGAAATAGTGGGAGCATAACTCTGTGGAAAATCTTGTAAAAATCAGTTTCATGTTTAGATTCCCGTAGAATACTATGATAAATATGAATGGGAGTGGGGTCTTGGATAGTCGATTTCCAACCCATTGCTGGAAAATATGATGTAAAACACACTGCATCCATAATGTAGTCACTCATATAGAATGGGGGAAGGATCTTGGATGAAACGAAACGATTTTTCCTGTACTCAAGAATATCAGTAGAAACATTATTTGAAAAAATGGTTCCCCGGTCCATGATGTAGGAGTTTGTGATGACATCCATAAGGGGAACCCATTCAACAAAGAATTTACTAGTATTGGGTTGGCCAAAAATGTCTAGACATCATAGCAGAAATATAATAGTAGGGACCAACAAGTGAAGTAGTGGAATACATATCCTTATCATCGTGTTTATGTTTGTTAGGGTCACTCCTCCATTTCTTTATGGGATCCAGCTACAACTTATTCTCCTTTCCGAATTGTGCTAGGAAATCTTTATCATACATCTTTTGGGGGTATATAATGAGGTACATTTTCTTCAAATATTCTTTTCTTAACAACCCTATAATTGTGCCTCTACTTGTTAGTAAGGTTCTATCTCCGATGTTGAGGTTGTCAATAATTCATTTCACCATATATGTATATTGTAGAATCTTTGGGCATGTAGCAATTCTGTGCAGAAAAGAGTTGGCGACGTCGTCAATAGTAGCTTCTGAGGTATCAAAAGCATCTGCAGTAGATTGTATTTCAACCCTGCGGGATTTTTCGTCCTCAGACAACCTATACATTGCTTCCCAATAAGCAGAACCACTTTCTGTTGAGAATGTAGTATCTGTGAATTAGGGCGGCGTTTCTGTTACTTAATTAGAAGGAGGTGTAGGATTAGGGGGAGAGATGGGTTCCTTGGACTCCTTTGTGGCCTTAGACATTTCTTAGGAAATCTATTTGTTTGGAATTACTTACGAAATAAGAAGAACAACGAGTAAAAAGGAAAATCTTGTCACAATACGAGAGCAGTGTAACAATAATTTAAATGACGGGAAATAAAACTTGGCACGTGAAGTAATATAAAACATTAATTCTTTTGCAGTCAAAACACATTTGGAGGTTTGAGCTGTTAAACTGTTAAGTCATGGTATTAATGGAAAGAGTGGGTTGATGTGTCCGAATAGAAATTTAGGCGTTTAAATAGGATATCTTCGCATCGCAGATTCATTTGTTTGCCAATGTTTTAAAGCACCAAACACATATGTTTTACAGATTGTGATTAATTCCTTTTAATGCTAAAAACATCCTTTTGAATTAAAAGATTAATTTTTTTTGAAATCTTCAAACATTAGTGGGGGAAAAGAAAAATGCAAATTTTTTGATGCAATATTGCAATCGCAATATCAGTGAAAATGGATGGTGGAAGGAAATGGTTGCTAGAAAAAGTGTGATGCGATGCGATGTATCACATCAAGGAAATGAAAATGAGGGCATATCTAAAGATAGTGGGATGGAAATGCGATTTGCAATTTGCGATTAATGATGTGGAAAAGGTAGGTCTCACGGTTTGTCTTTCATGAAACATGATTTGGTCATAAGCCCTTTTCCTTTATTAAATATTTTTATTGATATCACATCACAAATTAATTTGGAGTGGCTGAAGATTTCATATGTTGTCTTTGAGATTTTTTAGTTGTGATTTTAAACTATGTTTCTTTTTAATTTTTTGCCCAAGTTCCTTTTAGACAATAAAAATGACACCCTTTAGCTTTTCTAACTCTTATTTCTATTTTAATCAATCACTTAAGGGTCTTATTTTTTCTAGTCTAAAATTTTTAAAAGGGTCCCCATTATTTTTATAAGGAAACTATTCTAAAATAATGGGGGTTTTTGAATAACACAACAATTGGTGATTCATTGGAAGAACAAATTATCTGTAAAAAAATAAAACTCCCGATATTTTTAAGTAAGTACAAATAATTAAGGAAATGAAAATTATCTTCGAAATATTTGGATAAATAAAATTACTCTAAATTATAAAAAAACTCATCTTATGGCGGCTCTTTAAAAATATTTCATAGATAAAAATCTTCATTTCTCTATGTTAGTCATTAAATAGCTTAAAAGATAACGTAGGTGGCTTTCTACAACTTAGAATTTTGATATACTCATTTTGTCATAGGTAGAGCCACTGCTGCCAACAGGTGTTTATGGCCTCGACAGGGTTACCTTTTAACCACCAATGATCCAGTATCTCATCCATCTATCATTACAATATTTGGAGATAAATTCACAATTATATATATATATTTTTATTTTTTCTTATTCTTAAAAAGTCATTGTCTTGGCTTGGTGACTAGATAGTGACAATGCTATTCACCCGTTGAAATTGGACTGAACAAGCTCTCTCGTGATGAGACCCCCTGTGTTATGGTTATTTTATAATCATTAACCATTACCCTAGTTTGATATGAAGTAGTGGTAATGTCAGTCTATTATTTTCCTATGATCATGGTAAGAAGGCTCGTGATGATAGCTCTTATATTTTTAGTTTTTTTTTTATTTTTGAATTACACTCTAAAAAATCATAATTAATAGATGGGGAGAATAATTGACTCCTTAGGAGTTTTGGATTAATTTAGAGTTAAATATGATTAGTAACAAATAGTCTTTATTTTGTATACAGTTAACTTTATCTGACTGATAATAGGGTAAGAAGACTTTATGAAGTTTGAGGTTTACAAGAATTTACAATTTCAATGGAAAAAATATTCCAGAGTTGTATAATATTTATCCATTTTTTCCATTTTGTAATCATTTCTTTAATAAATTTTATTCTTCAAAATGAAAATTCATAAAATGATTCAGAAGTTTTCTGAAAAAAAAAAGTATGTAATCCACCATTATTCTTTAATCAACCTAAAAATATAAATATAAGTATGATACATTTAGAAGAAATGTTCTTCTAAGAAAAGAATTTTTTCAAAATTAGCCCGTTGACAGGAAGAGAATATTTCTTCCCTTGAAGATATTGCAACATGAAGGTTGATGGGCCAATTTGTTCTATAATTTAAAATGGTCCAAGCCACATTCTTTGGAATTTGGGATGCTTACCTTTTTCCTCATCTGCCTTTTCCCACTTAAAAACAAGGTCTCCAAATTGGAAAGATTTTGGGGTAACATAATTTGCACCAAAAGAATTTTTAATGATCTGCTGATGTCAAGCATGTGTTAATTTGGCATTTTTCCATTCTTATTCTAATTTAGGGATTTGGGACATTCTTAATTGTAAGGAAGAGGAAGGTACTTTAGCAAGAAATTGAACTAGGGCTAGTGAGGGAAGGGCTAAATTTGATGGAATTACAACTTATTTCCAATAAAATAGATTGAATGGAGAAGTGCATATAGAGGCCTTCTGAGTTATTCGATCTGCCCATAGAGAAAATTTTAAAGACTTATGCCAATTATTTTTGTTCTGATCAATAATTATTTTTATGATTCTATGAGATTTTTATTGGTTGAGTCTATTAAACCATTCCTTTGGGGATAGTAATTAGAAAAATATTTGAGCTTAAAATCTCTCTTGAGAGAAAATTCAGTCATACTATTACCCGAAAAGTAAGATTCATTGTCAAAAATAAGTGCGTTAGGTAAGCCAAACCTGGTAATGATGAATTAATCGATGAATTCAATGATGGATTCTGAATTAGCTACCTTTAATTGAACAACTTCCACCCACTTAGTAAAGTATTATGTTGCAGTGAGAATTTATTTATGTTGTTTGGAAGAGTTAGGAACAATCTCACCTATGATATCTAGTCTCCATTTCTCAAATGGTTGTTCAATGTTGACCGAATGTAGAGGTAAGGCTGGTTTTCTTTGTCTTCTAGTAGCAGTTTGACATGTTTTACATTTCGTCACATATGCATGAGCGTCTTTGAACAATGTTGGCCAATAATATCCTTCATGAATGATTTTGTGTGCGACAATATCTCCTCTGAAATTTCCACCTCCAGGTCCATCATGGTGTTCCTGCAAAACCTTTTGTGCTTCAAAATTTTCAAGGCATCTTAATAATATAGAGTCATATGTTTTCCTGAATAATACATTATCAATGATCTAATATTGATTATATTTTAATCTTAAAGCTATTTTTCTTTTATGATTGAATTCTCTGGGAGCATATCCATTTTTAAAATAAAAGACAATATGAACATATTGTGATTTAGAGTCAATCAGGCTTATCTCAGAAACATGTACAGTATTACCTGAATCCTCATCATCTAATATGTTGGATGCTCCAGATAGCAATTTGCAGAGACCTTGTCCTCTGACAATTTTGGCTGGTTTCATGTCAATATCATATTTCTGCAGAGCTATAACCCAATTTTCCATTTTTCCTCCCAGTTCCTTTTGTATAACTAGTTTCCTTACTACTGGGAATGGAAAAATTACCTTAGTATGTGTCTTTAGGAGAAAATGCTTGAAATTATTTAACTATTTATAAACAAAAAAATATTGTTTCTCCACTTCTGAATAACTTAGTTTAACACCTTGAAGATTTGAACTAAGGAAAGAGATGGGTTTTTCAATTTTTTGATCGTCAACTTGCGTTAGTACAATAGCATAAGATGCTTCAGAAGAAAAGGAGTACAAAACAAAATGATTAGAAATATTTGGGGTAGTTAGAGAAGGAGAATTTATGATGCCTTACTTGATTAAATAAAAAGCTTCTCTTTCATTATGTCCCCATTTAAAGAGTGAATTTTTCTTGATCATGGCTTGCAATGGTAAAACAATTTGGGAAAAATTAGGAACTCATCTCTTAACAAAATTTATTTGTCCTAAAAAGGACTGTATGGATTTCTTGTTATGGCATAGAGCTATTTTGGAAATTTCCTTTATTCTTTATGGATCAATACAAATGCCTTCTTTTGATACAATAAATCCTAAAATTTTTCCTTCACTTAAAGCGAAATAATATTTTTTTGGATTTAATGAAATTCCATACTTTCAACAACGTTCAAGAATTTGCTTGAGATCATGATAGTGGTCGCTTATTTTCTTTGAGTAAATGGTTATATCATCTAAGTACACTATTACAGGTCAATTTGGGCATCATCACAGAACCTAGATCGCTATCAATTAGGGTCTAGCATACTCTAAATTAGTTGCTACATGCCCTAAACAAGTCATCCCATTGATGTTTCTCCCTCATGAAATTTTCACTTCTTAGATGCCAGTTGAAGTGCCCCATTGATCCATTGACGAACACCTATACTGCAGTGAGTGCTTTGCAGAGCATCTACACCCATGCAAGGATATGTTGCAGAGGATCTAGGCCCACTTTATGGTGAGTTGGTCGACTAGGAGCAAATTTTTCATTGGATTCTGAGAATATTACCAACCTATAGTGGCTTCTAGAAGTTGTCCCATATATCACATCAAATGATAACTTCAAATATGGACACCATGGAGCCATTAAACCTCTTATCCTCGTTATCCCATGAACAAGGAAACATATTCATCCATTTTTGCAAAATCCATTCAATGATTAATTAATGTCAAACTACCTTCATCTACTTATAAATTGAGCACTTATCATAGTGCACAAGATGGCAAGCATTTGTATTAGTAGAGTTATGATGGTGAGATCACAACACTTGGAGGTGCCTTCTACATGTAATTTTATGTTGTTGGAGTGATGATGCTGGTGTGATGAGGATGGGACTAAAGCTAGAGCGAGTTGACATCGAATCGATCCAACTGGTTGTAACTTCTCCTTCTACTTCATAATAAATACATTTGTTCCTTTCCTAATACACGTGTCAATTATTTTATATGTGTATTTACAAATGAAACCGATTCATTTTGTTTAACATGAATAGATCATATGCCTTTATGTCATTTTCTGTCTTCTGTTTGCCATTGCAGGTACCAATAAGGTGAGTTACAGTTCGATTGAGAGAGATGGAAGCGACAAAGGGAGGCGAGGAAAAGAGAACAAATTACAAGTAGGTTTTCTTCCCTTATCTATTCATTTTAAGAAAAATGTCAAATATATTTCTTTCTGTTATTCTAAGTGAGACCACCACACTTAGGGAAAGCATACTCATACGTAGGTTTTATTTCCATAAAACAAAATGGTGACCCCACTGGGGATCGACGGATTGTCCCTGGTGGTTTTATCCTTCTTCATTAGCCTCTAGTAGACCTTACCTTCTTTATTTCAGTCATTTGAATATGTTTTAGCAAAATATGTGTGTATGATTATTTTTTTTAGAGTTTCCTCTGGCACCAATGCATAGTTGGTCTTGACACAATGCTTTGCATAACACTAGTGGCTTAGGGACAGTTCTCTGAAACACACTGTCTCCCACTCAGGGGTGCATTGCTTCTATGACCAAGCAAATATATATCATATTTTGTCTTTTTCAATTCATTTCAGTGTTTTTTTTGCTGATGTTTCAAGTGTCTGATTGCCTCTAGAGACCAGATTTCCTCTACTGTTCTTATCTCACTTTGGATATCTGTTTGATCAATGTTTATTTTTTCTTTCTTTATCATTTTCGAATAGTTCCAAGGTCTAAAATTTTACATTTGATCATTTCTTTATTTTCGGAAAAAGGAATAGTCGTTTCTGTGTTCGTTTCTCTGGAAAGTATTGAGTGATTGTTTGTGAATTATAGTTTATTTTTCATTCATATAAACTTAAAATAATTTGAAAAGAAAAAAATTCATTTGCATATAGGGATTGTGAGTGCTGCATATGAATAGTTTAGGGAATTTTCATTTAGATGTGCTCATTGTTGATTGCATGAAATCTGATTTCTCTATCCCTTGTAGCTAGTTTTTCAATGACGAAAATCAAATTGAAAGAATGCTTATCATTTTAATTGCATTCTATGAATGTCAAATACATCTCGCGGTGAACCTGAAACACAAAATTATAAGCAAGATCAACTTAAAATTTATCTAAATTTATCTAAGGGAGAATTGTCACTTAACGATAACATTTATAGGTCTAGGATAGAGACATGTTCTAACATCATTAAACATAGTTGATGTCGTTAATTGTCTACGATAGATTCCGAGTGTGATACCTCATTCCAAGTACATAAGTATATCAAACCTCATCCATGTAATTTCAGGTATATTGGGCAGTGTTCTAGTAAAAAAAGTATAATGGGATTCTCTCACTGTGTGGTTTCGCATTAGACAGCACTAATACAGATCGGGCCTCCACATACCATCAAGTATATTTTGGAATACAAAAATAGGTTGCTTACCATCCATATGTAACTGAGTCGGCCACCTTGTACACTTTGATACATTGAACACAACATTCGGCGAGATTTCCTACATGTACATAAGTCCTTGGTTTACTGGGGTGGTATTTGCAATTCACAGTTGCTTGGTAAAACTTTTTCCTAGCAGTACCCTCTTTTTGTTTATTTGTTTTTTTATTAAAATCAATCAGAATTCGTGGAAGAAGATCAACCCTTTCGTCGTCGTTTTCATAGGACAATGAATAAACCACTTTTACCGCCAGAAGCTACCCCTAGTAGACGAAGGCGAGCTTGTCCTACCGATTCAGGTACCTCTTGAACCTTTGGTGTTGCGTCTTCATCTAATTTACCAGAGTCATATGATCCTTTGAGTACCGAGTCTCAAGTCATTTCGACCCACGTTGGTTTATCTTCTACTGTCGAGAGGGAAACCTCACAGCATCCCAGACTGTACCATCTATTACAACTATGACATCATCTATTGTTTCTTCATCTTCGATGTTTTCTACGACACCCAAATCTCATATTTATGGTGATCTATCTGTCCCACTAGGTTACTAAGATTTAAATGGAACCTACTTTTGTGTCTCCTCTATTCCATGGACTTCGCCCATGTCATCATATGGAATTCTATCTGGTTCCTCTGATACGAGTACTGAACAACCCGATCCTTTATTAAAATCATCAGCTCAATATCAGGTTGGTCCATCGAATTACCATCCATCTTACCTAGTATCTGTTGGATTCCCATCATATAAAAATGAGTATGTGCAATATCCTTATACTCCATATGCTGGAGGGCAACAAATGTCCGGGCCATATGGCAATACTCCATCATTTTTAGGTCAATCTTATGCTAGAATTCCTATTTTTCAATGGCAACCTACTTTTCATGTTCAGCCACAAATGGTTGTGTATCAATATCAACCAGTTCAACTTGTTTCATCTATACCTACTACTCCTGTTATTACTTCTATGTTTGTTGCTCAGTCTACTCAAGTGGGTCCTTCAACCCCCAACCTTCAAGTTTGATGTTTATAGACTCTGTATTCCCAGGCTGGTATTCACCAACCATCTGTATCAGGAATTTCACAACCACAGGCTAGTTTACCTTTGTCACAGGATTCTACTGGTCCCACATATTCATAACCTAGTCCAAATTATCCCAGCGGGCAATAATTTTATGAGATTCCATGGCAACCACAACAACCATTCCAACAGTTTCAAGCTTATCTAGGTCCTGGTCAACAAACTTACCCCTATCTGGGTTACCAACAATAGAATCCATATTTTGGTACACAATGAATATTTCCCAGGCAATTCCATCTTATCTTGGTTATGCTCAAGCTGACCTAAATCAAAAGTTGTCATTTGTTGCAACATTAGAGTTTCCTGATTTAAATTGGCTCACTAATGAACCTATTCATTATTTACTTTGGTGGTCGGTGATTCCTCATAAATTACCCTCCGAAATTCCAAAATTCAATGGAAATTATGGAGAAGACCCATCTACGCATGTTATGAATTATCATTTATGGTGCTCATCAAATTCCTTGAATGATGATTCTGTTAAAATGCGTCTTTTCTAGTGAATGCTTACTGGTTCGGTTGTGAAATGGTACATTGAAGTGACACAAGCTTCTTTCAATAACTTTACATATTTAGCCACTATTTTTTAACCCACTTCTAGTTACCCATCAGATATGAAACTGGAACGAAACTTTTGACTAGCTTTAAATAGACAACTGCTACTCATATTTCAAATCATATACATGAGTGGCACCGTCTTCGTCGAATGATTAATACATTTGTTCCCGATCAGATCTTAGATGAATGGTTTATAAATTCCTTATTGCCATATATCTCTGAGGATGTGGCCAAAGGCGGTGTTGTCATCGAAGAGCAAGTAATTTCTTGTGATTTATACTCAGTTTGGCACGCTCAATGAAAATATTCCAAATGTGATGCGACCAAATTTTACTTTTCCTCCTTCTCCATATGGTAAGGAAATTCATGCCGACGATGGTGTGATTGGTTCTGCTAGCACTCTGCCAGCAAGTTGACCATATATTTCTACAATTTCTGTTTCAAATCAAACCCCTATTGCATTTGATCTTGTGCCTTCTTCTAAAATCCATACTATTTCATTTGAAAAAGGAAAAAGTGAGAAGCAACCTAGAAGTAAGAAGAAGGGGAAAGATAAGAAGAAATCAAATTCAGCCCCATAGGAAAAATCATCTGATTCATTTGGTTCTTTTTGGAAACCTTGTTACCCTTGCTTAATACGTAATGAGGAGAATTTTACGCGATATTTTCCTCACCACTCAGAAGTCTCAAAGCTTCTTAAAACTTCTACTGCATCTGCAGTGTTAAAAATTCCTTTTCCAAATCTGAAAACACATATGGTTGCTATGAATCCTACTTCTAGTTCACAAGTGATTATGCTATCTACCACTAAGCCCAAAATTGATGTTTTGCTGTCTAATCGAAGTGAATATTACAGTAATCCGTTATCGTTGTTGAATGGTCAGGCTGCAGATCAACCTACTACTTCGACTTCAACTTTGACTTCATTTGACTTAGCTTCACTTCCTATCATTCTAGTGTTGACAATAAAGTCACTAAAGGGAGTTGTTCATAAATCGACTTTCAACCCTCAATCTCGTGCAACTCAAAATTATAACGTAGTATAATATCTGGCTCAGTCACCTTCTTCTATGTCAATGCTTGAGGTTCTTCAGAATTGTCCCTCCCAAAAGTAGGCTTTGTTGTCGCTAATTGGTGGAATCGATCCGATAGATTCTAATGTTGTAGTCTTTAATCACGCAGGCTAGGTGCCACAATTACCATCACAATTTGCATTCTTGATTCAATTACATGTCCTGAATCACCTCATTCATCGCACTATCATTGATGAAGGTGCATCTACTTGTATCATGTCTATGAGTCGCTAGAAGTCCCTTGGCTTGCCGACTTTGTCACAATCACCTACGACATTAAAATGTTTTGACAGTCATACATATAAGCCTTGGTAATTCTTACTAACCTGCAAGTCGAACTAGGGGGAAAATTAGTTACTAAGTTGAGGTTGTTGACAGGCCCCTTGACTACAGTATATTACTTGAAAGACCGTGGGTCTACGCTATGGATGTGGTAGTATCTACTTAATTTCGTATGGTCATTTTCGCCCATAAGGGAAGCATCACAGTCATTGATCGAATCTCTTTCTTCGCCTCTGGTTCCTATGAAATTTGAAGTGTTATGTTTGTTCACGGACCCCCACCATCTATTTAGAAAATTTGTAGGTCTATTTATTGATTCTTCCCTAATGTACATGTTTTTGTTATCGTCACTTGCGACATCGGCGAAAATCACAAATATAGAGACCTCCAATATGATATCTTCCACTTCATCTAACTTAAGGAATATTCCCAATGAATCTTAAATTGATAGGTTGTGTGAAATCATGCTGCTAAGTCCAATTAAGATAGAATAACAATCAATTTTTTTGGATTATGTGGCCAATCCAAATCCTTTGTCACTGATTGTTTGGGTCGATCATTCTTTGGATTATGGTACTTCTTCTGATCCTTTTTCACATGTGTTCTCTTCGATGAGAGTATTATGGAATCCATGATGTCGGAAGAAGAACCATGGGGAGATTCACATCAGTGATCCCATATTCCATATTACAATGAAGATAGTCCAACTGAGCTATATCACCCTATAGTCATCGATTTCTTGACGAATTCTATTCCTATCCACTCTATCGATTCTAAGCGAAACCCATGAAATATTGAAGAAACGATTTCTATCAATATTTCGACCAAACCTGGAATTGTAGAAAACATTCATGTTGGTGCGTCTTGTTCTCCATTTGAACTTGAAACTTACCGCACTCTTTTTCATGAATTCTGAGATGTATTCACTTGGTCATATGAGGAAATTCCATGCATCGATTTCAGCATTTTTGAACATAAGATTAAAATGTATCTTGATGTCAAGATGGTACGACACTGCCTTCGTCCTATTCACCCTAATAAAGTTGTTTCCATTAAAGCAAAGGTTGAAATTTTTTTGCGTGTTGGTTTCATTTACCCTGTTCCACTTACCGATTGGGTATCCAACATTGTTCCTGTCATGAATAAATAGGTGACAATTATAGTGTGTGTCGATTATCGAGATGTTAATCATGCTTGTCCGAAAGACAACTATCCCACTCCCTTTATCGACCAAATTATTGATGAATGTGTCGAATGTGAAATATTTTCTTTCATGGATGGATTTTCTGGTTACAATTAGATCAATATTCACCCAGAGGACCAATATAAAACTACTTTTATCTATCCATGGGGAACATTCACTTATCAAAAGCTCCCTTTTGGTTTAAAGAACACTAGGGAAACATTCCAAAGGGAAATCAATTTTGATTTCCATGACATCAATACAATATTTCAACTATATCTGAATGAATTACCTGCACATTCACGGAAATGGGCTGACCATCCGCTACATTTGAGAGCGATCATTTTACGATGTCGTCACTATAAAATATAGCTCAATCTAGACAAATGTGTGTTTGGTGTTGGTTCTGGTCATCTTCTTGTATTCGTCATGTCGAAAGACATAATTCAACTTGATCCATTGAAGGTCAAGGCTATTATTGATTTTATTAATCCTTCCAATCTACTTCAGTTACAGAGATTCCAAGGGAAGGCTAACTTTCTAAGGAGGTTGATTCCCAACTACGCTGAAATGGCTAAAGGATTTACTCAACTCTTGAAAAAGGGGATTCCATTCCATTGGGATGAGGTTGTGTGAGCTTCCTTTGGTGTTCTTAAATATACCCTGATCTAAGAATCATTAATCTATCCCCCAAATTATTAGAGTGATTATTTACGGTATCTCGTCGCTATAGCTACAACCATTGCTATTGTTTTATTTCAAGAAGAAGATGAGATTGAATATTCGATCTATTATTTGAGTTATAATCTCAATGATATGGAAGTTAAGTACACATATGTTGAGAGGCTTGATTTGGCAGCCATTCAAGATGTACAAATATTTCGCCATTATATCCTACTCCGAAAGAGCATTGTCATTTCGGATTGCAACCCTATGACATAAATTTTGTCACGTCAATTGCTGGGGGAAAATATTCAAAATGGATCGTTATTTTGCAGGTATTTGATTTGTAATTCATCAAATCCAATTCAAAGAAGTATTTGGTGTTTTCTAAGCCTATCTGTGACCTTCCCTCGAGTAGCACTGAGTCTACTACAGAATCATCACTTCCGGACGAGTCTTTATTTCTGAACGAGTCATATGACCCGTGGTATGGATATTTCATCATCTATCTCTAGACCCAAACTTTTCAGCCCAATACCTCTAGCTCACAACAATGACCTATTCGATATGAATCCAAATATTATCTAATCGTCGATGATACACTTTACCGTCATGGTGTCGATACGATTTTGCATAGGTGCCTCACTGACATGAGGAGGCTGAGAAAGTTTTAAATGATTGCCACGCTGGTACCTGTGGTGGAAATTTGTCTGGCTTTGCTACCACGGAAAATAATATCCATATTGGTTACTTTTGGCCTACCATATTTCACAACTGCATTATCACAGTTATAATTTGTCACACATGCTAGATATTTGATTGTAAAACCCACTTGCTACTAGCACCAATGCATCCTGTCATTGCGGTTGGACCATTTTTAAAATGAGGCATTGACTTCATGACATGTAACTGTTGCTCAACTAGGGGGCATGGGTATATTATTGTTGTTGTCGACTATTTTACCAAGTGGGTCAAGGCGATGCATACATTTAACAACACAGGACATACAACAACATTGTTCTTTTTTAACCATGTGGTTACACGGTTTAGTGTGCCACAAACCATATTCAAATATCATAGAAAACATTTTCTAAATCACATGATGGATGAGCTAACTGCCAAGTTACGGATGTCACATGATAGTTCTACCCCTTAATATTTGCAAGCTAATGGACAAGTTTAAGCTATCAACAAGATTCTTAAGCGTATGCTTCGACGCATGATTGGGGTTCATAAACGAAACTGGAATTTGATCATGTACTCAGATTTGTGGGCATATCGAACCTCGGTGAGAAACACAACTGGATTTACCCCCTTTTAGCTAGTTTACGGTCTGGAAGCTATCTTACCGATACAATGTGAAATTCCATTATTGAAACTCACGATTGATCCGCTACCTGACACTTCTAACGAAGAGGCACGTCTTTTAGATCTCATCCATCTAGATGAAATGCATCGTGAAGTTGCATTGGCCAATGAAGCACATAAGAGATGAATTAAGGCTCAATATGACCACAATTTCAAGCCTCACATATTCTCAGAAGGAGACCTAGTCTTGGTTTATGATCAGGAAGCTGATAAGATAGGAACAAGAAAATTTGAACCATTATGGCATGTCCCCTACATTTTCAAGCGCATTTTGGCTAAGGGTGCATATGAGTTGGTAGATTATGATGGGATTCCATTATCACAGCCTCAGAATGTGTTGTATCTTAAACATTACTATGCCTGATTTTGCATAGTAAAAATTGTATTATATGCTTTGATTGTGTCTGTCACAATGTGTCTTTCAGAGTTTTTCATGTGGTTAGTAATCCGCTTTGCATTTTTTGTAAATTTCAGAATCTTCGAAACCAGTTGTTGGATATGCTGATGGTGCTAGTTGTAGTACACAGAATCTATTCTCTACAGCATGGGCCATATTTGCTCCAAGTGGTGAGTTAGTGAGTTTCCAATGGTTTTTTAATGGTCGATCTACCAACAATATCGTTGATTATAGTGGGTTGATCAAACTACTCTCTGATTCCATTTCACTTGGCATTCACCGCATCATCATCATGTTGGACTCACAACTTGTCATACTACATATTACTAGTTTTTATACTGTCTAAAATCCTACTATTCATCGCATGTTCCTTAGAGTTTTCCTTTTTGAAAGAGATTTTGATTACATCCAATATCACACATTTCTAGAAACTTTAACACTTTATCTGGTTCTTTAGCAAATTATGTGTTAATAGAAATTTGAAGCATATGTAAAGATATATTTTCAATTCACATCATACAATTGAATAGGATTGCACATAATCATAGGAAACACTGAAAGTAAAATAGATTTATAATTAAGTTTTAAAAAAAAAATTGTGCCCAAGACACGTTGGTCATATGACCTTAAAATTTATATAGATATAGCATAATATAAGTAGACCTAGTAATGCTCATGATAGCAGGTAATTTCTTGAGCTATCATGTGTAATAGCCTCATCCACTAACTAGGCACAGCAACAATATGGCACTGCAGCCTCATAGGTAACTCCTTGATCTGGACATCTGATATCCCAAGATTCAATCCCCCCACATGTTGTTATAACTCAGCAAGAGTCTTGGCTAAATCTAAATCCTGAAGGACTGCTCTCCCAACAAACCTCTGTACTGGTTCTCTCGATTTTTGTGCACGACGCACTGGTCGAATAATACCCATATCTGCATACATAAAAAATCTTTAGTTTAGTATTGGAAACATTAGAAAACACAAAAATATGTAAAAAACCCAAAAATGAAAAACATGGTAAACAATTTTACCTATAGCACCCCATTGAGCATCGGTTGGTAAAATAAAATTTGGATCTCCATGAAAATCCATCCCTGCATATGGATGCTCCTCTATGAAGATATTCTATCTTCAGAGCCAACTGAAGAATGTTGTGGAAAATGAGATCAATGATTGAACAACATGTCTAGCCATCAACTCAACCCACTGTTGCATAGGTGGATCTTTAGGACCAGCTAATCCTAGTGTCACATGTTGTAGCAGCATCAATGGAACTCTGTCCAACACAAAAGTGTTCAAGATTGACCCATAGATGAAAGTATTTTCCTTTCCAATTTTTACTTTGGTCAGTTGTTCTTTCATCTGAAGGAGTACTGCTTCAGCCCAGTTGAGCATGGTTGGCTCGAGACACTCAAGAACATACTGGATGTATGATTTGTTTGTGACATGAAGTGTCACGCTGCCAACTAGCTTTGTGATAGTGAATAGGAGTGTTCACAAAGGCATATCACATACATCTTTGATATTTATCTTTCCATATTTGCTAGGCTCAGTACCTGGTCAAAAAAACTGTTGAACGTAGTCCTTCATCGTCTCACCTCCACAGATAGAGCCCGCAAGGGAAATGGGGGCACCACATCTCGACAAAATTGTTAGAAAGTAAATGTCTTCAACCAATATTGGGAGCACTTTGTCCCCAATGTGAAATTCCTGTAGTTTCGAGTCCCATGAACGGATTAAGAATTGCAATAGTTCCATGTGTTGCCTCATGCCTGATAATATAAAGTACTTGAGAAACCCATAGTCTCTAAGGGCTCTCATAGTGCCAGGATCATTTAGGGTAACCATATCTTGTTCTTCATGTTCTCTTTCTTGCCATGTAATCGACATTATGATCCGACCAAAGTCTAAAATCAAACCATAGGCTTAGTTATGATCCATTCCATGAAAAAATATGGAGAAATTCTGGGCAGAAAACATGATGCAAGTTTCTGAATTGCACCCAATGCACTCCTCATTGGAAGACAAATCGTTGCAGAGGATCTGGGCTTCTTTTCAGCCTCTCTCCAATGCACTTTTTAACATCCAAGGGTGCACTAGTCTTAGGGCATTATATATTTACCTTGGGAGCCCCAAACCCTAAAAATTTTGCATGAAACTAAACAAGAATGCAACTAATAGAAAGAGGAAGGTAATATCTCCTAACTGTTCTAAACGACACAAGAAATGGTCCTCAGAATCTGTCGCAATAAGCTCTTGAAGTTCGAGGGTAAAACTGGCTCAGCACACTGAAATCTAAATGGTAAATTTGAAATGGTAAAAATGACTTTGTAATTTCTTATTTTAATAGTATTTTTTATTAATGCATATTTAATGAATTGACTATGGTTTTTCCCAATTTTTACTATTTAAACATGTATTTTTAATCTATTTGGTGGTTCTTTGAGCAGGTTTATAGCTGAATACAATGAAGTTCATCGTGCATGATCGTGAAATTAATTTTGACCACAAAGCACATTATTATCTCTTTTTCGAGCTCTGTTAAACACGAAAAATGAACCCCCCTCGAGTGCTCTTTCAACTCTTTTTAGACTCCCAAAATATGAAAAGATTTCCAAACACTTGTCCTTTCGAGCTTGTAAAAGGAATTGAAATGACATCTACTCAGTATAAGTTTAACCCTTTTCTGGACTGAGATATATTATGTTTACAAAAAAGGAAAACCCTAGTCAAACATGACTAGGAGGTTCTCTCAGGTATTATTTTACGCTTTTTCAGATTTGAGGGAAAATTTTACGAAAAAATAACTTGTGGAGTTTTCTTTTCATCCCTTTTTCAAACTCCCTAAACATGAAAACAGACCACGTTTTCATTGTCGTTAGACTCGTTAAATCAGAAAATAGAGACAAAAATTTCCATCATGACAAGATCGAGTTTCAACTTTGCTATACTCCTTAAAGCATCACATATCGATGGATTCACCCGAAGAGTGGACTTATACATCAAGCATATGTTATCCTCCTCAAGATTTTTAAAAAATAAAGAGGTACTATTCAACGATTACTGGGGAAAATTGGAAAGGGATAAAACAATTTATGGTAGCAAGTCACTCTTGAACATGAAACTCATTCACTTCATCTCCGTGAATTTTTGGTTGGGTAATCTGCTTGATGCTGTATCATACCTATGGTTTATCACACCATCCATCACTTTAGTTTTGGGTCAATGCTACCAACTCATTGAGTGTCGCCGATATGTTCAATAGAAGTCACTAATTATTCCGCATCCTTTGAAATACTCATAAACCTTCATTTCATCACCGCCATCCCTGAACATTTATTCATTAGTTACATTCTGTCTCTAAAATAATTACTCCCATTTCGTGTCGTTGATGGGGGGAACATCAAGGCCCTCTTGCAACGGGTCGCTTCTTGTCGACATCAGCTCATCATCCACAAAGTTGAATTAGAAACAACCTTTAAGTACCTTGGAGCTTGCTTACATCAATGGAAAGTTTCTCGCTTTCGGTGACAGGTTGACATCAAATGCCTTTGACTGAAAGACTTTGTATAGCATTTGACATAAAATAATCTATTCACACCATGCATAATGTATTGCAATGGCTTGAGAATCATTATCATCAATGGTGGTTTCTCTCGTGTTTGTTAACAACTTACATCATTGGCTGGTAATCAGATGGTGTCTTCCCATGTTCGAATTCAGATCACATGTTCGCATGGTTAGACTCATACCTAAGCGATCAAGTGAACGAGATAGAAGACCCCGGATCTAGTTTCATCCATCTGGGCTGCGATTTCAAGAGTAGTACCAAATCATCCATATGATGGTATTTAAACAGATGGTCATCCTATCATGGGTCTATATCTGTTGATGAATTTCCGATGTTATGATAGTTTATCTACTGAGTATTGGCATGCATCCCTCAACAGTTCATGTCCATGATGAAAATATATCATGATGTAAGGTATTTTAATTGATGTAGGTCACCATCTGCTTCAGATACTACTCATCACATCGTAAATCATATCAATCAACATTATCACTTTTGACTTCATGCTTTAGGGGGCAGCTGTTACAGGTCAATTTGGGTATCATCCCAGAACCCAAATTAGTATCAATCATGGTTTATCATACTCTAAATTGGTTGCTACATGCCCTAAACAAGTCATCCCATTGATGTTTTTCCTTCATGAAATTTTCACTTCTTAGATGCTTGTTGAAGTGCCCCATTGAGCCATCAACACACTTCTAGACTACAGTAAGTGCTTTGAAAAGAATCAACTCCCATGCAAGTTTGCGTTGTAGAGGATGTAGGTCCACTTTATGGTGTGTTGGTCGACTGGGAGCAGATTTTTCATTGGATTCCAAGAATCATCCCAACCTCTAATGTCTTCTAGAAGTTGTTCCAGTTATCACATCATTTGATAACTTTGAATATGGACACCATGGAGCCATTAAACCTATTATCCTCCTATTCCCATGAACAAGGAAACATCCTATTCCCATGAACAAGGAAACCTCTTCATCCATTTTCGAAAAATCCATTCAATGATTCATTAATGTAAAATTATCTTCATCTACTTATAAATTGAGCACTAATCATAGTGCACAAGAGGGAAAGCATCTATATTAGTAGAGTTATGATGGTGAGATCACAGCTCTTGGAGCTGTCATCTGCATGTAATGTTATGTTGCTGGAGTGATGATGCTGGTGTGATGAGGATGTGATTGAATCTAGAGCAAGTTGACATCGAATCGATCCAATTGGTTATAACTTTTCCTTATACTTCATAATAAATATATTTTGTACTTTCCTAATGCATGTGTCAATGATGCTATATGTGTACTTACAAACGCAATAGATTCAATTTGTTTAACATGAATAGATCATATGCCTTTATGTCATTTTCTATCTTTTATTTTCCATTTCATGTACCAATCAAGTGAGTTTAGTTCGATTGAGTGCAATGGAAGCGACGAAGGGAGGTGAGGAAAAACGAAAAAATTACAAGTAGCTTTTCTTCCCTTATCTATTCATTTTAAGGAAAATTAATGTAAAATATCTTTCTTTCTGTTGTTGTAAGTGTGACCACCACACTTAGGGAAATCATACTTATCTGTAGGTTTGATTTCTATAAAACACACAAAACCATAATTTTTTTTATTAGTCCTTTGAAAGAAATATCCATTTCTCTTTAAGAAGTTTCTCCTAGATTGATTAAACCAGAAGGAATTTTATGATACGCATAAGTGCCCCATTTGGTCCTAAACGTAGTCTTCAACCTATCTTTAGGATGAAACAATATCTAATTGTAACACAAAATTCCATGAAGGAAAGACATTAATTCATATCCAGCAAATGATTGCGGGATTTGTTCCATAGGTGGTAATGGGAAATTATCTTTTAGGCAAGCTTTATTAAGATTCCTAAAATCTATACAAATGCGGATGTCACCATTTTTCTTCCTAACAGGGATTAATTTTGAAACCCATTTTTAAAGCCTAATAGGAAAGATGATCTTGGCTTTAAGGAGTTTATTCAGTTCATATTTTATTTTAATTTCAAGATTGGGGTGAGTTTTTCTCAACTTCGGTTGCACAAGTTTCTCAGTGGATGTCATTGGGATAATATTCTGGATAATGGAGGTATCATATGTCTTGTGGTATTCATATTTCCATGTGAAAAAATTGTTATATCTCTTCAATAAATGAATTAAGGCTAATCTGTCATCAGACGAGAGACCAAGTCCTATATTGATATTCTAGGGTATGAGATTAGTTCCAAGGTTTACTAGTTCAAATATCAAGGTTGAAATTTGTAGCTTAGAATTAGAAACCTTCTTAAATCTTTCTTTTAGGTCATAAATATCTTCAATTTTTACCACAAATTCAGGTATCAAATTTTCATCATTTTTTTTTTTAATTGTCTTTCATGTTCATCCTCATCGATCAACTGATTGTCATATGATCCTTCAGGTGTTAGAAAGGTTAGAACATCTTCATCATCATTAAATACTCTCTAGTTAGTGAATTTTTTAGGAATAGATGGGTGAAAAATTAATTCTATAGAAAATCTATCTGGACTATAATCCTCAAATGGAATAAGTCTGAATGCTACATTGGCTAGGAGATCAAAATTTTCATTTTGGAGCCTTGGGATAGGTGAGACTAGACATTGAATGCTAATAACTGTGAGGAAAGAGCTTGCCCTAATGACTGGTAATGTTTGAGATGACCAAACATACAGTGAATATTATTTCTTACCTGTTTGATAACTATTTGAGAATCACCATATACTTGAAGTTATTTGACACCAAGTTCTATTGCTGTATACAAGCCCTGGACCAGTGCCTCATACTCCACGATACTATTTTTGAATTCAAATTATAACCTACATGCCAAAATTGTCTTTTCCCCTTCTATATTAATTAGTATGCAACTAACTCCTGCACCATCGTTTGATATTGATCCATCAAAGTACAATGCCCAAAACAAAGTTTTAACAAAAGCTTCTTCTATAATATTTGTACATTTGGAATAATATGATTTAGAAAAGTTTTCAATTTGAGAATTAACCAAATTGATAGTAAATGGAGATAATTGTGCATTGAAATTTCCCAATAATGATTCAACAGAGTAATTTCCAAGGATGTTATTGGTAAATGCCATTGGTTCATTTTCATCCTCGAAATGAGTTACTCAATATTTCATGTGTTTTTAACAGTCAAATCGAATTTGATTTGGATTACCATTGTAGTGAAGCCACATATGAGACCAATCAGTGGAAAAATAACCGTGAAGCTTTTCTGACCAATCTATACTTAGAATCAAATTGTAAAAGTTAGGAATATCAACGACTAGAATATCAATTACTTGATGAAATTTTGGATTAAAGCTAGCCTAATAAGGAAATAATTCATCTCTCACAAAACCTTGACTTTGGTTCTATCTAATTGAACAATGTGTACAATAGAATTTTGAGGTGCGATGTTTAAATTCAAGCAAACATAATATGGCATAATATTTGAAGAAGCCCCAAAGTCTATTAGGAAATTGTGCACATTCTTATTAAAAACTTCAAAAGTTAGAAGGAATGGAGGAGTGTGAGAATTGGATCTGTCTCCAATTAGGATAGCATCAATGGCATCGATATTTCTAGATGAATCTATGGGAGGTTTTCCTGCTCCATTTGAGGCTTTAGAAATAACAGGTGTAGGTAAAGGATAAGTAGGAACTGCATTCAATTCCTTGAGTAGGTTTTTCTACTGATATTTTAATTTACTCACCTATACATAGAGATATTTGCTTTAACTTTCTTCATACCTTCCACTATATTATACTCGATGGTATTTGAAACCACTAAGGTATTTGATCTAGATGGAGATTTAGAAGAAGTTGGGATTTTTTGAGGAGGAGTATTTTTGTTAAAAAAAATTTCTTTAACAACAAGGGTTGAAGATTTCTATTTTTTAGGAGATTGAGGGAGGTCAGTAAGATTTTTACTTCTAGTGCTAACTGGAAGTGCCTCATGTTCATCTTCATTATCAGATGTAGGAAGAATAAAACCCCATAATTCATGAACTTCAACCAGCTCTTCATCCAGTGATTCATCTACAGATAATACTATTGCATTCTCATATTCATATTGATCTGATTTAGGATTAGAAATTACATTTGGAGGTTGAGGATTTGAATTCTGAGTTTTCTTGAAAGATCTCGAAGGTTTCTTTGAAGAATATTCAGCTACTTGTTTTTTTATTTCTACCATGTCATTTGAAATTCTTTTGAGAACCTTTTGTAATCCTTAAATATCATAAGGATCCTTAGATGTTTTCTTTTTGGGCTCATCCTTAAACATGATTTTTCTAGATTTTCTATCTTCCTATGCAATCTTCTTTTCTAAAGCAAGAATGATCTTTTCTACAGAGAGGGATTCTTTCATGTTTTTTACCAAAGTAGCATGATTAGATCTATCTACAAAAATTTCTATATTAGAAGGAAAATAAAATATATACCATTCAATATGTACATTTACACTAGGTTTAGATGTAGTTTGGATTTTATTCAACAATTTGTTAAATCTAGAATTGAAGTCTTTGATATTTTCACCTGAATTTGCTTTAAGATTTGAAATATCATTGATGAGAGTAGCAGTATTACGATCATCACCGAATTTGTTCGAAAATTGTTCTTAGAATATGTCCCAACTAGTATAGTTCCTGATGGTAATGAAAATTACCATGATCCAGTTGATCCTTGAAAAGTATAGGGAAACAATCTTACTACACAATATTCTTTAGATACATCATTTAGATTCATGGCAAGCATGAAATTATGGAGATGTTCTTTAGTAGGGAGACCATTGTTAGGATTATACTTAGGCAACCATCTCTCTGGATGCTTGGGTAAAGGATGAAGAGGACCTGGTAATTGAATAGCTCCAAGATTAGTCCATGGCCTATTTTCCATTGTGTGAATTGGAGGATTGGTTTGTCCTAAAGAATGATTTGAAGAAGAAGAGGTAGTTCCAGAGGTGGATGTAGTTGAAGAAGAAACAACCATGGAACTATTACTCCTCGAAGCAACGCTTGTGGACCGATATGAAGATATATGAGTAGATGAGGAAATTGGTTGAGAGGATGTAATTGAAGGAGGGATAAATCATGGAGTTTGAGGGGGAGAAGATGAAATAATCTCACTAGTATATGTTTGAGCTTTAGATTTTGGAGTCTTCCTGTGATGGGCATGAAGAGGAAACTAAAATGGAGTTATTCTGAGTCTTTCACTCTCAGAATGAGTCAATACACTAGTTGTTGGAGTTATGATGTAATATGTTGTCCTTGATGGAAACCTACTTGATGAGTTGTCTTTTGATGTATTGAAGATGTAAAATTAATGTATCTACAGGTCAATTCAGATGTGACAGAGAAAGGAATTCCAGTTAGGGACAAAGGAATAATAAAGATAAATTTAAAAACATATAATCACAGGTTTGATGAAAGAAACCCATGTATACATCCAGAATTAGTGTATACGTAGTTTTGGTGAAGAAAAGTTGCATATATATGCAGGTACGAAGAATCAAAGTTGTGTATGTACTTACACACTAATTTTATGATACCAGGGGTCCTTACCATGGTTTTATCCCACAACATTAAGCGTTGTGTCATCTATTTGATTCCGTCCAAGAATACCATCGACACTTGTGTGGTTTTCGCTAATGGTATTGGCTAAGGCTCAAAAAAAATAAGGAGAAGAAGATCATAGTGTTAAAGTGTGCATGTGTATGTGTATTGAATGAATACTTCACTCTGAAGTATATATTCATGGAATGGGTTATAGTTTATTGATAGATCTGAAATAATGATGCACCTATGGATACAATGATAGATCGAGATCTCTAGACCTGAAATGACTATGTATTTGCTTGATTTTTTTATGATATGTTTAGATCTATGATCTGGTGAATTTTTTCTGAAGTGAAGGGTAAGATCTGAGCTGATTATATGTTCTGAAGAGTTACACAATCTTGAAATGTTAAAATTTCTATACGTAGGTCTGTCTCAGTAAAAGCACATATATGCGTAGGTTCGTTTCAACAAAAGTGCGTATGGAATGTAGGGTTTTTCTAAAGAATGCTAGAGGAAATTTTTGATTAGTTTTACTGTGTTTCTATTGTCTATCAATGATGTCTTCATATAGTTCTGGTTTATTTGAGTATTTCTTATGTTGGTAGTTGATTGTGATTAAAGATAAGTGATTGTGGTTGATTGATGATTCAATGAATGATTTGATGCAATTATGAGTTTTAGTTTGATGTACGTTCTTTGAGCTTAAATGAGTGAAGTGGGTCCAGTGTGAAAATATGATGAAAATAGGCCTACAAGTTATGTTGTGTTGAATTTGTTGGATCCACTATGAAAATTGATGAAACATAGTCCACAGTGATGCTGAGGATTGGAGCCTTCAGTGAGGGGGTCGTAGCTCCCTTCTAGTGGTTTTTGGTAAACGATATTAGGGGGTAGTAGCTCCCTTCCAGGAGTGGTTGGTAAATGAGTGTAGGGGGTCGTATCTCCCTTTGAGTGGTAGCTGGTAAATGAGATCAGGGGGTTGGAGCTCCCTTCTAGCAGTAGCTTGAGAATGAGAGAAGGTTACAGCCTTCTGTAAGTGGGTACCTGCATGCTGGTATGAGTCTGTGCCAGTACAAGATTGCAAACAATTTTCTTTATAATAAACATTGAAGAGATAGAGGACAACAATGATGGTGCTTTCCTCCTGACTTAGGTTTCCACCTTAAATCCTGGTGTTCATATGTGTTTCTTATGTGTGATGCCTTATTTTGTTGTTACTGCACCTATTTACTACTTACTAAATGACCGATGAATGAATGAAGAACTGATCTAAGTTAAGATTTATATACATTATAAGATCTTTGGACATACGCAAGTTTCCTTAAAGATAGCCACTTGTATATGCTAGTTCAGTTAATCAATGTTGCATATCGAAATCAGTAAAGAAAATGTAATTATTATTGTGAGTTTTAAATACTGATTCAACCCCTCCCCGCTCTCAGTGTTTTTACCAACACCAATACCTTGTAAAATTGAACACTTCCTTCAGAGGCTTTAGAAAGCACATGCTTTTATGCTGAAATATAAATTTCTTCTAATTTATTTATTAAATTTTGTACTGCAGGTGATTCTGGAGTATAATCAGGGGAGAGTTCTTTGGGAATTGAACTAGGAGACTTGGGAGGAGATTGAACAACTTATGATATAAAGGTAGTAGAATTTTGAGAGTGTACTTGAAGTTGTAGGGGATTTGGAGGGGGATAGACTCTTTTGATGGCATTTTTTTTTAGGATTAATATTTGGTGCCATTCATAGGTTAGTGGCCCTCATTCTAGTGACAAAAATTTTGATGCCTTGAAATTCATTCAACAACATTGGGGAAAACCACCTAGTCCAGGACTTAAAAACCATCCCTTATCTGTTTGAGATAGTGGCTCTGGCTGGATTTATGGGACAGGATTCCCAATGAAATATAATTTAGTGGATAGTTGGTATTTTAACTGACCATGACTTGGTGAATGAGAGTGACAACAAGTTCAAATAAAATATGTATATACCTATCTCTATCCCGGGATGAATTATATTTATGTTATATGCGATTTAAAAAGATGATCTCGATGTGAATGAAAATGAAGATTTATCAAACACTTAGAGAAATGTAAAAAAAAAAATGATAATTGATTTGATTAAATAGTTAATAAAATCAATTGATTAAGTATATATCGCATCTATTATTGCATGTATTTTATATGTATAAAAAATGGCAATCAAACATGTTCATAAGTGAATTAATGCTGGATTTTGTTAAAAAGATACATATAACAAAACATCATAAGGAAATTTAACTATTTCTCATTTGAAACAGAACATCAACATAAATATAAAAGTACCATATATATGCTAACTCTGCTCATTTTAAAAATAGTCTCTCGTCCAACCTTTTCTATTAAGAAAACTTTAAGAGTACAAAAGTGCAACTTCCGTAAAGTATTCTTTTCAAAATTTTAGGACCCTTTCTTTAAAGACATGAAAGGGTGTATATAGTAAAATAAAAGTACAAAAATAGAAAATGCATAAAGAGCTAAGGAGTTTTAAACAAATATCCTTAAATTAAGTGAAATAAAAACAAAAACAGTTTTTGGTGGGATGACTTGATTCAGGATTGCATTGCCGTCTCTTTTGCCATTCGTTCTTTGAGTTGAGGGATGTAAATCATAGGATGAACCTCAGAAGGCTGGCCTAGCCTGACATGCATTTGTCCTGTGTAGACCAGATCTGATAGCGAAGGCATCATGTAAGAGGAACTATCGGTTAGACAGCGCAACATTAGCCATTGGCTATGTGGCTTGACAAAGTGCTTCCAATACTTGCCCCAATCCAACTTATTCATTTTTTTTATGCTTTCTTATTTCACCTTAGAAATTTCCTACCACTGTCTTACCAGATATTTTACAATAGGTAGAGAACCGGGTGGTCATTTATCAATCATATTAGCAACAATGAGGTTTTGGATGACTGTTTCAATAATGTTATTGGCAACGTCCCTAGACCTGCAAATTTCCCTTTTAGCTTGCTTTAAATGTATGTCCCTAATCCAGGTGGCTCCAAAGACAAACACATGACAAAGGGTTCATTAAATCTCAAAACTCAAAGTGTTCAGATTGCTCTCGAACTAAGTTAAGGTTGAAGAGTTCGTCGCCTTCATCGCAACGGTGTGAATGACGCGTCAATCCGAGCTTGTATAAGAAAGTTAGAGCAGTTTGAAGTTTTGTTAAGGAAAGGGAAGTGGGGTCCATAGCATGCCACATGGCATCCAAGTAAGCACGTGGGACCCACATGGAAAGCCCTTTAGCCGTTGGCACATGGCACTCCTCCATTGGCCCCTTGCCCCTACAGAAAAGACAAAACAAAATGATATTTAATCTCTCACATAAAAACAAAAAAATCATTAAAAAAATAACTATATATTAAATATAGTTATTAAACAATCAAAATAAATTTAAATATGGTAAATTGTTATGTAACAAAAATTATGGTTAAATTCCATTTGTTTTTGGGAATCGTTACAATATGGAGATACAAATTCCATATATTATATAGTTTGAAAAAACTATATTAAAACTAAAATTGGTTTTAAAAAAAAAATTATTTGGACTCTGTTAACGGGAAAATGTGTCCATCCAACAGTAGGGGATCTCCCCGGTAGAAATTCCCAATTAGACCTTGAACCGTTTGGAATAGGGATCATGTCCGGGGTGTGGGTCCAGCTACTGCTTAAGTCACCTTCCCCTTAGGTCTCAAAAGAACCTGATTGAACCTGCGAACACACACTTATTCACATGATACATAATACATGATTGATGCATTAAACACGTATATAGCACTATGCATAGCAAGACAATAAATATAACATATACGCTGAAGGAGGTGTTGTTAGCAACACATCTTTTGGGTTATGCTTGTGAGGTATCCTGACCACAAAAGAAATAGTTCTTTATGGCGAGTTGCCCCTTTAATTCCTGAAAGATAAAACGAAATTATAATAAACAAGGTCATTAACATCCATTAAAAGAGCAAAGAAAACTGAACATCATTAACACAAGCATAGATAGCCATGATTCATAAATGATGCCATTAAGAGTGCAGCTTCATTTATCAAAAGATATTTGAAACTGTATAAGAAATACACATAGTGTTCGCACAGCAAAACACATCATATCCATAGGGAGTTTTAAGAGGTATCTGTATTCATATGCACAAGAGTGTTATCTTTTAATACAATGTTGTATATCTCTTGAGTCTCCAAAAGAAAAAGTCCTTTTACATTTCCCTGGAGGGGGTTTTATAGATCAAACTTGCCCTTTGGGCTCCCTGACTCTTTGCTTGCCCACCGGTTGAGTTGCCCTATGACTTGGGAGAAAGTTGCGACCTCCAACCTAGCTGGTGGGTGCGACTTGCGACCTACTGAGCAGTGCGACCTGCGACCTATTGGGCAGTGCGACCTGCGACCTGTCTTTAACTGCTGCCAGCGACTTACTGCCATCGGGCTATGAAGATGGACGCGCAATTGTGAGGTCAGGGGCATCAATCTTCTATTCTTTGAGGAAATCCTGCCAGGTCTGATATTCTACTACTATGGGGGAAACAAGAGGGGCCTCTTCTTTCAACCGATGCATGCATTCTAGAGCATTTGGGACTAGAGTTTCCCTTTTTTGACAGATCTGGTTGGAAAGAGAGGCGAGCTTGGTATAAATCCGTACTAGCGTGACAAGAAACTGACCTAGATTTTCTTGTGATGCTGCGAGCTCGGGGGCGGCAGTAACTTGCTTGATGGGCTACAGAAATGACTGGATTTCTTGATCCAATTGCTCCCAGGTCTTTCTTTCATCCAATGCCCCTAGTGAAGGAATGTGGTGAAGAGTGTGCATCGAGTCGATGTCGCTGATTAGGTGGTCGTATGAAGACATTACTTTGTCCAAATCTTTGGATAGCTTGTCCTTGGACTGCATCTTCATACGAATTTGGACTTTGGCATCTTGTGTATGAATCCAATACTTCCTAGGAAAATGCTCAAGAGCCTAGGGGTATCGCACTGTCCAGTCCATTATTTTATCTAAGGCAGCTGAGGCTTCCTTGAGCTGCTCGTGCTTCTGCTTAGTTTCTGCTCATGCTCTTACCAATGGGGCGACTGTTTTCTTTATGGTGAACATTTCCCCATACACCTGCCTCATGGTTGCCTCTAATACGTCACACTCCTTTAGAATGGCAAGTGGAACTTCATTGACCGAGGGAGTCTTGTTTCAGAGTTGTTGAATCTCTTCTTTCAATGCCGACCTCTCCTGTTCCGCCTTCTTCTCCCGCTAGTCTGCTGCTTGTAGTCTGTTTTGTAGAGAAATGATTTCTCTACTCATTCTGGTTACATTTTCTTTTGTTGCCGCAGCAAAAGTCGTGCCTGCCGATGCTATCATTACGGGATTAGTCCTAGTATCAAGGACCATGTCTTTTCTAGTTGCAACTATGGATGCAGTGGAAGGAATTTGTGCCAGGGACCTTCTCTTCTCCTGCCGGATTTTGAAGGAGAATTGATCGAATGTGAGCCTGGTGAGGTCGAAGACCTCCTCCTCCTACCCCTGGGGGAATTAACATCAGAGAGCTTGGTTCTTGTATCGCCTAGAGGTACTTTGAGGGGAGACACCTCGATGTCTTCTATCATTTCATCCTCCTCTTATTTTTTCTTCTTTTCCTCCTTTTCCCTTCGCTGGCACTCGGCTTCCGCCTTCTCATGCTCTTCCTTCCACCTGCGCTTTGCTTCTACCACTACTTCTATTTCGGCTTTCCTCTTCTGCTCGGCAGCAGCAACTTGGTCTGCTTTGTTTTGGCGTTCAGCTTTTGCTTTGTCTAGCTCTTTCTTGAGTGCCTGTTCTGTTGTGGCCTGCGCCTCTTTTTCCTCCTTTTCCTTCCTGGCCTCCTCGGCCTGCTTCTTCTTCTGTTCTGCCCTTAGGCTCTTCTTGCTCTTTTCCTCGTCCTCTTTTATTTTCTTTTCTCTCTCTTTCCAGGCTTTGGCCTCTACTTCTTTCTGTTGGGGAGTGGTAGCAGTCCCTGTGCTGGTTCGGGGCTTTTTTGCTAGAGAGGAAGAAGCACCTCCTAACTTACAGCTCCTGTCTTCCAGGCTTTGATCATCCAGATCCTCTTGGCCATAGTCCGCCCCCAGAGCAATTTTTCTATCTACATTCTACCATTTCCTTCTTTCATTTTCTCCCGGGTGCTCTACATGCTGGTAGTTCCATTTGAATTTAGCCTTCTTGCAGTGTTCAGGAACTATCCTCTCTGGGTCGTATGTTCAGTACTCCAAAGCCCCAAAGTGATAAATTTTCATCTCTTCTCCCTCTGCCACTACCTCTCTGAAATATTTAACTATGTATGCACCGATAGTGAGGGGTAGCGCGGGCTAGGGCTTCTTCTTACCTTTAGACAAGACACTGGAGAAACCCGAGGACATCTAGAAGCATACCTCTTGCATGAGCATTTTGTCTGTAACGAAGCGAGGCATAGCATGTGGTGCCCTGAACGAGCCGAAGACTCGGATGAAAGTATGTTCGGTGAAAGGAAACCAATGTTCCACTTGGCTTAGAGTCTCCTTGGCTCGCAAAGACATGCAAAGGGCGTCTTGGCAAAATAATTTTCTGTATAGGGAAGGGATGAATATTTGAGAGATTGGCTCTATATCCTATTTATACCTGGATTCCCAAAACACTTTGGTTTGTAGATGAATTGCACGGGTCTGTGTGGAATCCCAGTTATGTGCCCATCCCTCAAAATGCAACCTCGCACAGACGACATCCAATAGATAAGAGGCCATATAGAATTTAGACGACATTCCTTCATCTGGGGTCAATGCTGAGGACAAGTTTGTATGCATTGAGGTCATCAATATGCTAGCCCAGCTGAAACAGGTGCCATGCATCATTACATATTCCATGATAGTAGCCCATGTGCCGTTGAAGGTGGTGGCGTCGGGGTGCCCGTACAATCTACAAAGCATGGCGGCTACCAATTTATATACTTTTCTCAGGCTGGCCACCGGATATTCTTGGTCTTTTTTTACTTTAAATTTCTCGGGCTCCGCCCACCAATGCTTGATAGTGTCAACTACGGGGACTGCATGGGCAAGAGCCCATTCTTCTATAAATTTTTCTTCTTGGTGAGGCAAAGAATAGTAGACATGGGAATCCAAGCCTACGAGCGTTGCGAAAGCCTTGCCTTCGCTGTCTCGGATCACGAAATTCTTGGGATCCGTTTTCTGTATCATCCAGTCTATCATCTTGGGGCATGGAAATATGGCCGGATGAGTGCCTGCAAGATGCAGCTTGGACCTTTTTACTTTTAAGTATACCTCCCAATCCAGGAGGTCTTCTAGAAATTCTGTTACAGCGAACTCATGGTACACTTGGTACCATCACATGTTGTCCCCTTTAGCAAAGGTGAAAAGGGTATCTCCGTATATTGGCGGTGGGGATGTTTGCATGTCCATCTCTATGTCTTCCACTACCACATGCTTGTCCTTCTTCGGAGACGTTGGTGGTCCCATATCACTGGAATCTGATGGGACAGGTATACACTCCAAATCTGCTTCAAATTCACCTGTCCTGTTCATGAAGGAATCCCACGATAAGAAAGACGCCATGATAATGCAAAAACAATTAAAGTTTATCAATTAATTCAATGAGACACAAGAAAAACTGAAAAAGTGGTCTACTAGGTCGCGGGGTCGCAAGTTGTAAGAAATGACCAATCTGCGACCTTGCGACTAGGTCGCTGGGTCGCGGAGTCGCAAATTTCGGAAAATTGGAAAGATGCGACCTTGCGACTAGGTCGCTGGGTCGCGGGGTTGCAAATTTCGGAAAATTGGAAATATGCGACCTTGCGACCTTGTGACTAGGTTGCTGGGCCGCGGGGTCACAAGTTTCGAAAACTGAGGAGAATGCGACCTTGCGACTAGGTCGCGGGGTTGCAAGTCACGCCAAGGCTTGCTGGGGGGTTTTGGGCGCGCGCGGCGTGGATTGGTTTTCCATTTAACTGAACAAAATCAAGGCTAAAAGGGTCCAGAGAGAGTCAAGGGCTAGCTTTGGGAGAAGGGAAGTAGCCATGAAAGCCTGGGCAAGAAATGGTGATGATTTTGGGCAATGTGGGGAAAACAGGAATCAGAAAAAACCCTAAGTAAGAAATACAGACAGGGGTTGAGGCAAATTGACAATTTAAAGGTTGAGGATGTTTGGGATTTAGCAAGAATAACCAAAAAGGAAACAACAGGAGGGAAAATGGAAACTTACCCAGGAAAAATGCGCGCCAGTCGACCTGTCAGAGCCGTTTCTTTCTATTCGCTGCATGTGAAAAATGTGACCTAGCGACCTCCTTTGTATAAAAGGGTCGCACGTGCGGGAATTTAATGAGGTCGCAAGGTCGCAATTTGAGTGATCTGGGAGGTATGCGACCTCGTGACCTTGCGACCTGTGGGTCGCGGGGTTGCAAAGTCGTGGGGTCACGATTTTCCAAAAATTTGAGTTTTGCGACTTTGCGACCCTGCGACCCTGCGACCTTTAGGTCGCGGGGTCGCAAGGTCGCGGAGTTGCGGTTTTCCAAAAATGAAGTTTTGCGACTTTAAAACTTAGCCTTCTAGACTCTTAACTTAGTTTTTCTTTAAGTTTCAAGGGGCTTCGAAAATTTTTTTGAAGTGGGGTTTTTTGGAGGGTGTTGTAGAGGCTACAACAAATGGCGATTCACTGGACGAACCCAGAGTCTCTGTCGATAGTCAGCCTTGGAGGGAGGAGGGAGGGGTCTTCGCTCGCTGTTTCTTTTACCTTAAGGTCAACACTGCCTAGCCTTTTGGCACCTCGCGAGGTTGTTAAGCCTGCTGGCTTGTTCGGGCGTTGGTTAACCAAATTTCATTCCTTCAGGTCTCCGGACCGAAAGGGTTGGAGAACTCCAGGCAGCTACAGGGTCTGGTACGATTATTTTGTCCTCATTGTGTTGCTTCGCTGCCAGCGAACCTCTCGGTCCCGGCGGAGTCACTGCCTAGGAATCGTGAACGTTGCTCCGCTTCCAGTGAGCTTGGTCAGTACCCTGGCAGAGTCGTTACATCACCTCTCTGCGCAGGAAGCCTTTCTCAATCCTTTACCCTTTATTAGTGTGCTATTGCACTTATTTTGAATGTGCCTGGGGCACTTATTTAGATGTGATCGTGGCACTTATTTGAGATGGGCAATTTTTTGCCATCGGCGAATGAGGGATCCCAACTTATTTTTCTTGCAGAGAGGTTGTTCTTGGTCTGGTATGTGGACTTTGGTTTTTCCCGGATGCCCTGACGTAGCATGGAGTACCTCTTTTCCCTTCCATTCTAGTTACCGTTGTATCACACTTTCTTTTGCAGACACCCTCTCAAACTTGCTAGGTGGGCTCCCCGCTTGATGACTTGAGCTAGATCATATGCTACCTTTAGGTGCCGGTAACAAGCAATCTTTTACCTCCTTCGAGTCTATCGGGAAAGGCCTTCCATCAGCATAGAACCCGTTGTAGTGTGCCAATTGTGTGGCCCTAACAAGCTCTTCCGTTTTAAAATTATATTATTATTATTATTATTATTAAATTTTTTTTTTCAAAGGGATGAAAACAGAAACTGTGGTACAAGGCAAAGATAGCCCTCTAAGGGCTGCTAAGTGAAATAATGTTTGAGGTCATGGCCGTTTATTGGGAGGACCTTGACTCTTCCCTCAAGGGTTTGCAGTCTAAACGTATGGGAACCTAATTTTTCCTTAACTTGGAAAGGACCTGTCCATAGTGCTTGGAACTTAGAATGTTTTCCTTTTTCTTCGTGAGCTTTATCCCATTTTAGGACTAGGTCTCCTACCTCAAAGTTTTTATTCCCTGTGGATTTTCTATCAAACCATCTCTTCATTTGGCTTTGGTGGATGGTGAACTTTTCCCGAGTTTTTGGTCTTTCCTCCTCCAAATTCAGTAGGGTGTCAATCCGAGTCTGCAAGGTAGGGCATGGGGTGCCATGACATTCCTAGGATAGCTGAAGGGCAGGGAGAGATAAATGGGGAGGAAGAACAGCTTCTTTTCCATACACGAGAAAATAAGGAGAGGTTCCTAGGGAGGACTTGGGTGTGACACAGTTGGCCCAAAGTGCATTGTGAAGGGCGTTGTGCTAGTTGCACTGGTGGGACAACAGGGTCTTCTTAATGATGCGGATCAGATTTTTATTAGTCGATTCAGCTAAACCATTTCCTTGGGGATATTAATTTGTAGAATGTTTAAGAACAATACCATTTTCCAGGGAAAAATCACATAATTTAAAAGATGAAAAGTAAGTTGCATTATCAAAAACCAAGGAAGTTGGAATGCCAAACCTGGTAATGATGGAATGAGTGACGAATTATATTACCTCCTGATCATTGATTTGGCGTAAAGGTGCTGCTTCGACCCATCTGGTGAAATAATCAGTAGTTGTAAGAATGTTCCGGTGTTGCTTGGAAGAGTAAGGTATGATTTCGCCAATGACGTCCAAACCCCACTATTGAAAAGGTTCTTCCACCGCTACTGAAATTAAAGGGGTGGCTGGTCGCGCTTCTCGGTTTGCAAATTTCTAGCACTGGATGCACTTCTGGACATATGCATGCACATCTCTAAAAAGGGTTGACCAATAGTATCCTGCGCGCATTATCTTATGGGCGGTGGTATCCTCGGTAAAATGACCTCCATCTGGTCCGTCATGCATCTCGGTCAAGATTTTCTGCGCTTCATCATGTTCTAAGCAGTGTAACATGACCCCATTGTAATGTTTCTTGAAAAGCTTCCCCTGGATCAGCTGGTAAGATGCAGCTTTGAGTCTTATCGCGCGTTTCTGTCGGGAAGTTAGAGCGGGGTCAAGGGTACCCTGGGCTAAGTATCCTGAAATGTCAGAGTACCAAGAAGGGCTACTCTGCTGAGGCACGTGGTCACTCTGGTACATATCGATTTCTTGTTCTCAACACTCTTCTTCAACTTCAATCACATGGGAACTTGCAGCGTCCGCAGCCATTTGGCATAAACCTTGTCCTTTCACGGTGTGTACTGGTTTAAACTCTAAATCATGCTCTTGCAGGCACACCACCTAGTTGCCTCGACTCTCACCTAGCTCCTGCTACTTAAAAAGTGAGCGGACAGCTGGGTGTGGAACGAAAACCATGACATGGTTTTTCAAGATGTAGGGCCTAAAATGCTTGACTGCTTTATAGACTGCATAAGCTTGCTTTTTGATTTTAGGGTAGTTCAATTCAACTCCTTGTAAACTAGTGCTCATGAAGGAAATAGGTCGTTCATCATTGTCGCCATATTTCTGCGTGAGGATAGCTGCAAGTGAAGAATTTGAAGCAAAAGTGTACAGGATAAAGCCTCTGCTAAAATCTGGACTTTGGAGGGGAGGCGCTTCAGCTATAGCCTGTTTGATTTTGTCGAAGGTCTCCCTCTCTGGCAGATTCCATTGGAAATCCGCATTCTTTTTTATCATTCCTTGCAAAGGCTTGACTATCTGGGCGAAATCCGATATGAATTTACGGACAAAGTTAATTTTTCCCAGGAAAGATTGCATTGATTTCTTACTGCTTGGGGGGGGGGGGGAATCTGGGAAATGGATTTTTCTCGCTCTAGATCTACCACAATGCCTTGCTTAGTTATAATGTGGCCCAACAAATTTCCCTCCGCCACAATGAAGACACTCTTCTTTGGGTTGAGTGAAATCTTGTACCTTCTACACCTCTCGAAGATTTGTTTGAGGTGGCGTAAATGATCGCCCCGGTGTTTTGAAAACATGGTGACATCGTCCAAATAGACTACCACGCTCTTCCCTATCAAACCACGGAAAGCTATATCCATGGCCCGTTGGAAGGTTGCCCTCGCGTTTATTAACCCAAAAGGCATGCGTCTGAAAGCGAAAGTTCCCCATTTGGTCTGAAAGGTAGTTTTCAATATGTCCGGTTCTGCTACCAGTACTTGGTTGTAACCAGAAAACCCATCCAATAGGGAGAACACCTCAGATCCTGACACAGCTTGCAATATTTGTTCCATAGGTGGCATGGGATAATTGTCTTTGTTAGAGGCCCAGTTTAAGTTCTGGAAATCCACACATAAGTGGATCTTGCCAAACTTCTTCCGTACCGGGACCAAATTTGACACCCATGTGGAGTGACAAACTTTGAAGATGATGCGAGCATCCAAAAGCTTCTTTGGTTCCTTCAGGATCATCGGTTCCAGAGTAGGATGCACTTTTATGAGCTTCTGTTGGAACGGCTTCACGCCTTCCTTCATGGGTATCACATGATGAATAATCTGGGTATCGTACGTGTGCAGATCATCATACGTCCAAGCAAATACGTCTCGATACTTTTAGAATAATCTGGTAAAGGCTTGCATCTCTTCATCAGTACAGTATTTTCCAAGGTTGAAAAACTTTGGGTTCTCATCTGATCCCAAGTTCACCTGTCGATGTGCCAGGATGGAGCTTGTACATTGGTATTTGGGGGGATGCGGAATCGGCTTTGTAGATCAAATAGCTTTTCCAGTGACACTACCCCCTTGGGGATAGGGTTCTCTTTATGTTTATCATGCTCTTCCTGCAAAGCCTAATCATGATCCGCGTCATCTATTTCCGCGTCCTTGAATACTTCAGTGTTAAGCATAAATTCCAAAATTTGTTGATCATCATTAAAAACGCGTAAATTAGTAATATTATCTGGCACGGAGGGTTTATATATAATTTCAATAGAAAATCCATCCCTCAAAGGGGTAAATCTAGCAGCAGCATTAGCCAGAGTATTAGCTGCTGCATTGTGCATTCTAAGAACAGATTTAATTCCAAAAGCATTGAAAGCAGAAATAAGATGCCATACCTCTTGCTGATAAGCCTTCAAATGCAGAGATAAACAATGAATGGTATTGCGTACCTGCCGAGTAATGATCTCGGAATCTCCAATAACTTGTAAGCATCTTACCTTTAAATCCAATGCCTTCTTGAGTCCGAGGATTAGAGCTTCATATTCAGCAGTATTATTGGTGCACTGGAACTCAAGCCGACACGAAATCAGGAATTTGTTCTTTTGAGGGTCCAGCAAGATGCAGCCCGCGCCGGCTTCGTCATGAGTCTTGGAACCGTCATAGTATAGGGTCCGTACATCATTTTTTGGTTCCTTTGGAGTTGTAGGTTGGGGTAGGATTTCGGTTTGGGGAGTGACTCGGTCTTCAGCAACGAGTGTTAGTTCAGACTAAACCTCGGGGTCTACTGGAGATTGAGGGGAGTTGTAACATCCGAAAATGGCTTCCAAGAAGCACATGCCAAGCTCCTCCTGGGAAAAACTGATGGGTTCGTTAGTAGCATCCAAATCAGTCATGGTATGTTTCATATATGGTTCGCTTTTGACCCTGATCTAGTTATTTCGAACCTTGTAAGGAAGCCACAGGTGAGACCAGTCGGTGGCAAAATATCCTTGCAGCTTGCTGGACCAATCTCTGCTAAGTAATAGGCCATAGGCTTCAGGAATGTCAACCACCACAATGTCAATACATTGGTGGACTCTAGAGTTGGAAAAAAGGCGGATGATGACGTTATTTAGCTCTCCTACGGCTGGCACTTATGATCTGTCAAGTTGGATGATCCTTGCATCAGTTTTCTCCGGACAGATGTTCAGCTTCTTACAAACAGATAGGGGCATAACGTTTGTGGAGGCACCGGAGTCAACTAGATAGTTATGGACGTTGAAGTTGAAAATCTCAAAAGACAAGAGGAAAGGAGGAGTAGACCCTCTTGAATTTGCATTGATGGCGTTTACAATAGACTGAATGCTCAGACTAGGTTGCGCAGACGTATTACTCACAGGCTTGGTAGTTGAGGTATTGGCGAAGGCTTTAAGAATGAGTTCTCGTTGATTCATGATGCGGGCAAGCTCGTACAGGGAGATGTTGGCTCTGGTTTTTTTCATGTCCTCCACAATGTTATAAGTATAATCAAGTTGAGGACAGGGCTCGGTAGTGGTTGTGGGGGATCCCACCAGGAGCTTGCTCTTCTGATTTGCTCGAGTGTTTTCACTGACGGGCTTCTTAGGGGAAGCTTGTTGTTCATTCCCCAGGCTAGAATTTTCCTTAAGAAAGCCCTTTTCTTCTCCTCAAAGGATGGTTGGGGAACCGGTCCTTTGCTCCTAAGGCTGTAGTTTCTTACAGGAGGGGCCTTAGGATCATCTGCCATGTTGATATCAGTGACGATAAGATTGTTATCCCCGCGGATAACGTCAAATGCAAGCACCGAAGACCCTGGTTCTTCATTCGGGGGAAAATCTTCATCATGGTCTGAAACATTATCTTCCTCTGCATCCCCTGGGGTTTGATCATCCAGAAGCTGGTTTACTACTACAGTCATGCTGCCAATCCATTGTGGGCATGTTTTTTCAGAGTGGGCAGCCTGGTGGAACGAATAGAAGTTATCTTTTCCTATCTCTTCCACATTGAGAACCGTGTTCGGGTTAGACAGAGGTCGGCTAGTGTTGGGGTTTCTCTTTCTGAAAAAGGGCTTGGGTGCCTTGGCACTAGTCGTGGATTCTACACCCTTCCTTTTCAGGTCAGAGACTTCATTTGTTAATAGCTTGAGGGTCTTTGCTATACTCTCGAAGTCAAAAGCGTCTTTATCCCTGTCTGTGGTTTTGTTCGTGGATGGCTGACCCCTTTTTGCAATTGGTTTGTGGTCATCTCTCTCCTCATGATCTATGGCTCCTATAGAAAGCATGTCTCTTTCTATAGTGAGGGCGACTGCGTAGTTGGCTGCAAGGGTGGGCCGAGCTTCGCGTTTCACGAATACGGTGATATCCCTGGGGAGAGATTTTGTATAGTAGTCAATGGTAATAGAGTCGTCCAATGCCAAGTTTGGGGGGAACTTTTGTAGTATGGTAGCAAAGCGCTGATTGAAGTCTCTAACCTTATCCTTCTTGTGGCACTTAATGGTGCTTAATTCTGTGAGGAGCATGGAAGGGGTTTTGTCCTCGGAGAATTTCTGCAAGAACACGCGACGGAACTGATCCCATGAGGTAATGGAGGCACTTCGGAGGGAGTGGTACCAGGTGGCCGCTTTGTTTTCGAGAGTATGTGGGAACAGGCAGCAAGCGACATCATCTGTTTGAACCCTCATGATTTGCAGGGAAAGATAGAAGCTACTTATATGATCTTCGGCCAAGGTGCCCTTCTCGGGATCAAATTTGGGGAGATGCTTCTCAGGGTGTCTTGGTAGGTCGTGGAGGGGGCCCAAAAGATCTAATGGGGACTGGGCTATCCAGGCAAGTGGTTACACTCTCCTAGCCTACTGGTGGTGTCTGAAATCATGCTCGGATTCACTCCCCGTACCTAACACCGATGCTTCCCCCTCATGGCGAGAGTGTTCATCTGGATATCTCTCACGGTTGGAAATGTCTCTAAGAAATCCCCAATTATGGACAGGCAGCCTATTTGGGTTTGGGCGTCGGTGGTTGGCATGGTGTCCCTAGCCTCGGCCTCTATCTCCTCTACCTCTGGTCCCGCGGCCTCTATTTCCCTCACCTTCATTCCTGCGGGCTCTATTTCCCTCGCCTTCGTTTCTGCAGGCTCTATTTCCCTCACCTTCAGTCCTATGAGCTCTATCTCCATCACCTCCCCCAGCTGGGGGGTGTGCCTGGTTGTTGTTTGGTTGGACCTGGTTGGGCTGAGGGTCGGGGAAAGGTTCAGTGGTACCAAATTCATCCTCCTCACCCCCTTGGAGCTTAGGAATCGGCTCATCACCCTGAACACCGGTGGCGAGGTCTTCAATCATGAGATTCACTAAGTGGGGTATGGTACTTACCAGGGCACCATTTCGAGTGATGTTTTCAGCTGGGGTCCTAGTATGAGTCAAAAAACTCATGATTGGGGCATATCGCAAATCCTTGATGAGATTGCGGGCAGCTGGGTGCAAGGCTCTCAACTGCTCTCTGGTGATTTCATAATGTGGAGCCTCCTCCCTTGGAATGTCTTCCAATGGAGGAGGGATAGCTTCATCGTTTATGACCTCCCCATGGGGAGTTTGTGACGGAATGTTGGTTGTATGCTGGGAGGCTGCCATCAGGCCCTCCTTCTAGCACCAATTTTGTTGACGGGAAAATGTGTCTGGCCAATAGTAGGGGATCTCCCTAGTAGAAAGTCCCAATTAGACCTTGAACCGTTTGGAATAGGGATCCCGTCCAGGGTGTGGGTCAATCTACCGCTTAAGTCACCTTCCCCTTCGATATCAAAAGAACCTGATTGAACCTGCGGACACACACTTATTCACATGATACATAATACATGATTGATGCATTAAACATGTATATAGCACTATGCGTAGCAAGACAATAAATAAAACATATACATCGAAGGAGGTGTCATTAGCAACACATCTTTGGGGTTATGCTTTTGAGGTATCCTGACCACAAAAGAAATAGTTCTTTATGGCGAGTTGCCCCTTTACTTCCTGAAAGATAAAACGAAATGCTAATAAACAAGGTCATTAACATCCATTAAAAGAGCAATGAAAACTGAACATCATTAACACAAGCACAGATAGCCATGATGCATAAATGATGCCATTAAGATTGCAGCTTCATTAATCAAAAGATATTTGAAACTGTATAAGAAATACACATAGTGTTCGCACAACAAAACACATCATATCCAGAGGGAGTTTTAACAGGTATCTGTATTCATATGCACAAGAGTGCTATCTTTTAATACAATGTTGTATATCTCTTGAGTCTCCAAAAGAAAAATTCCTTTTACATTTCCCCGGAGGGGGTTTTATAGATCAAACCTACCCTTTGGGCTCCCTAACTCTTCGCCTGCCCGCAGGTTGAGTTTCCCTGTGACCTGGGAGAAAATTGCGACCTCCGACCTGGCTGGTGGGTGCGACTTGCGACCTACTGAGCAGTGCGACCTGCGACCTATTGGGTAGTGCGACCTACGACCTGCCTTTAACTGCTGCCAACAACTTACTACCGCTGGGCTATGAATATGGATGCACAATTGTGAGGTTAGGGGCGTCAATATGCTGTTCTTTGAGGAAATCTCGCTAGGTCTGATATTCTGCTACTATGGGGGAAACAAGAGGGACCTCTTCTTTCAACCGATGCATGCATTCCAGAGCATTTGGGACTAGAGTTTCCCCTTTTTTAGAGATCTGGTTGGAAAGAGAGGCGAGCTTGGTATAAATCCGTACTGGCATGACAAGAAACTGACCTAGATTTTCTTGTGATGCTGCGACCTCGAGGGTGGCAGTAGCTTGCTTGATGGGCTGCAGAAATGAGTGGATTTCTTGATCCACTTGCTCCCAAGTCTTTCTTTCGTCCAATGCCCCTAGCGAAGGAATGTGGTGAAGAGTGTGCATCGAGTCGATGCCACTGATTAGGTGGTCGTATGAAGACATTACTTTGTCCAAATCTTTGGATAGCTTGTCCTTGGACTGCATATTCATACGAATTTGGACTTTGGCATCTTGTGTATGAATCCAATCCTTCCTAGGAAAATGCTCAGGAGCCTGGGGGTATTTCACTGTCTAGTCCATCATTTTATCTAAGGCAGCTGAGGCTTCCTTGAGCTACTCGTGCTTCTGCTTAGTTTCTTCTCGTGCTCTTACCAATGGGGCGATTGTTTGCTTTATGGTGAACATTTCCCCAAACACCTACCTCATGGTCACCTCTAATATGTCGCACTCCTTTAGAATGGCAAGTGGAACTTCATTGACTGGGGGAGTATTGTTTCAGAGTTGTTGAATCTCTTCTTTCAATGCCGACCTCTCCTGTTTCGCCTTCTTCTCCCACTGCTCTGCTGCTTGTAGTATGTTTTGTAGAGAAATGATTTCTCTACTCATTCTGGTTACATTTTCTACCATGGCCGCAGCGAAAGCCATGCCTACCGATGCTATCATTATGGGATTAGTCCTAGTATCAAGGACTATGTCTTTTCCAATTGCAACTGTGGATGCGGTAGAAGGACTTTGTGTTGGGGACCTTCTCTTCTCCTACCGTATTTTGAAGGAGAATTGATCGAATGTGAGCCTGGTGAGGTCGAAGACCTCCTCCTCCTGCCCCTGGGGGGAATTAACATCGGAGAGCATGGTTCCTGTACTGCCTAGAGGTACTTCGTGGGGAGACACCTCGATGTCTTCTATCATTTCATCCTCCTCTTAATTTTTCTTCTTTTCCTCCTTTTCCCTTCGCTGGCGCTCAGCTTCCGCCTTCTCATGCTCTTCCTTCCGCTTGCGCTCTGCTTCTGCCACTGCTTCTATTTCAGCTTTCCTCTTCTGCTCGGCAACAACAACTTGGTCTGCTTTCTTTTGGCATTCAGCTTTTTCTTTTTCTAGCTCTTTCTTGAGTGCCTGTTCTGCTACAGCCTGCGCCTCTTTTTCCTCCTTTTCCTTCCTGGCCTCCTCGGCCTGCTTCTTCTTCTGTTCTGCCCTTAGGCTCTTCTTGCTCTTTTCCTCATCCTCTTTTATTTTCTTTTCTCTCTCTTGCTGGGCTTTGGCCTCTACTTCTTTCTGTTGGGGAGAGGTAGCAGGCCCTATGCTGGTCTAGGGATTTTTTGCTAGAGAGGAAGAAGCACCTCCTAAATTACAGCTCCTGTCTTCCAGGATTTGATCATCCGGATCCTCTTGGCCAGATTCTGCCCCCGGAGCAAGTTGTCTATCTGCATTGTACCAGTTCCTTCTTTCATCTTCTCCCGGGCACTCTACATGCTGGTAGTTCCATTTTAATTTAGCCTTCTTGCAGTGTTCGAGAACTATACTCTCCAGGTCGTATGTTCGGTACTCTAAAGCCCGAAAGTGATAACTTTTCGTCTCTTCTCCCTCTGCCCCTACCTCTCTGAAATCTTTAACTGTGTACGCACCGATAGTGAGGGGTAGCGAGGGCCAGGGCTTCTTCTTACCTTTGGACAGGACACTGGAGAAGCCCGAGGACATCTGGAAGCATACCTCTTGCATGAGCATTTTTTCTGTAACGAAGCGAGGCATAGCATGTGGTGCCTTGAACGAGCCGAAGACTCGGATGAAAGTATGTTCGGCGCGAAAGGAAACCAATGCGCCACTTGGCTTAGAGTCTCCCTGGCTCACCAAGACATGCAAGGGGCGTCTTGGCCAAATAATTTTCTATATAAGGCGGGGATGAATATTTGAGAGATTGGCTCTATATCCTGTTTATACCTGGATTCCCAAAACACCTTGGTTTGTAGATGAATTGCACGGGTCTGCGTGGAATCCTAGTTATGTGCCCATCCCTCAAAATACAACCTCGCACAGACGACATCCAATAGATAAGAGGCCATATAAAATTCAGACGGCATTCCTTCATCTGGGTCCAATGCCGAGGACACCTCGCACAGACGACATCGAATAGATAAGAGGCCATATAGAATTTAGACAACATTCCTTCATCTAGGGCCAATGCAGAGGACAAGTTTGTATGCATTGAGGTCATCAATATGCTAGCCCAGTTGAAACAGGTGCCATGCACCATTACATATTCCATGATAGTAGCCCATGTGTTGTTGAAGGTGGTGGCGTCGGGGCGCCCGTACAATCTGCAAAGCATGGCGACTACCAATTTATATACTTTTCTCAGGTTGGCCACTGGATATTCCTGGTCTTTCTTGACTTTGAATTTCTTGGGCTCTGCCCACCACTGCTTGATAATGTAAACTACGGGGAATACATGGGCAAGAGCCCATTCTTCTGTAAAGTTTTCCTTTTGGTGAGGCAAAGAGTAGTAGACATGGGCATCCGAGCCTATGAGCGTTGCGAAAGCCTTGCCTTCGCTGTCTCGGATCACGAACTTCTTGGGATCCGTTTTCTGTATGATCCAGTCTATCATCTCGGGGCATGGAAATATGGCCGGATGAGTGCCTACGAGATGCAGCTTGGACCTTTTGACTTTTAAGTATACCTCCTGATCCGGGAGGTCTTCTAGAAATTCTGTTATGATGAATTCATGGTACAGTTGGTACCATCGCATGCTGTCCCCTTTAGCAAAGGTGCAAAGGGTATCTCCGTATATCGGTGGTGGGGATGTTTGCATGTCCATCTCTATGTCTTCCACTACCACATGCTTTTCCTTCTCCTGGGATGCTGGTGGTCCCATATCGCTGGAATCTGATGGGACAGGTATACACTCCAAATTTGCTTCAAATTCACCTTTTATGTTCATGAAGGAATCCCACGATAAGAAAGACGCCATGATAATGAAAAAACAATTAAAGTTTATCAATTACTTCACTGAGACACAGGAAAAATTGAACAGTGGTCTACTGGGTCGCAGGGTCGCAAGTTGTAAGAAATGACCAATCTGTGACCTTGCGACCTTGTGACTAGGTCGCTGGGTCGCGGAGTCGCAAATTTCGAAAAATTGGAAAGATGCGACCTTGCGACCTTGCGACTAGGTCGCTGGGTTGTGGGGTTGCAAGTTTCGAAAACTGAGGAGAATGCGACCTTGCGACCTCATGACTAGGTCGCGGGGTCACAAGTCACGCCAGGGCTTGCTGGGGGGTTTTGGGCGCGCGCGGCATGGAGTGGTTTTCCCTTTAACTGAACAAATGCAAGGCTAAATGGGTCCAGTGAGAGTCAAGGGCTAGCTTTAGGAGAAGGGAAGTGGCCATGAGAGCCTGTACAAGAAAAGGTGATGAGCTTGAGAAAATGAGGATAAAACAGGAAACAGGAAAAACCCTAAGTAAGAAATACAATAGGGGTTGAGGAAAATTGACAATTTAAAGGCTGAGGATGTTTGGGATCTAGCAAGAATAACCAAGCAAGAAACAACAGGAGGGAAAATGGCAACTTACCTCGGAAAAATGCGTGCCAGTCGACCTGTCAGAGCCGTTTCTTTCTATTTGCTGCATATGAAAAATGCGACCTAGCGACCTCCTTTATATAAAAGGGTCGCACGTGCAAGCATTTAATGGGGTCGCAAGGTCGCAGTTCGAGTGATCCTGGAGGTATGCGACCTCGCGACCTTGTGACCTTGTGACCTGCGGGTTGCGGGGTCGCGATTTTCTGAAAAAATGAGTTTTGCGACCTTGCGACCTTGCGACTAGGTCGTAGGGTCACTAGGTCACGAGGTCACGGTCTAGCCTTCTAGACTCTTACTTAGTTTTCTTTAAGTTCAAGGGGCTATAAATTTTTTTTTGAAGTGTGGTTTTTTTTGGAGGGTGTTTTAGAGGCTACAACAGGTTCAAAAATTTGTTTGGTCGTGGACAGATTCGATCTCGGGTCGGCGGGATGATAGTGGAGCAACCCAACCGTTGGACCACGTCATTGGATCTTATTAAACTATGGAATGAACATATATTTAAAGTTGCGATTTGGTTTGGGCGGGGCCAAAAAGGGGCCAGCCCTTGTGGGCCAGCCCCTCTGCATAAAACCATACCCCAGGAACCCACAACGTATTTCAAACAGCGTGCATAAAAATACGGATCAGGTCACGTGTTATTCGGCGGGTGCTCTTCACATGGTTTAATATATGGTTATATAATAAAGTTTCCACCGTTCAAACTTTAAGTTTATCCATAATATTTGCCGACGGGTTTGGACATATGGTCCGTGACCTTATCTTTTTAGCTCCCTCTAATTGGCGGAATTAATGGTGGAATGCCCAAATTTAGCAACCGCCCCATATTTTTCAGAGATATCTGGTAGTACTCCATATTTAGTGGAGATTTTCAAGGGGACATTGGGCAAAACTTCAGTTAGCCATAACTTTGGCTAGGGAATTCCAATTGAGGCAATTTTTTTTTTGATTTTGGGGTATTGAAGCATTCATGAGCTGTTGGGACAGGTTTTAGAGCCATCGAGGCACTCTATCAGTGATTTTATCAGCATTTTTGGTTGTGGAGCCACTAGGGCTTGGTGAAAGATCAACTATTTTGGACTATACTCATCCATTGGAGGTGAATGAATAGTCGATTTATACTAATTTCAGTCCTCTGTTTCTGAATTTGTAGCTAATTTTTCCTTTTGAGGCTTTCTAAACAGTGTAATTCTTAATTTGAGCATTAATGAAAGAGGGAAAAGCCTATTTAGAGGCTTTTGGACCCAGTAGAGGTAGCCCAAGAGAGGGGTGAATTGCTTAAACAAATGCTTACTGTTATGATGTGCATTTTTGTTGTTATATTTCATATTTTTCTTCATTAAATAGTAAATTTTCATAAGTACACTTCTCCCAATCAGACTTATATAGTGAACACAAATCCTTAGTTTCACTTCAAACCACATTACTTCCTTTGCAGAATACTTGAACTTGCTTATTCACACATAAAATTTTGATTAATGAATACTTTGCACATAAACAAATACTTTCATTGATCAGATCTATTTAAGTGTCTACATTATATTTCTTTAGCCAGAGCCAGTTTGTGGGCCAGAAGCTTCTGGTATCATCCTTTCTAGTAAAGGTGAAATAACCAGTAAAAGCCCCTACTATCAATCTCTGTATAAGAAATACTTTGTTCACACAATTTTAGATCATCAGAAATTTTAGTAAAAGAAAATACTACCTTTGGTTTGCAAACTAAAGAAAAATTTACCTCATCATATTCAATTTGCTGCAAGAATTCTTTTCCACTAAAAAATAAAGCCTTTGGATCAGAATTTTTATTTGATGCATCTCCTTCTTCCATAGGTAACAATGTCTAATTCATACCATCTTTGAAAAACATGTAAGTGTTTCTCTTTCCATCATGTAATGTTGCTCTGTCATACTGCTAAGGTCTACCTAACAATATGTGACACACATCCATAGGCATCACATCACACATGATTTTATATTTGTAACTGCCCATTTGCAATTCTATTTCAAATTGTTCCTTTACTATCAGTTGATGTCCCTTCTGAAGCGATGGCACCTTGTAGGGTGTTGGATGTTCCCTTGTCTTCAATTTCAACTTCTTTATCACCTCTGTAGAGACCAAATTATCTGTACTGCCACTATTAATTACCAATTGACAGCATTTCCCTTGAATTTTGCACACACTTCTGAACAAAGTCTTTCTCTGTGTTGGTTCAACAACTTCCTTTGTTTGTTTTAACAAAACTTTGTTAACCACCAAAGATTCTCCCTTCTTTGGCACAATTTCTTTCTCTGTTTCAGGAAACTTTTTTGCTTCTTCTCCAATATGATCAACAATTGCATGTCTCTGGTTTGTCCCCACATTCTCTTTGTCTGGACATTCATAGGTTCTATGTTCTAATTTGTTACATCTGTAACATCTCACTTCTCTTCCTCTATTTTTTCCTCCTCTTCCTCTATAAGGATTCCTTCTTCCACTTGTATCACCTTCTGTGGGTGCATACTGAGGTGAGTTGCTGCTAGCTCCATCTCTTGTTGCTGTAGATCTTCCTCTACCACCTTAACTTCATCTTCCTTGGAAGGTACCTCTTCCTTTGGCAGATTTCTTTCGTAGGAGTTTCTCTTCAACTTTTAAGGCCATCTGGTAAGCCTCTTCTACTGTTTTAGGAGACAATATACTTATCTCATCTTGAATCTCCATTCTAAGACCATTTATGTAGCTGGCAATCTTCTTTTTTGTATCTTGAATTTGTCCTTATCTTATGCCCACTTTGTAAAATTCTTCTGTGTATTCTTTTACTGTCATTAATCTCTATCTAAGATTCTGCATTTTCCTAAATAATTAAAGATAATAATCACTAGGCAAAAACTTACCTCTCAGCTTTGCCACCATTTTGTTCCAATTTTTGATTGGCTACTTACCAACTCTCCTTCTTTCTGCTTGCACTCCATTCCACCAAAGTGCTAAATGTCCTTTCAACCTTGTGACAACAAACTTAACTCTCTTTTCTTCACCCATCTCTTCATAATCAAAACATTTATCATTTCATTGATCCAGTCTATCCAATCTTCTGGATTCAATCCTCGTGTAAAAGCTGATGCTTCAAGTCTAGGTTTATATGTACATCGTAAAACTGATTTAAAGAATCTCATGTCAGGAGTAAGCTCAAAATTTTATTCTTCTTCTTCAGCTTTAGGTTCACTGACATCTTCAGGATCTTCCTGGTTTCCTACTTCAATTGCCTCTAATCTAGCTTGAATATGCTGCATAGTCTCTAGTACTTCAGCATTTTCAACTGGTCTACCTCTTCTTCTACAAGCACCACCTCCTCTACCAATTCTGATAGCCATATCGGATTTCTTTTTCTGACTTTTGGAAGCTTGTTCAATATCTGGAAAATGCTCTGAGGACTGATGTGATACCACAATTGATGGCGGTGTGGGTGTAGGCGTTAAGGAGAGATGTTCAAACTTAGTTACAATGTTTTCTAATTCAGGAGGAATTTGTTCTTGATCTCTTATTCCACTCTCAGTCATAAAATTTTATGAAATTTGATTGATTTTATTAATAAATTTACATGCGGAAGAAAAAAGTCCCTTTTCCCTTTCAAAACATTATAATTCACTTTTATAATATTCGGAAGCAAAATCCCTTTTTATCCTTTCATAATAATGAAAACCCTTTCAGCAGTGGGTCCCAGAATTTAAAAAAATTTAATAAAACTCTCTTTGAAACAATATTCAAACCTTCGGAACACACGTTAAACCCTTCAGAATCAACGTTTAAATACTTTCGGAAATGAATATTTGAAACCCTCGGCAATGTAATATTATGATGTGTTTTAAATTTTTTTTAAAGCCTTTCGGCCTCATATATCCAAATTTCAAACCTTGATAAAGTTTTATTGAAACAACTGTCAGTCCATACCTTTTCATTAAACGTCATGCAACTCCTAACGTGAACACCGTCGGGTCTCCACCAATCTTGATTGGACGACAATCACATTCATTCGACCTCCGGACTTTATCACCCAAAATAAATGAAAAATGGGTGGTATTGCACCTATGAGATGTTGCGATACTATTCGATCGCGTTCGAAATGGGAAAAACCGCTCACAACCCAAAGGCTATGCGACAATAGTGTCTAGTTTCCTTCAAAACCGCTTTTCTTCAAAAATTTGTATGTAACTGCATTTAAACACGATTTTTTCCCTTTCCTTTACTTAACCTCAATTCTCTCAGAAACCCTCCTTTTATGCTCTGTGCCTCAACAACCATAGATCGATTATCACTATGCTCTCAACTAAAGAAACCAAAATTCCTCGAATCTCCTCCGAACCCTTTTACGTAGAATTTAACACATTTGGATTCTACACATAATATATATAAACCAAATGGATTTTCGAAGGGTGAAACCCTCCGAGAAATTTCCAAGTATACTAAAGATGATTTAATTCTACAATTTTATTAAAACAGAGGCAAAACCTCTCAATCAATTCTTCTACAACCAAATTCCAAATTCTTCCTTCTCAGAGGTTACATTTATAGTTTTTTACATAACAGTCGACCTCCTCTTTAGGACTGAATTCTCCTATTTTAGAAAAAATCCTAATTACATAATATCCTCCTTAAATCTATCAATTGAAGGCTTAATATGTTGAATCAAATCCAAAATTGTTCAATCCTCCTAGACACTAGTTCAACCCTATCTAGTAAAGCTGTAAATTGACAGCTAAAGGTACCAACACCTTTGCTTGGAACAATTTTTTGGATTTTTGGAATAATTAATGAAGCATTTTATCTCTAAGACTCATGCTCCTGCATCATGAAGAAATCTCATCAGAGGTGGAACAGGTGAATATAACGTAGAAGTACCAAGGAATGCCGAAATGAGATAAAGGGACCGGATGGGATGCAACTCAGAGTTATTATTTAACATATCTCAAGTCCATGTATTTGTGGTTTTCCTTTGTTAAATCACATTAGAGAATACAGGAGGTTTATAATGTAGAGCAATTGGATCGTCGAAATGTGATAAAGGGACCAGAAATGAGGCCCTTCAAAGGGTAATGGAATTTATTTAAGGTTCATGTTTATTTGTAGTTACACTATTTTATGAAGAAAAGTTAACGCGAGCAGTAGACTCGAGTAAGACCTGGCACTCGTGCATAATAGTGGGTGATGCAGTTGTGACTTGTAAACCAGAAAAGTCTAAATGTGAGCAGAAAGGCTCTAGTAAGTGACCCAACATAGAAAAAAGGGAAGAGAAAAATGAATGTCCTGGTAATGAGGAGATAGGCACCACGGGTCGAGTTGATCTTAACAAAACCTCTAGGGCAGAGTCAGGTGTTGAGACAAGGAGAAGGATGATCGCTACGGGAAAGATAAGGAAGGTAGGTATACAAAGTTGGGCAAAAGTGGCATGTGGTGGCACTATTGGAGACGTTCCATTTGGGTCGAGTTAGGCAAAAGGGATTTGTGCAGAACTGTTATAATATAAGTATTGGGTATGTGTTATATTCGCCTGCGGCGAGGGCATGGCCACAGACAAGGCATTGGAAAGAAGTTAGTCCCGTGAGAGGTCGACAAAGACTTTAAATTTTTTTTTTTTTGGTGTGCGGACTCATTACAAAAACTCATCTATGTTTTGTGCATGAGTTTGCACATGGTTTTGGGGCAATGGTTTTTCCCCTCGCATTTTGTAGATCCAAATTAAGGAACTACTATGTTCTAATCTAGGTTAATGGATCAAATATATGCTTGCTACGTATATATATATATATGTGTGTGTGTGTGTGTGTGTGTGTGTGTTGTAACACCGAAAGGAATATAACTAAAAATCAAGCTGGCTGCCCCGATTTGGCATTCATGGATTGTGGCTTCCGTGTTTATCATATGTTTTATGCTCTCGCTATTGTTTATTTTCTGTTATAATATTCGTGTGTAGATAATTTTTGTTCAGGGTTAAAACCTACATTTGGTATCAGAGCTGTTTTGGCTTCAAGGGGATGCCTTTTTTGCTGAGGGTTTTTTTCTCGGGCCTGAGGTAGACCCTGTTCAGTGGGAGATCTGCGGGATCGATTCTTGCGGTGAAAGAAGATGGCGAGCGGCAGAAAGATAGAGATTGAGAAATTTAAGGGTTAGAGTTTTGAGTTATGGAAGCTCAAGATGGAGGATCTGCTGGTGGATAAATATCAGTGGATTGCAGTAGATCTACGTACTAAACCAACGAAAATGTCAGATGAAGACTGGAAGAAACTGGATCGGAAGGCTAAGAGCACAATACGGTTGTGTGTCTTAGATTCAGTATTGTTGAATGTATCTATGAAAGCTACGATGAAGAATTTGTGGGAAAAACTTGGGACTTTGTACCAATCTAAGTCTCTAGTGAATAATTTTTTCCTGTGGAAAAAGATGTATAACCTGAGGTTGAAGGATGGAGACTCAGTGACAGAGCATCTGAACACCTTCAATACTGTGGTAACTCAGCTGTCATCTGTTGATATTAAAATCTCAGATGAATATAAGTGCATCTGTTTTTTGTGTTCTCTACTAGACTCGTGGGATAGTCTGGTTATTGTAATAGGTAGCAATACAACTACCTTGAATTTTGATGACATTTTCTCAACCTTGTTGTCAAAGGAAATGAGACGGAGAAATATGGACGGTCAAAATGGAGATGCCTTATTTGTACGAGAAGGTCCCAAAATAGAAATAAGAATAAGGTTTCGAGTGGGAAATCTAAATCTAGAGGGAGATCTAAATCTCCTGGAAAGTTTGTAAGGGTATGTTGGAAATGCAAAAAGGAAGGGCACGACAAAAAGGACTGAAGATCTAAAGCTCCTGAGAAAGGAAAGGGATCTGATGATGCTCCTTTTGCAGAGGCAAAAACCACCTCGGATGAAGGCGGGGATGTGTATTTAGCTTCTTCTTCAAATACACATGTAGATCATGAGTTATGGTTGATTGAATCAGGTGCATCCTTTCACTTCACTCCCCATAGGGAGTGGTTCTGTGAGTATGAGAAATATGATGGTGGTGATGTCTTCCTAGGGGATGATAGGAAGGCTAGAATCATCGAATGTGGTAAAGTCAAGCTGAAGCTGCAAGGTGGAAGGATTAGAACACTTCCTGGTGTTCTACATATTGCTGCATTGGCCAGAAATCTGATTTCTGTAAGCAATATGGATAATGCAGGTATAAAAATAGTGTTTGAGAAACATGCTTGCAAGATGGTTTGGGGAGCACTAGTATTAATGCGGGGAGTTCGTACTGGAACTCTGTACAAGCTACAAAGTAACATTGTTATTGATGGGTGTAATATTTCTATGGTTCCTGAAAGTGGAGCGGAAATCCTAGCTTTCTCTGGAGAAAAGACCATGATATGGCGTCAAAGGCTTGGACATATTGGAGAGAAGAGCCTTCAGATACTGCATAGAAATAGTATGGTAGAAGTTATGTCTAATTTCTCTCTAGATTTCGATTTTTGTGAACATTGTGTATATGGGAAGAAGAATCGGGTGAGTTTTCCTTTTGGTGCTAAGAGGGCGAACAAGATATTAGAACTTGTGCAAAGTGATGTGTTTGGACCTGTGTTAGTTCCATCACTGGGAAAGTCTGTGTACTATGTTTCATTCATAGATGACTTCTCAAGGAATACATGGATATATTTCTTGAGGAAAAAATCTGAAGTCTTTGACAAATTTAAAGAATTTAAGGCTTTGGTGGTAAACCAGATAGAGAAAAAGATAAAGGCGCTGAGGACAGATGATGGTGGGGAGTTCTACAAGAAGGAATTTGAAGAGTTCTGTAAGAAGTATGGTATAGCACGATAGAATACTACTCGATACACACCTTAGAAAAACAGAGTTGTAGAAAGAATGAATAAAACATTGATGGAAAATGCAAGAAGCATGCTCAGTGGTACTGGGTTAGGACAAGAATTCTGGGCAGAGGCAGTGGAAACTTCATGTTACTTATTTAACAGATCACCTTCATTAGCGTTGGAGGATAAGACTCCACATGAGGTATGGATTGGTAAGAAACCCTCTCTTTCACATCTAAGGGTATTTGGATGTGATGCATATGTACATGTTACAAAGGAGAAAAGGACCAAGTTGGATAATAAATCTAAAAGGTGCATATTTATTAGGTATATGGATGGTTTAAAGGGTTACAAGCTTTGGAACCCAGAAACAAGGAAGGTTGTGTACAGCCGAGACATGGTGTTTAGAGAGGTGAAAGATGTTGTTACACATGATGTCCTACCAAAGGAACCTGAGAAGATAGATTTTGAGCTAAAGGAGGATGAATCAGACTCTACAACAGAAGAATACTGAGAAGGGAAGGAGCCACAAACTCTATTTGTGAGAAGATCATCTCAGGAAAGAAGACAACCAGAAAGGTATAGTCCATCTGCTTTCTGTTTAGGTTTTTCCTTAACTATAACTGATGATGATCCCAGAACTGTCAGGGAAGCAGTAGATTCAGAGTATGGAAAACTCTGGAAGGAGGCCATGATTGATGAAATGGAATCCTTGCATAAAAACGATGCATGGGATGTGGTGGAGTTGCTGGATGGAAGGAAGCCCATCGGGAGCAAATGGGTGTTTAAGAAGAAGATGAATGTAGAAGGCAAGGTGGAGAAATAAAAAGCTCAGTTGGTAACCAAAGATTATTCCCAGGTGTTGGGAATTGATTTTGGGGATATTTTTTCTCCTGTTGCCAAAGTTACTTCTATTAGATTACTTTTATCTGTTGCTGCTGCATTTGATTTTGAGATAGAACAGATGGATGTGAAGACAACATTTCTTCACGGGGATCTAGAAGAGGAGATCTACATGAAGCAACATGAAGGCTTTATGGTGAAGGGTAAGAAATAACTGGTATGCAGGTTGAAGAAGTCTCTGTATGGGTTAAAACAGTCACCAAGGATGTGGTATCAAAAATTTGATACCTATATACGGGGACTTGGCTTCACCAGAAGCAAGGAAGATCACTGTGTTTATTTTAACTTAATTGGTGACCGTGTTATTTATTTGGTCTTGTATATGGATGATATGTTGTTGATTGGAAATGAAAAAGAAATTATCCAAGATTTGAAGACCCAACTATTCTCCAAATTCGACATGAAGGATCTTGGTGCTGCAAACTATATTTTGGGCATGGAAATTAAGAGAGATTGGGCAAAGAGGAAGCTCTGGTTAAAATAGAGGAAGTATGTCGAGACTATATTGTAGAGGTTCAATGTGCAGGATATTAAACCGGTGAATGTTCCAATTCCTGTAGGTGTAAATCTATCTGTTGAACAGTGTCCTAAGACAGAAGAAGAAGAAGAGGAGGATATGTCCCGTGTTCCATATGCAAGTGTAGTGGGTAGCTTGATGTATGCAATGGTATGTAGTAGACCAGACATTGCACATGCAGTGGGAGTATTGAGCAGGTTTATGTCAAACCTAGGGAAGGAGCATTGGACAACAATGAAGCGGGTTTTCAGATATTTACGTGGCACTAATGATTATGTCTTGTTCTACTAGGGAAGACTAGGATTGGAAATAATGTTGGACATTCGTGGTTTTGTTGATGCAGACTGGGTTGGAGATCTGTACCAAAGAAAATCTACAAGTGGGTATATGTTTAGCCTATTTGAAGGCGTAGTTAGTTGGATGAGTAAAAGACAGTCTGTAGTGGTGCTTTCAACTACAGAGGTAGAATACATAGCAACCACTCATGCAAGCAAGGAAGCAGTTTGGTTGCAGAGATTGTGTTCAAGTATGGGGTTGGTACAACAAGCTATAAGGATATACTGTGATAGCCAAAGTGAAATTTTCTTGGCTAAGAACCCTGCTTATCATTCAAATACAAAGCACATTGATGTTCAATATCACTTTGTTAGAGATATGGTTGAGGATAAAAGGGTGTTGCTGGTAAAGGTGGAGACCTTAAGTAATGTTGCAGATGCATTGACGAAGTCTATGAGCACTCAAAGGTTCTCTTGGTGTATAGAAACAATGGGTGTTGGCCCAATGACTAATCTCTCCTAGGCCCCCTGTGGAAAGAAAACAACAAGTGGGAGAATTTTGGGTACGTGTTATATTCTTTCCACGACTAGCTCTACTCGCCATACGTTGTGCTGGGTGTAGCATGGGGGTCACAAGGGGGGCAGCAGCCCCCCCTATCGAGGTCTGAAGCAGTGCCTCGGAAATTTTTTTTTTTTGGTATGCGGAACCACTCATAGGCGGACCCACCCATGTTTTGTGCATGAGTTTGCACATGGTTTTGGGGTACGATGGTTTTCGGCCCTTGGTATTTTTTAGATCCAGTCAAGGGAACTATGGTTATGTTCTAATCCAGGGTTAATGGATTGGGGTTTATGTATGCTTCGGCATGTATATATATGTGTTTTAACACTAAAAGGAATATAATGAAAAATCAAGCTGGTCGTCCCGATTTGGGACCCAGGGAAAAATCTCTATGTTTATCTGTTTTATGTTTTATGCTCTCACTATTGTTTATTTTATGTTATAAGATTAATGTTTAGATAATTTTTGTTCAGGGTTAAAACCTACAATAACAACAGAAACAAAAATGACAGTGATAGTAGCATAAAGGAAAAATGCATAGTGAGAAAGAGCTGAAAGGGCTAAGTGAAATATATTTGTTGTAAATGTAAATGTAAATGAATTAATTACTGTTTATTGTATGTTATGGAAAGGCAAGTATCCGTAGGCATAGGAAAAACTCCAATGAGTGATATCATGATTATTTCTGATGTAATAACCTGAACTGAAGCGTAAGGAATTGAATTGGTGGAAGGCATAGGGTCAAGCCTGTTCACTTCGTATTCCCTGTAGAATGAAAAAAGTCAAGAGTTATCTGCATAAGAGATGTAATATCAGTGTGCATAGAGAGGTTAGAGAGCAGAAGAATCCGAGAGATCTGGTAGAGATGCCGTGCACATCGAGAGCTGATATGAAGCAGAAATGAAAGGAGAAAATGCAGTAGTGAAGATGGAAGAAAATAGAGCTGATATCTAGGTGAATCAACATTTTATTTTCATGAAAAGTGAGGGGATTATAGTCTCCTTTCAATTTTTAGCTTGATAAATTTATAGTTGGAGCTGGGTGAGGTAGGAGCCTACTATGGGTTGTAGCCTGTAGAAAATTAATGGAATTTGGAGATTCCTTGCAAGTTGTAGCTTACAAAAGTTGAGGTAGGAGCCTCCTGTGGGTTGTAGCCTGCACAAAATACATGGGAGTTGGTGCTTTCATTTCAAGTTGTAGCTTGATAGATATCTAGTTGGATTTCGTTGAGGTAGGAGCCTCCTCTAGGTTGTGTTAGCCACCTATAAAATTTTGACATAGAAAACAGGTGGCTAAATTAGTTTCTTAGTATTCAAGAGATACATCTCATTTGAAAACCTATCATTCTTGAAACTTCCTTGTGTTGTGTACCCTCTGAATATTCCTCACTGCTGCTTCCATTGAAAAGCCTCACTATTTTTGAAAGAATTGTACTTAAGAAAGCCTCCATTTTCTCCCTTGTATCCTTACAAATTCCCAATTTTAACCCCTTTTTTCCTTCTCAAAATTTCCCTACCCTAAAAAATCCATTCCTAAGTCATCTAAATCATCGAACTCCCCTTTAAAAATCTTTTGAATCCCTTCATTTGGTTTAAAAACCCCTTTTTCCTTTTCCCGGGACCCACTGTTTAGCCTTAAAAACTTTGTTTTGTGGCCTAAAAACCCGCTTTCTACCTTATAGCAGGCTTAAGCCCCTTTTGGCCTAGCCCTTAGCCCCTTTCCGCATGTAACTCGTGCCTAGGAGTAGGCACTAAGCCCCGCGGTGCTAATCGCAATTAGAATTGTTTATGAACACCTTTCCATTTGTTATTCTTATTTTTCTGATGCGATTGGGTTTTCGTTCTGTAGACACGTGTTGCAATATCAACTGTTCATCTGTATAAATCTAACGGCCAGTGCTTAGGTCTCACCACGCCCATCACACCTTTCATTACCTCGCCGATTTTACGCAGACCATTGATTTAACTTCATAATCCGACGACACTCGTATGATCTCCGATCGCAAAATATTAATGTGCCACCCTTTGTCCCCTCTGATTAGCAATCTTCCAATTCAATCCTAGTCATTGAATCCACAAGAACCAACAGTCAGGATTTTTCGCACCTTTGTTCATAGAGCCCATCATCATCCCACCAGTTTTAATCTAGATCGTTGAATGCACAAGAACGAATGGCCCAGATTTAATCGCGCTCTATCCCTGTGCCCTCCATCACTACCCCTCTGATCAGATCTCCACCATTGATCTCTCCGTTGATCCAACGGTCCATGCGTAATCGCAAAATAAAAACCTCGGAGTTTTAGCGCCCTGCCTTTCTTCGATGCGATTAGATCTCAGTCATTCGTTCTGATAGATCCAATGGATTTCCCTCTCCCCACCCATTCACTTGCCCCTTTGCCTATGCTTTCTCTTTTAAATCTCCTCCATCCATTTCATAGATACGACAGTCAGGTTTTTTTTCGCCCATCTATATAACCTTTTTCCCTTTGGAAAATTGGCGCAATTTCTTTTGATCCTGACCGTCCATTCTGCAAATCTTACAGTCCACAGTGAATCTGCCATTGACTCTACCCTTATGATCCGCCCGTGCATCTTACCCCATTTCACATTTCTTCCGCACCGTTATATCTGAAGTACCTAATCCAATGGTCTCCATCGTGTTTCACATTTTTTCAGCACCTGAGGTTTAACGTTTCAAAAAAAATGTGAAATGGGCGGTTCTGAAAAGGACATGTGTCGGGTGGCAAAGCATATTGCTTCTTTTGGAAAAATTTCTAAACTGCTCCAAAGCCGCGCGAAAACAATTGTTTTCTTCTAAAAACCACTTCTCCCCCCTTTGCTTCCGAAAGCTCCATCTGAAGATCTCAACTGTTGATCTAATCTAGATCAACGGCTCATATCACATCGCGTTCCATCCACTTTTCTTTCATCGGAGGTGCCAAAGGACTTCCCTGGAAGATCTCTTCTGTTGATCTCCTCCCGTGATCCAACAGCTTGTGTTCAATCTCCCTCTGCCTTTTCGGTCCCACAACCAAATCACCTCCGATTTCATTCATTTTACTCATTTTCCTTTGTAATTCGCCCAACATTAAAACTTTAGTGTTTTACACTAGAGTCATTTCATCCACCTAATTCATGTCTTAATAACCCCACCGGTGAATCCTGACCGTCGATCATCATCTGCCAGTCTAATCTGATAGTCCAGAACTATCTGCGCACCAGACCTCCATCATATCACATTTTCACTAGTACACAACCATTTTGACCCGTTTTCCACCTGCATCCACCACTTCCGTCACTGCACCACCATTTCCACTGGACTCCATAGCATCCATCTCCACTCCCAGGGATTTTTCTTAACAAGTTTATTGTGTTCTGCAGGGTTACAAATGATGAAATTCATTCTCTTCTACATAGTCATTGTTAGTTTAATACAATGGTGCAGAATGTCATTTTTCAGAGCTAGAGATTGCAAATAAAACTCCTGGGAAGGTTTTAAATGAAATATTTCATTAAAATACCAGCGTTTAACTTTGTCAAAACCTCCAGCACCATTAAAACTTCATATCCATAGACGAAGACAGTCAACAAAAGCGAAAAAGAGTATCAGTGGAAGATTAAAGAGGTTAAAAGCCTATTATTGAAGATTTAATGCTTTAATCCAGTGTTAGAGGATAAATATGTAGATTGAAGACCTTATGAATGACCCAGAAGGCCTAATAAGGCCTAAAGCACAAAAAAAATCCATATCAGTGTCTCACATTAGCAGAAGGTTCTTTCCCAAGAAAGGACAAGTTCCCATAATGTTTTTATTCTCCATCAATGTTCCTGAGAAGATCACCACCCTGACAGTAGTCCTAAGATTTCCAGAGCATTAGTTACATAGTATGGTAGGCCTAAAGTCATTTATCCACCTTACTTGTCCCAAAGTACTAAAAAAGTACAAAAATTCAAAATTACATCAAAGAACATACTCTTGAAGTTATGATTAGCCTGTCGAAGACCACTCTTTCATCCAAAGAGTACTGAGAGTCAATGCAGGGATATTAAAACAGAATGGGCCTCGAGCTCTCTTCTTCCTCTATTTTAATGTTTCATTTAAAGTTCAATCTACCTCTACTGCCTCTCATTTATCTATAAGAACTCTAGAAAAATACATTGTAAAGGTTGTTGTTTGGATAACCGTGGATTGTAAGCTGTTCCTTTGAGATAGAGTTCTATGTGTTTAGTTGTAAAATAGGCTGAGGAGATGATTTCAGACTGAATATCAAGTTCTTATAAAATGTTTTATATGACTGGTGTTGCTCTTTAATATTACAAGCATGTTCATTGGATCCTGATTTAAAGCAACGATGATGTATTCTATATTTGTCAATCTTTTCTCTCTGTTATTCACCAGATTTCATTTCTTTGATAATAATTAGTAATATCGCTTAGGATATACCCCTGCATGGTACCCTAATGCTTCCTGCTCTTCTTATATTGGAAGTTTTCTACTAATTGTGTGATATGAGAACAAATTTGAGATAATTTAACCAGTATAGTGGTTGGTTATTCACTGCTTACTGATGTGTGAATTGAAGGGTCTTTTCTTAGATGTTCTTGTCTGGTTTTAGCTAAGAGAATTGGGATAATGGGAGATTAGAGTTGATTCTGTCTCACTAGGGTCCTTTTCCAACAATTAAGCTTCTTTAAGATCCCTTAAGTTGAAATTTCAAAGCATGGAAAGTTATAAGTTTTTCTCTGGTCTTAGGCTTCACTTTGTGTCAAAATCTTAACTATTTTCTATTATCTGAAGAGTTAGCCTCATTAGGAGTTTGGTCATAGATGGTTAAGGCATGCCCTGTCCCTAGATTTTCTCCTAAGTGGTCACCTTGGAAAGTTTCCTTGTCATTCACCTTCATTTCCTTATTGTTTCATCCCATACTATCATCTTTAAAGATCATCTGTTTTAGATGACTAGCACATTTGAAAGCCTTGGATATTGAAGTGCAAGTAAACCCTTTTATGACTCCGTTACCCAAGTGTCTTGATTTTTCTTTGAATTGTCTCCCCTTGTCTAAAATCCCTCTTTTCTCACTCTTTGTCTCACATTGACCCTTCTTTCATGTTTCCCAACAACCAAACAAACAAATAAACAAAACAACAACCCTTGTGCCATATAACTAGCCTAATACCTTAAAATTGAACTTCAAAAACATATATTTATTTTCCTTTTATAGAGATATCCCTCTATAGATCTAAGAGGGCTAGATCCTAAGATCCCAAAGTGGTTTGATGTTGTCTTGTCTTTTGGTATTGCCAAACTTGCCAAAACACAGGAACCCCAACATAATGGTGACTCCACTGTGGAAGCTTTGAGTAAAACACTCCTTGAAACATCTCTAAAACTCAAAGAAGACCATAGTAGCCTTGGTTTGGTAGTTAATCACTAAGGTGGACAGTAAATCTCCTTGAAATATTCTAAACCTTCCACCTGGAGACTCCACAATTCCTTAATGAATAAATACTCCACTGGTGATCAGTAGGCCTGCTGACTATATTTTTTTTCGCAAGACTCCACTGGGAGGCCAGTCTTGATTACAACATCATCCACATTAAAATAAACACATGGGATTAAACTTCTTGGTTTGAAGATAGTTTTCCACCTAAAGACTATCATATCCGGCTTACTTCCTTTGTTGAGTCTTGTGGACTTAACATTCTAGCTTTAAGAACAATTCACATTAGAGCTTATCCTAATCCAAACCCACCTGAAATAGTTGGAAACCCTGAGAGTATTATTAAGAAGCCTTATACATATAGGGATCCAACTATTGTCAGACACATTCATAGAGCTCATTCAGCCCCGAAAAAATTTACAGCTCTATCAAACATTCAACTTGACTTATATTTTCCAAGAAGTTTACCAAGAGCTTTGTCATGCAGTGCTATACAACAGACAGACTTTGAGCCTCCAATTTCATCACCACCTAGTGATAAGAACATTATGTACAGAGAAAAACCTCCATATACACCTCCAGATATTCATTTCATTCATAACTTGGGTCTCTCACACCCTAGATCTACTCAAAAAAAAAATTTGGTCCTAGCATTTCTATCTTTCATATACCTGCTACTCAAGCCCAAGCTTTAGCTCCACAGAACATCATCATGGCAGCGCGATATGCTCCTTTGGTGTTACCACAACCTCTAGCACCTTTACCCAATGATTATCAGTCGAAAATCCCTCACTTCACTCGAAAGGAATCTACCATGACCCAACATCATGTGGACAGGATGGAAGATGCCTTTGACTATATGGAAATTGAAGATGAAACTATCAAAATGAGAATCTTCGCTTAGAGCTTAGGAGGAGAGGTGAAGAATTAGTTTAAAGGCTTACCTCCAAATACCATCCATGACCTTCCATCATTACATCAAACTTTTATAAACAAATGGGAAGTTAAAAGTAATCCTCTCCAGATCTTAGCAGAATATAAGAACCTTAAAAGAAATCAAGGAGAGAGTGTCCATGACTACTCTACTAGATTTAACATTGTTTACAACACTCTCCCTCCTCATATGAAATCTCCCCAAGGAATGACCTTAGTGAAATACCCTGAAGGTTTTGATGCTGACATGGCCTATGAGCTTAGGGAGAGATGTTACAACACATTGGAAGATATGCAAAAAGGAGAAGTGAGTGTAGAGGCAAACCTGATTTTAAAAAGAGCTAGAATGAGGGCTGAGAAGAAAGTAACATATAGGGATGACACATTAGCTTCCACATTTGATCCCAAATATGACAGTCTAGCCAAAGACATGGAGAGGCTAGAAAAATTATGGATAAAATGGTTGTTCAAGTCAGTAACCAGAACATAAACCAAAATCAGAGCCAGAACCAAAACATTAGGAGAAACAACCCTCCCAATAGACAAAGGGACTCTGATTAGAAAGTCATACCACCATTTCAAGAGAATTTCCTCGATGAAGATGAGGGAATAATAGAAGAATCAGGGGGAACCATCATAGACATGGTGGAAGTAAAAAACCTAGATCACACCATTTCTGCAGAAGATAGTCAGACCTCATACTCACATTGGGATGAGGAAGGATTAGAATCTGAAGAGTATAGGTTGGGATTTGAAAATGCCATCATGCAAGTCAGAGAGCAATATGACCTCAGAAGCAAAAATAACATAGATTCTCCCAAATCAAAAACCTTTGAGATCACCATCAAGAAAAGGCCTGAGAAAACTCCTAAAGTGAATGTTTAAAGTAAAAAATCAGTAGCTGAGAGTTCTGGTAAGAACAAATAGAAATACATCCAAACTACTAATAAATCAAGTCAAAAAAATAGCAGCACTAGCATTGTAGCTAATGCTCCTGATAAAACAGCTTCAACAATTTTACATAGTGAGAATCAGCAAGCTGATTCTGCCACTAAAACAGTGGCTAATAAAAATAGAATTAAATCTTGCAAAGAGTCAATCTTCTTTCAATTTAGAGAGTGAGATTGCCAAAATTAAAATTTATGTCCCCCTCTCTGAGCTGGCCACTCAGGATGTATATAGAGGTCAAATTCTAAAAGCTTTAAACTTAGGAGAAAACAATGATACTATCAATCTAAATGATGATCAAGAAGCTCTTTTGTTTGGGCCAAAAATCGAAGGGAAATTTCAGGGAGTAGTACCCCCTTTTTATGTCAGCCTCAATATCCATGACAAAATCATTCATAATTATATGCATGACTTTGGAGCTTCACACAACCTATTTCCAAAGGTGATATTGGAAAAGCTAGGCCTAGAAATAACCAAACCCTATAAGGACTTATACTCCTTTGACTCTAGCAGAGTGAAGTGCCTTGGCCTAATCAAAGACCTTTGTGTGAATCTGACTTAGATCCTAGCCAAGTGCATGGTTATGGATGTAGTAGTGGTAGATGTGCCTCTGAAGTATGGCATGTTGTTTTCAAGATCATGGGGTGCCAAAATACAAGGCACAATGCAGATGGACATGACTTACGCCACAATCCCTATACTCTGTCCACACAGAACGTAACTCTTTTATCCTTTTCAATGATGAATCCATAGATGAGATAGAACTAAAAGATGAAGGTTCGAACAACAAAGTAGAGCCCATAGATCTTGATACAATAATAGCTCTAAATATAGAGGGAAACGAGAGAGAAACATTAGAACAATGCACAGAATCAGAAACTCAGAGTGAACAAAACCAAGAATGCAAACTGTAGATTACTCATCGCTCTGAAATCCATGCACATCATGAAGAACAAAGCATTCCACACCATGGTGCAGACCCCATAATTCAACGTAATGGTGAACCCAACATTAGGGATGAAAATGATGATAAACCTGAAAACAATCCCTTATGGAGGATGAACTTTGATGGGACTTGTACTAAAAATAATGTGGGGGCTAGGGTATGGTTGCACAATGCTGAAAGAAACTATACTAAGAGCCACACTTACAAACTATATTTTAAGTGCACTAACAACATTGCAGAGTATGAGGCTCTCATCATAGGATTGCATCTCTTGAAAAAACTAGGAGCCCAGAGGATATTTGTGCATGAAGACTCTGAGTTAGTCATCAAACAAGTGAATGGAGAGTACACTGTAAAGCATCCTAGATTAAGGGAATACATAAATGATGCCATGGATTTATTGAGAACCTTTGTAGAGTATGAGCTTGTTTTTTTTCCTAGGAGTCAGAACGTTATTGAAAATGGATTAGCTTGTGTTGCTAATTCATATCAGAAATCACCTAGTGACAACTAGATAACTATTCAAAAAAAATATAGGCCTCCAGTACCGGATAATGAGAAATATTGGCAGGTCTTCGAAGGCAACAAGTAGATAGAGTATTTCTTGCTTCGTAGGAATGAGTTTGAAATACGTAATTCAGACTCTAAATCCGATGAAAGCTGTTTGGATGAGGAGCCCCTCGATGAAGAAAAACCATCCTATTTTGCAGAAATAAACATGTTAACCAAATAATTCAAAAAACGAGCTGAAGAATACATGAAACTAGGTAAAGAAGACATTGAGGTGTTGCAGTCCAAAGACAAAAGCCTACCTAAAGGAATCACACCCCTAGAGGACCTTTTTGATTTTGATGATATAGCAAAGAAACCCACTATAGAACACACTGAATTAGACGTTGAAGAATGCAACATAGGCACCGAGGATAAGCCTAAGATGATTAAATTGGCGAAATCTTTACCAGCGGACATGAAAAATAAATACATCGATTTATTTAAAGAGTTTGTTGATGTGTTCGCTTGGAGATATGAGGACTTAAAAGCCCATGACACAGAGATTATCCAACACAAGATCCCACTGAAAGAAAACTAAAATCCCTTTAGGCAAAATCTGCATAGGATTAATCCTAAGAAACTGCCTTTAGTAGAAAAAGAGATCAAGAAAATGTATGAGGCAAGTATCATAGTGCCTGTAAGGTTTTCCGATTGGGTCTCAAATATTGTAGCTGTGAGGAAAAATATAGGTGAGATCAGAATGTGCATTGATTTTAGAAACCTTAACAGAGCTTCGCTCAAGGACAACTACCCCTTACCCAAAATGGAACACATCCTACAAAGGGTAGTTGGCTCAAAAAGGATTTCCCTATTAGATCGCTTTTCAGGGTATAACTAGGTCATAGTACTCCCAGAATATCATCTTAAGACAACTTTCACCACTCCATGCAGCACTTTCATGTATGTGAAAATGCCCTTTGGACTAATGAATTCTAGTGCAACCTTCCAAAGAGCTATGGCCATAGCATTTTCAGAGGAAATATGGCACTTCATTGTAATCTATCTTGACGAAATCACAGTCTATACCAAGACTGATGAAGAGCACCTTAGACATCTGAGAAAGGTATTTGAGAAGTGTAGAAGGTTCAGGCTATCGTTAAATCCCAAGAAGACTGTATTTGGCCTTCAAGAAGGTAAGCTTCTTGGCCATATTATATCAGAGAAGGGAATTAAAATAGGCCCAAAAAGAGTTGAGGGAATACTACAGATTAGCTGCACAAGGAACATAAAATAATTGCAATCCTTTATTGGGAAAATTAACTTCTTGAGGAGGTTTATTCCCAACTTGGCAGAGCTCCTTAGGAATATGAATAACATGCTGAAAAAGGACGTGGGAGTTGAGTGGACTCTAGAGGCCAAAAAATCATTTGAATTAGTTAAACACGCACTCACCTAGGCCCCGGTCCTAATCATCCTTAATTTCTCGAAAGATTTCCTTATTATCTCCTTTGCATCAGAGCATATCATTGTTGTTGTCTTGTTGCAGAAAAACCTAGAGGGGCAGGAGCAGCCTATTTCTTTCTTCAGCAAAGCGCTAGGGGATGCACCCTTGAAATATAACATAATGGAGAAACATGCCTATGCCTTGGTAAAGGCCTTGAAAGACTTCAAGGTGTATATTCTGCATTCCCACATCATTGCTTACATGCCTAACACAGTGGTAAAAGATATTTTTTCCCAAGATCCAGATGGAAAGAGGGGCAAATGGATTTTTGTAATACTAGAGTACGATCTAGAGATAAAACCAACAAAACTCATCAAAGGTCAAGGCTTAGCTCAATTAATGGCTGAATCTAACTTACAATCCCCTGACATAAACATGGTAGATGCCTTGGATGAGCATGAAGGATTACCTGACCCTACTGTTGAAGAACAATTTTAAAACTCTCCTTGGTATTCTGACATCCTATATGTGCTCACAAACCTTAATTCTCCTCCTGATCTATCAAAGACCAAGGCCAGGTTTCTAAAGTTAAAAGCCAGAAACTATTGCATTTTAAATGAATGTTTATACTAGAAAAATGCAAATGGTCTGCTGCTTAAATGTCTGCCTGAAGCTGAAGCAGAGAGGATCAAACATGAGTTCCATGCAGGGGAGTATGGAGGCCATCTCAACTGGAAAGCGACTGCTAACAAAATACTTAGGGCTGGCTATTACTGGTCCACCCTATTTAATGATATCCAAAAAATGATAGTTGCTTGCCATAAGTGCCAGATCTTTGAGGGAAAAAGAAAAATCCTCCCTTTACCATTACAACCTATAACTGTTGAAGCTCCCTTTCAATAGTGGGGCTTAGATTTCATAGGGGAGATCCACCCTGCTTCATCTGCCCAACACAAATGGATTCTCATAGCCATAGAATACTTCAAAAAATGGATAGAGGCCATCCCTTCTAGGAATGCCACATAATCTGTTATCATTAAGTTCCTTGAAGACCATATCCTATCTAGATTTGGCTGCTCTAGGAAAATTATCATTGATAATGCTGCTACTTTTGGTTCGAAAAAGATGATTGATTTTTGTCACAGGTATCAGATTTCACTTGGTCATTCTCCTGCTTATTATCCTCAGGGTAATGGGCTAGCAGAATCATCAAATAAAATCTTGGTGACCATCATCAAAAAGCTACTTGAAGAGAAAAAAAAATCATGGCATAACAAGTTAGTGCATGCTTTGTGGGTTGACAAAGTAACAACAAAGAAATCCATTGGAATGTCCCCATATCAGTTAGTATATGGAGTAGATGCAGTCTTCCCCACCAGCCTGGGGTTACCAGCGATAAAATTGGTCCAAGAAATACAGTCTGAAGAGGACATCATGGTAAGGAGGATAAATCAAACAATACATCTCCAGCAAACAAGAGAAGAAGTCTACAACAGAGCTCTGAAAGTGCAAGAAAACATAAAAAGGTTGTTTGATAAAATAACCAAGGCTTGTGAATTCAAAATTGGAGATAGGTTACTTAAGTGGGACTCTAAGAGAGAGGACAAAGGAAAGCATGGAAAATTTGACAGTTTGTGGAAAGGTCCTTACATCATCCAATCCACCATTGGTCCAAGTGCCTTTTTTCTGCAAGAGCTAGATGGTACAGATCTGTTTGGGGGTCCTGTCAATGGTAGGATGCTCAAGCATTACTACTATTTATTTACAGTTTAAAGTTCTCAATTCCATTGTAAATACCATTGCAGTGTTTTTTTTTAAAGAAAAAGTGAAAAATGTTTCAAAAAGAGAGAAAGAAAGGTTCAAACATGCTCAAAATTTGAACCTCTGAAGTTCCAAATAATGGCTCAAATCAGCTCAAAACCTGAGCCAAAAGGAGTGAGAGGCTAGTTCTAATATGATCAAAACCTGAACTAGCAAAGAAAGAAGAATAATCAGCTCTAACAAGCCCAAAACTAGAGTTGAAAGAAGAAAGAAAGTGACTCTAACAAGCTCAAAACCTGAGTCACAGGGCAATGAAGGATGCTTCTAAGATTCCACAATTTCAAGCCTTCACATTTTGTTTTCATTTTCTGCAAAGTTTAGTTCATGTGCAGTTGTCTTTATGCCATGGACCCACAGCAAACCAGACAGTCTAATATTGTTTTGGCTGTTTTTCAATTTCTTTTGTAGAATGTAGAGAATGAAATATTCTAGACAGTTTAATCCTCGCAAATAGTAGTATAGGTATAGAAGCTATGAGACCAAATGTTTAATCTGGTCTCATGGAGGAATAAGGGTAGAATTAGATTAGTGTGTTTTATGCTTTCAATAAAAAATGATGAAGAAGGTCTGCAAATGTAAATGTACCTTGAAGAAAAAATGTTAGGACTGTAGGATGGGTAGGAAGAGTGTTTGGGAGAATGTTTTCTGCTGACATAATGACCATCATGTTTGTAGCAGCTGAATCAAAGAAGAAAGGAGGGTCCAGTATCAGACATCTGGCCTACTTCCAAGGATTATTTTCTGAAGTTCTTGATACCTTCAAGAAGATTCCATCCCCATGTGGAGCCACTGTTAGCCACCTATAAAATTTTGACATAGCAAACATGTGGCTAAATTTGTTTATGAGTCTTCAAGAGATACATTTCCTTCGGAAACCTATCATTATTGAAGCCTCCTTGTGTTGTGTATCCTCTGAATAGTCCTCACTGCTGCTTCCATTGAAAAGCCTCACTGTTTGTGAAAGAATTGTACTCAAGAAAGCCTCCATTTGCTCCCTTCTATCCTTGCAAATTCCGCTTTTTAACCCCTTTTTTCCTTCTCAAAATTTCCCTAAAAACCCTCAAAAATCCATTCCTAAGGCATCTAAATCATCGAATTCCCCTTTAAAAACCTTCTGAATCCCTTCATTTGCTTTAAAAACCCCTTTTTCCTTTTACCGGAACCCACTGTTTAGCCTTAAAAACTTTGTTTTTTGGAAACCCACTTTCTACCTTATAACAGGCTTAAGCCCCTTTCGGCCTAGCCCTTAGCCCCTTTCTGCATGTAACCCACACCTAGGACCAGCTACTAAGCCCCACCGTGCTAACCGCAATCGAAAATCTCTGTGAACACCTTTCCCTTTATTATTCTTATTTTTCCGATGCGATGGGGTTTTTGTTCTGTAGACCCGCTGCAATATAAACCGCTGATCTATATAGATCTAACAGCCAACGCTTAGGTCTCACCACGCCCATCACACCTTTCATTACCCCATCGATTGTATGCAGACCGTTGTTTTCCATTCGTAATCTGATGGCCCTCACATGATCGCCAATCACAAAATCTTAATGTGCCACCCTTTGTCCCCTCCGATTCGTGATCTTCTGATTCAATCCTGGCCATTGAATCCACAAGAACCAATGGTCAGGATTCGTCGTGCCTTTGTTCATAGAGCCCATCATCGTCCCACCGGTTTTAATCTGGACCATTGAATCCACAAGAACCAATGGCCCAGATTTACTCGCGCTCCACCCCTGTGCCCTCCATCACTCCCCCTCCGATCAGATCTCCATCGTTGATCTCTCCACTGATCCAACGGTCCACACGTAATCGTAAAATAAAAACCTTGAGTTTTATCCCCCTGCCTTTCTCCAATGTGATTAGATCTCAGTCGTTCGTTCCGATAGATCCAACGACTCTCCCTTTCCTTGCCCATTCACTTGCCCCTTTGCCTCTCCTTTCTCTTTTAAATCTCTGTCGTCCATTCCATAGATCCGACAGTCAGGATTTGTTTCGCCCATCTATATAACATTTTTCCCTTTGGAAAATTGGTCCCCCTTATTTTGATCCTGACCATTCATTTTGCAGATCTAACAGTCCATAGTGAATCTACCTGTGCATCTTACCCCATTTCAGATTTCTTCTGCACCGTTCGATCTGAAGTCCCTGATCCAACGGTCTTTGTCACGTTTCATGTTTTTCAGCGCCCAAGGTTTAACATTTCAAAAAAATGTGAAATGAGCAGTTTTGAAAATGACACGTGTCGGGCGGCAAAGAATATCTCGTTTTTTGGGAAAAATTTCTAAACCGCTCCAAAGCCGTGCGAAAATAGTTGTTTTCTTCTAAATACCACTTCTCCCCCCTTTTCTTCCGAAAGCTCCATCTGAGGATCTCAACCGTTGACTTGATCTAGATCAACGGCTCATATCAGATCGCGTTCCATCCACTTTTCTTTCATCGAAGCTGCTAAAGGTCTTCACCGGAATATCTTCGCCATTGATCTCCTCCTGAGATATAATGGCCTGCGTTCAATCTCCCTCTGCCTTTTCGGTCCCACCACCAAATCGCCTCCGATTTCATTCATTTTACTCATTTTCCTTTGTAATTTTCCCAACATCAAAACTTTAGTGTTTTAAACTAAAGTCATTTCATCTGCGTAATTCATGTCCTAACCCCACCGGTGAATCCTGACTGTCGATCATCATCTTCCAGTCCAATTCGACGGTCCAGAACCATCTGCGCACCAGACCACCATCAGATCACATTTTCACTAGTACACAGCCATTTTCACCGATTTTACACCTACATCCACCACTTACATCACTGCGCCACCATTTCCACTGGCCTCCATAGCATCCATCTCCACTCCCAGGAATTTTTCTTAACAAGTTTATTGTGTTCTGCAGAGTTACAGATGGTGAAATCCATTTTCTTCTACACAGTCACTGTTAGTGTAATACAGTGGCGCAGAATGTCATTTTTCAGAGCCAGAGATTGTAAAGAAAACTCTTGGGAAGGTTTTAAACGAAATATTTCATTAAAATACCAGCGTTTAACTCTGTCAAAACCTCCAGTGCCATTAAAAATACATATCCACAGACAAAGACAGTCAACAGAAATGGCAAAGAGTATCAGTGGAAGATTAAAGAGGTTAAAATCCTATTATTGAATATTTAATGCTTTAATCCAGTGTTATAGGGCGAATATGTAGATTGAAGACCTTATGAATTCCCAGAAGGCCTAATAAGGCCTAAAGCACAAAGAAAAGCCATATCAATGTCTCACATCAGCAAAAGGTTCTTTCCAAAGAAAGGACGAGTTCCCATAATGTTTTTATTCTCCACCAATGTTCCTCAGAAGATCACCGCCTTGACAGTAGTCCTAAGATTGCCAAAGCACTAGTTACACAGTATGGCAGGCCTAAAGTCATTTATCCGCCTTACTTGTCCCAGAGTACTAATAGAGTACAAACAGCCAAAAATTACATCAAATAACATACTCCTGAAGTTATGATCAGCCTATCGAAGACCACTCTTTCATCCAAAGAGTACTAAGAGTTAATGCAGGGATATTAAATCATAATGGGCCTCGAGCTCTATTCTTCCTCTATTTTAATGTTTCATTTAAAGTTAAATCTACCTCTACTGCCTCTCATTTAGCTATAAGAACTCAAGAAAAATACATTTTAAATATTGTTGTTTGGATAACCATGGATTGTAAGTTGTTCCTTTCAGATAGAGTTCTGTGTGTTTAGTTGTAAAATAGGCTGAGGAGATGCTTTCAGACTGAATATCAAGTTGTTGTACAATGTTGTATATGACTGGTGTTGCTCCTTAATATGAAAAGCATGTTCATTGGATCCTGATTTAAAGCAGTGGTGATGTATTCTATCTTTTACAATGTTTTCTCTCTGTTATTCACCATATTTCATTTCTCTGATAAGAATCAGTAATTTGGCTTAGGATATACCCTTGCATGGTACCCTAATGGTTGCTGCTCTTCTTATCTTGGAATTTTTCTACTAATTGTGTGATCTAAGAACAAGTTTGAGATAATTTAACTAGTATAGTGGTTGGTTATTCATTGCTTACTGATGTGTGAATTGAAGAGTCTATTCTTAGATGTTCTTTTCTGGTTTTAGCCAAAAGAATTGGGATACTAGGAGATTAGAGTTGATTTTGTCTCACTAGGGTCCTTTTCCAATAGTTAAGTTTTTCTAATATCCCTTAAGTTGAAATGTTAAAGCATGGAAGGTTAAAAGTCTTTCTTTGATCTTAGGCTTCACTTCATGTCAAAATATCAAGTGTTTTCTATTGTCTGAAGAGTTAGCCTCATTAGGAGTTTGGTCATAGATGGTTAAGGTATGCCCTTTCCATAGATTTTCTCCTAAGTGGTCACCTTGGAAGGTTTCCTTGTCACTCACCTTCATTTCCTTATTTTTTCATCCCATACTATCATCTTTAAAGATCCTCTGTTTTAGATGACTAGCCCATTTGAAAGCCTTGGATATTGAACTACAAGTAAACCCTTTTATGACTCCATTGCCCAATGGTCTTGAGTTTTCTTTGAATTGTCTCCCCTTGCCTAAAATCCGTCTTTTCTCACTCTTTGTCTCACATTGACCCCTCTTTCATGTTTCCAAAAAACCAAACAAAAAAATAAACAAAACAACAACCCTTGTGCCATATAACTAGCCTAATACCTTAAAATTGAACTTCAAAGACATATATTTATTTTCCTTTTATAGAGAGATCCCTCTTTGGATCCAGCAGGGCTAGATCCTGAAATCCCAAAGTGGTTTGTTGTTGTCTTGTCTTTTGGTATTACCAAACTTGCCAAAACACAGTAACCCAAACAGGTTGTAGCCTATAGAAAATACATGGGAGTTGGTGCTTCCATTTTGAGGTGTAGCTTCATATATGTACAGTTGGAGCTGGGTGAGGTAGGAGCCTCCTGTGGGTCATAGCTTGTAGAAAATAGATGGGAGTTGGAGCTTCCTTGCAAGTAGTAGCTTGCACAAATTGGGGCAGTAGTCTCCTATATGTTGGAGCCTATAGAAAATCAGTTGTGAAAGGGAGTAGGATCTTGCCTTTGCATCAAAACAATAATAATATGTGGTTTTATCTCTTATGGGTTTCCACTTATATCTGGTGTCCATGTGCTTAATGATTATGTGTTGATGTGATGTTTTAATATGCATAATTACTTTTTGTCCCCACATTCAATTTTCTTATTCATTATGTATTAAGATGCTTATAAAATGAAGTAGTTAATGGGTGTAAAGAAAAGGGTTTTAATGTCCATGAATGTACTAAGCTGATTCACCCCCCCCCCTCAGTTTAGCTAAGCGTTCATCAAATTGGTATCAAAGCAAGTCCCTTTAGTAATAGTTTAACAACTGGAAGGAGGTTCTAGATCCCCAAAATGGCTAGCCTAGAAAATTTCTCAACAAATAAAGACCCATCATTTACTGGGACAAAATATGACTTTTGGAAAATAAGAATGAAAGCCTATTTGAGGTCTCTTGGAGTAGAAGTCTGGACTTCTATGTTAGAACTATATGCACCAAAGGATACAAATACTGAGAAAGAAGTCAAAAAAGAATTCATAGCTAATGCAAAAGAAATGAATGCTCTCCTGAACGGTCTAGGTGAGTCAAAATTTATCAAAGTGATGCACAGTAAAAATGCCAAATAATTCTAGGACATATTAGAAAATATTCATGAGGGATATAAAAAGGTGAAGATGGCCAAGGTGCAAGCCTATAGAACTCAGTTTGAAAATTTAAAAGTGAATGAAGATGAAGATGTAGCATCTTCTTCTTAAATATTGTGGAAGTTGTGAATGACATGATAGCTCTAGGAGAAACCATTAAGGAATGTGTAATAGTACAAAAGATATTGTGATCTTTTCCATCCAGTTTTAACCCTAAGGTTTTTGCCATAGAAGAAACAATAGACTCGAAAACCTTGACCATGAAACAATTTCTTACAAACTTGACAACTTATGAGATAATAGTTCCAAAGGGGAAGTCAAATGTGAGGGAGGTAGCCTTCAAGGCAGACAAGTGCATAGAAGAGAAGGAAGCTCCATGTTCATGCTCTAATGAAGAAGAAGCCAAATTCGTCATAATATTGGATAGAGGCAGTGGTAAGTACAAAGGTAAACATCCATTTAAATTCTTTAATTGTGGAAGAGTGGGGCACTATGCTCCAAAATGTCCCCATAAGAGAGCAAGGAATCAGCCACAAGAGATAGAGAAAAACAAAATAAATAACTCGCAGAAAGGGAAGAGATTTAAGAGAAAATTATTTTATGCTCAATAAGATAGTAGTGCATCTGAAAGCTCAGATGAATCCTCCAGTGAATAAGGAACCTCTTAATTTGTTTTGATGGCCAAGGAATAGCTTGAAGGATACATTATGGCATATGAAGAAGAAGGTGAGGTAGATCTTCATGGGGAGCTAATTAGTGCCCTGAAGGAAATAGACAGACTTACATTCAATAACAGAAAATAGAAAGACATTCTCCTAAAATATGTATAGGAAGAGCCAAGTTCAGAAAACCTCATTCAATTGAAAGTAGAACTTGAAGAAGCTAATAAGGTAGAAGACATTCTGATAAAGAAAATAAAAGATAAAAATCAGGAGCAATAGAAATTGGAAGAAGAAGTAGTATTCCTGAGAAAGAAACCAGAGAAGACCCAAAATGAACTAACTATGAAACCTCATCCGATAAAAGGATCTAGGCAATTAGATAGGATACTAAAAGCTCAAATATCTCCACTCTTAAAAGCTGGGATAGGGTATGAAGGAGAATCCAACAAGACCAAGATAGAAGGTAAGAAGACTATCTCTTTTGTAAAAGTTGTACATGATAATTAAGGAGCAAAAAGGGGACTCGCAACATTAGAAGCCAGCAAGACCATGATATGGAATGAAACAAACATGAACAAGCAGCAACCTCAAGTGAAAAAGAATGAAATGAAGAAACAGTCAGCTACAAAAGGCTCATACACTCCTGAATATGAATTTAACAAATTCGTAAGACGTCAAAGGAGGTTCTTTCCTCCTGTGATAAGTATCAAATTTTTTTCCTGCCATAAACCTAGACATATAGCAACACACTGCAAGACAAAGCAAATCCAGATTAACCAGCAAAATATGAAACCAATGAAAGGACTCCCTTAACTAAGCAAATGAAAAGGACAAGCTTTCACCAGGTACACTAATCGTTTCCATGGATATTATTTTTCATGCAATGGATTTGGACATAAATCTATTGAATGTAAATTATGTTAAAAAAGGGGAACAAAATGCTATGTATCAACTCAAACATACATAGGTAAAATAAGATGTTATGTATTCCACAAGCTTGGACATAAAGAAAATGACTGTAGGCTGCCATATACATTAAAGGACTCTAGACAGATGATGGAATCCAATAAAATCACACAAAACTATGAATAAAAAAGAAGTGCAGAAATTTTGAAGAACCCCAATAAAGTATGGAAGGAAAAGAGAAAGGGGGATACTATTACTTCAACAACATAATGAATCCATCATAGTATCAAGGGGAGCTGCTCTACGAATCAACACAGATATCTAGCCAGTAATAGATAAGAAGCAACATCCCAAGGGGAGAGAAGTTCACAAAAAGTCCCCATAAAAGTAGTCTAAGAAGAGATCCTTCGAATAAGAACAACTATAGCTCAGGATTGTAAAGGAAAATTCCTTTGTGTTATGATACATGTCCTCAGGATCAGAATACAATGGTATGCATCATGATGGTGGTATGGCAGAAATACATCAAAAAGGTAGTCCCAACGATATCAACATTATAATATGCATGGATTAAGTTTTGGTTTCTCTGATTAGTGCAAAGTATCTTCTGGTTGAAAATGCTAGAGAATGTCGAGTTGCGTTATCAAAGCATGGAAAGGTCAATAAAATGTCAAAGCAAGCATTACTAATGTGTTGAGCTTACGTTGAATTTGGGCATGTTTTTGTTTTGGAGGTAAGCAAATAAATGAATGATAAGACTGTGAACAGTTGGTCTTTGAGACTCTGATTAAATAAATGGAAAAGGTCTTCCTAAAACGCGTTGTGATAAAATAATTGATTGATCCCTCATCTCCACCAATAAAAAAGGTTAATCATGCCATACTCAAATTCTGTATATTGTTCATTGTTGTTGAGAACAATGGAGAGCTCAATGTAAATAGCTGAGAGTATGAAGGGTATCGTAACTATGGCTATTTGTGTAAGCCAAAGTGAGAGTACCACATGGATTATCAAAGAGTATCATATTATCTCGTGGCCTTGGATGGATAGCCACTCTTGGAATAAGTGTATACCGCGGAGATTAGATATATCAAGCTCTAACCATTAGTCTCCCTTAAGCATGTGTTACACCTAAAATTTATGTAACAATGGTATGTGGTTGAATTTTGGAATCCCTTATAAAGATAGTATGAGTGACTAGCCTATGAACTAAGTTCCGTGCAAAGAGATCCTTGAATCTACAAAGAAATCACTGTGTAATGTGGCCCTAAAGGTGAAGCTTGGTTTCAAAAGTTATATTGGAATCATCATATCTGAACAGATGTGTACTACAGTTGTGTATTGCAGAAGTAGACATATTCCATCTACAATCTTCCTCAACAAATATGTATCTCAAATGAAGATCATAATATAGACTAATGTATATTTGGATCAAACTCTATATATAATATGGAGCATTCTCAATATTTTAGTATTATTCCAATGGTGCATTTATGACTATATAAGTCTGGTAAAGTTTTTTATATGGAGTGTCCTTAGCCTAACTTTTACCATTATACAAGTGCAAGGAGTCTATTTTTTGGGATGGTATCAACTTACTGTTTATATACATAAAATTTCAATGATTCCCAAAGTGTTCTCCCAACAATGATTATACACCAAATAGAGCAAGAGTCCCAGTCAGGTATGTGGACAGAATGGAGAATGCTTATATAGAAATCTAGTAAGGAAATGATGGAAAATACACTGGAAAAAGGTGTAACCCTTTTCCATTGATGTCCAAGGGGGAGGAAATGTGAAATGGTACCAAAGGAAGAAAGAGACTTATCAAAATGAAAGGTGGAATATGTGTTGCTATCAATGCCAAAGGGGGGGACTGTTGGAAATATTTTCATTCATGGAAAAGGAGAATAAAGGAGTAGCACCATAATTATCATTAAGGACAAAGAAGAAAATCAGATTTAGCTGAAGTATAAAGGATAAATAAGGCATAGAAGGAAAATGTGAAGTGAATAAGCATCAAAAGGAGGGAGAGGAGTAGAAAAGAGTAAAAGAGAGGCAGAGGAGCAGTATTAGAGGAAAAGGAGAAAGGTAGAGGAACAAAAGAGAGTAAAAGAGAGGTAGAGGAGCAACATTAGAGGCAAAGGATCAAAGGAAACAAAGGAGCAGAGGCAGCAAAGGAGAAAATGCACCAAAGGTATAAAAGGAAAGAAGTTTGGGTCACGTTGTGAACATGTTGGGCAAAGTCATGAATGTGTTGGGTCGAGTCATGCACCAGTGAGAAGAGATCGTGAAGGAATTAACACATTCAAATAGTGGATAAAATTGTGAACGTGCGAGAAGATTCGGGCTAGTTTACATTTAGAACAGTGATGGAGGAGATATTGCAAATAGTAGTAGAAGGAGTATCGCAAAACAACAGAGACAGAGAAATTGCAAAACATGAAGTCCGAGATGGTGATGTGGCTAGATGATATGGCTAGATAACGTGGCCTCGACCCCATATATCACAATAAAAGTTTGATGATGTGGCAAGATGACCTGGCAGGCAAATGTGGTAGTGACGTGGCACCCCCGGTGGGACCCGAACCCTTTATTGCATATCGCAAGTCCCAAATACCAAAAGGGATAGTGCTTATGTACCACATCGAAACTTTGAAATGCAAAGAGCGACGAGAGCCCAGATGCAATAAGCTTGAAAGCTAAAATCTAAGGGATTTAAATTTCAACTGTGGGACCCAATCACATATCGCAAATCACAAGCTCAGAAGGGATAGCACACATGAACCATGGTGAAAGGAAAACTTGCCAAAGTGTGATAAAAGGAGCCAGACGTGATGGAGTTTCAAAGCTAAAGACCAAAGCATTTCAAATCTGAATGTAAGGCATTTTGTTAATAAATCACATCTGAGGTGGAACAGGTGAATATAACGTAGAAGTACTAAGGAATGCCAAAATGTGATAAATGGACCGGATGCGATGAAGCTCAGATATATTATTTAATAGATTTCAAATCCAGGTGTATGTGATTTTCCTTTGTTAAATCGGATCAGAGAACAAAGGAGGTTTGTAGCATAGAATGATTGGATCGCTGAAATGGGATAAAGGGACCAGACACGAGGTTGTTAAAATGCTAATTAGAATTTATTTAAGGTCTAGGGTTATTTGTAGTTACATTGTTTTATGAATAAAAGTGAACACGGGCAATTGACTCGGGTAAGACTCGACACTTGTGCAGAACAATGGTTGATGAGATTCTGGATTTAAGAAAATAAAATTCTGAATGTGGGAAGAAAGGCTCAAGTAAGTGATCCAACACAGAGAAAAGGGCATAGAAAGATGAATGTTGCGGTAATCAGGTGATAAGCACCATGGGTCGAGGCAAGCTCAAAAAACCTCTGGGGCAGAGTTAGGTGTTGAGATAAGGAGAAGGATGAACACTGCGGGCAAGATAAGGAAGGAAGATAGGCAGATTCGAGCAAAAGGAGCATATGGCGGCACTATTGGAAACATGCCAGCTAGGTCGAGTCAGGAAAAAGGTGTTTTTGCAGAATTTTTATAGTATAATAGTAGAAACAGAAAAGATAATGATAGTAGGAGAAAAGAAAAATGCACAACGAGCTAGGAGATGAAAGGGTTGAGTGAAATATATTTGTTCTAAATGTAAATGTAAATGAATTAATTATTTTTTATTTTATGTGATGCAAAGGAAATCTTTGTAGGCATACGAAAAACTCCAATGAGTGTTGTAATGATTATTTCTGATGTAATAACTTGAAATGAATTGGAATGAATCAAATGGGTGGAAGGCATAGGGCCAAGCCTGTTCACTTCGTATTCCTTGTAGAATTCAAAAATTCAAGAGTTATATGCATAAGAGATGTAATATCAATGTGCATACAGAGGTTAGAGAGAAGAAGAATCAAAAAAATCTGATAGAGATGTTTTGCAGATTAGGAGTTGATATGAAGGAGAAATGGAGGTAGAAAATGCAACAATGAAGATCGAAGAAAACAAAGCTGATACCTAGGTAAATCAACATTTTATTTTCATGGTGAGTGAGGGGATTGTAGTATCCTTTCAAGTTGTAGCTTGATAAACTTCCAGTTGGAGCTGGGTGAGGTAGGACCCTCTTGTAAGTTGTAGCCTCCAAAAAATTTATGGGAGTTGGAGCTTCCTTGCAAGTTGTAGCTTGCAGAAGTTGAGGTAGGAGCCTTCTATGGGTTGTAGCCTGCAGAAAATACATGGGAGTTGGTGCTTCTGTTTCAAGTTGTAGCTTGATAGATGTCCAGTTGGAGTTGGTTGAGGTAGGAGACTTTTGTGGGTTGTAGGCTAGAAAAAATACATGGGAGTTGGTGCTTCTGTTTGAAGGTGTAGCTTGATATATGTCCAGATGGATATCGGTGAGGTAGGAGCCTCCTTTGGGTTGTAGCCTGCAGAAAATATATGGGATTTGGAGCTTCTTGCAAGTATTATCTTGCAAAAATTGAGGTAGTAGGCTCTTGTAGGTTGGAGCCTACAAAAAATCAGTTGTGAAAGGGAGTAGGAGCTTGCCTTTGCATCACAACAATAATAAGATGTGGCTTTCTCCCTTATGGGTTTCCACTTATATCTGATGTCTATGTGCTTGATTATTATGTGTTGATGTGATGTTTTAATCTACTTAGTTACTTTTTGTCCACATATTCAGTTTTCTGATTCATTATGTATTAAGCTTCTTAGTGAAGATGTTAAGTTGGGTTACACTTTTTGCCCTTTTTTGAGAAAAAACTTTCATTTTTTTCGGCTCTTCAACTTTCTGCAAACTATAACAATTTTTTTGTTCATAATTTCATTTTGCGATAAAAATAAAATTTGTCAGAAATTTTGTTAGCTTTCTATTACTTATTTTTTGAAATTTTTCTATGCAGATTTGATATGTCAACTTAGCATTTCTTTGAGTGTGTGTTTCTTAACAATGAAAGGATGCATAAGAAGTCATGTTAATACGCAATGTTGTATTCTTTGAAAATTTGTGTTTTTTAGAAAACAAAATGTGTTACAACAATATAGACAGAGTCTACTTCGGTTTTGTCATATTTACAAAGGCAATGGATGCATATCATAATTACTAATTTTTTTTGAATTGGTCCAATATGGAAAAACTGCATATTTTGGATATGTTTTGCGACACACCAAATTTCTTAACATATAAGTTATAAACTAAAAATCTAAAAGCTACGCATTAGAGACGATGGACCAATTTAATGCCCTATAATTTTTTCAATTTTTTTTACAATGTATTTTGGGAGATACAAAATTTTGATTTCACTGAATCACAATGACCCTCAGAAATTTTTTGCGCCCATTTTATTAGAAAATTAATTAAAATTAGTATGTTTATGAAATTCCATAAAAGTTATATTTCCTGAAAGCAGATTTAGTTCCGAAAATGCTTGTCTTGGTTCCGACAATTAATTCAAAATGTTTCGTGGAGTGTAATCAATCAAAAGTTGTAGAAATGTCAAGCTACGTAACTGGAGACACATTAGTTCGGCCGAACTTTGATTAAAAGTTCGGTCGAACTATTCTTTGCGCCGACGGCTCGTTAAGTCTAACGACTTAATAGTTTGGCCAAAATCTTAATCAATGTTTGGCCAAACTTTTAATCAGAGTTCGGCTGAATTCTAATCTAATTTTCCGTCGGCTGGAAAATTTTGCGGAGCACCTCATAAACCACATTTCATGACAATATAAATTGCCGCAAAATCATTCATAATTTTCGCACATTTTACAAGTAGTTAATGGGAATAAAGAAAAGAGTTTTAATTTCCATGAATGTACTAAACTCATTCACCGCCCCTCTCAGTTTAGCTATGGGTTCATCATATTATTAATTTTTTATTATTGTTATTGGCTTTAGGAAATCACAGGAATGCCCTCATTGTGTCCATTGTTTCTTTTGTAGGCACTTCTCTTGCCCCTTGTTGAACACAACCCTCTACACCACTACAACTTTGTATATCAGAGTCTTCTCTATGTGAATTATCCACCAAAATATCAACTAGGGAAGATTTTAGGAGCTAATCTTTGCAAGTGGACTAATTGTTTGTGCCTTTCCATATTTTTTTTTTTTTTTTCAAATTTTTCCTAAAAATGATTTACCCAATCTTTATCATATACAATTATTTTACCTTAAAATCACCAAAATTATATATAGATACTATATAAAATTATTATAAACTTGAATTTTTTTACAAAAATATTTCCAAACAAATAACAAATTCTATATTATGGAATAGTGAGATTTGTCAAGGTTTCTAAGCCTTAAGATAAATTTTCATCCTCAAAATTTTAGTTGATATCTACACCTCCTTGAGTCAATCAACACTTTTCTTCCACATCATATTATCTCACTTACCACCTAGAGTATTCCTTCAACAAGCACCAACTCCTGTCATCAAGTCAAGGGTCTTATCAGGATAGATAACCAAGCCTATCATCACTCCCATCTACAAAGTGATCATCCTTATTAGCTATGAATACTGAATTAAAATGAAACCAAAATATTCTACCATTCAAGGCTTCCTCTTTTTATCTTTATGAGATTCCACTTAGAATTCATGTGACTATTAGTTACCATTACAACTTTAGTTTTTATAGTTTCTCCACCCCTACCATTATTTCTTTAACTTATGATATGAATCTTTCCTTAGAAGTGCTTGTGAATTTCGGTCTTCATATCAATTCAAGTAACAGATTATACTTTCCCATCATGACAATCAATTTGTATCAGCTCTAGTGATTTGAAGCAAGCCACCATTTTTCATAGAACCCATCAAGATATATTCTTCATAATTACCTCTCACAAACCTAATTTCAATGTCTACAAATAGATTGTTGTAATTATTATTTTATTTCTCCAAAATACTAGAAATGCAGAGTAAGAATGTTGTTGTTTTCTCCAGCATTTACAATTCTTCTAAAACCAATGGTGTGCAAAATTTAGCATGATCAAATTCCCAAGGGATAGGTTTGATCCCATGACATAGATAGACTCTCAATTTAACAACCATATTGTAGTTTGAACCTTGTACTAACACAAACTAGAATCTCTTATTATTTCTCACTTTGAGTTCTTCTATCATCTTGAGATTACTTCTCACTAACTCCCAACATACCAATAATACACCTTGACTCTTTTTTTTTCTCTATACAACACATATGGTTCTATGCTACCCAACCATCACATCCATGTGAGATCCTTGAATAAATAATTCACTTCACATAGTTGTATTCTTTGGGAACTTCCATGTTCCCTCTTCTTGGTTCATCACCATCTCTCGTGGTTATCTCATTATTATATCTATATTATTGTTCATCCCTATTTCATATGGCTTCACTCCATTGCTTCCTCGTTTCTATTAGAGTTCAAGTCCAAGTTCGGATTTCGCGGTACCTCTAACCTATCAGTTTCTGACCATGATCTTTTCTCTTTTTTGTTAGTTAAGATTACAAATATTAGCCATGGTAAGAACTACTAAGGAGTTTTTCCCATAGTAATCCAATAGGAAGAGTCATAGTCTAATCCTTTTTCTTTTTTTCCCTGAAAATTATGGAAATTTTGGCAAGATTTTGATAAAATTTGGAAAGGATTTTTGTAAATCCAGGTGACCACTGTCAAACTTAGATATTTTAGTTGCCCTAGAGGTTTCTGATGGTGATGAATCCATTTCCACCGTTAAAAACATGATTCAACAAATTGTAATGAGATATTTTTTGGAAAAAAAAAAATCCCAGATTCAAACCACTTTTGACCGTTTGGGAAATTCCTCTGCCTCAATAGACAACTCCATAGGATGATCCTCCCTACACACCCCTAAAAATCTATTCTATATGCATAAATTTGGCTATGTTATTTATGACTTCTATTTTTCTTCGAAAATCTGAGATCAAATAATATATCCATGCAATTGTGTGCAAAACTATTAATCTAATACATTGATGGGATAGGCATTTTCATGAAAGAGATATCGAGTATCATTTTTATTTTAAAAGTAATCACACCCCGTTGGGAATACTTAGAATACACTTATCTTTCCTTATATACCATAAAATTATAGAAGATTTCATATTATAGAAATATAAAAAGAGTATGATAAAAATGTCTTAATTATTTATTTGAAAATTTTCAGAAAAATTAGTTTATATAAAATTTAAAATATTAACCATTTAAATTAGTCTCGCACATTAAATCTACTTTAATCATATTTAAAAAATATACATAATAATTTAAAAGAAGGTTTAAAAAGATATCAGTGACTATGTTATATTATATATTAATTATATTTGAATATACCAATTTTATTTTAGTTTAACTTTAAATACATTGGTATATAAATAGAGTTCTCGCCACTTTAAAAAGTGGAGATTAAAATTTTTTTAATATTAAATTTTAATATTAAACAATATTGGCTGCATGAGAGCTAGTGCCTACCTTGACAACGCACTTAGTACCTACAACATGCCTTGACAACACACTTAGTGGCTACAACATACCTTTGCATGATCAACAATAGATATGTATCAAGAAATCTGAATCTAAATCACGTGGAAGTAAAATAGTTCGCTTGACATAAGGTGGTCATTCGAAACTATGGACGAGAGGTGCTTAATGCATCAGAGATCGAGATCTAGCTGTAGCAGATCCAGAGACAGGAGACCCAACTTATGGAGTTTATTTTTTTTATGTACCAAAAGTATGAACAGGCCACCAACCAACAAGCCCCAGAGAGAACTCGTTCGAATTGCGTAGCTTTTCTTCGCAATAACAAGACTTCCATCACCAAGAATCAGTTATGCACCTAGTTTTTTGAACTAACCAAGAATAGCTATGGAAAAATACTCCTTATATCGAGACATGTCTTCAATTAAGAGTTCCTCTGCTTGCCTAACAACATCCAACACGAGAGGTTTTCCTTAGTTCAATATTGCATAACGCACACATTCAATTCCTTCCTCATTCTGATATGCCATAACACCCATATTCAATTTTACAAGGCTCGGATATTTGTTATAGGAAACTGTCACTCCAAGAATTGGGTACTTCGGAGCCTATTCCAAATGTTGGTTCTTTAATTGTGTTTTTTCCAAACAATTTTCTTAAATTGCATTCGATGTTCTCAAATCATGTGTTCGACATAAATACATTGCCCAATAGGTTTCCAACATTCACGTTCATTCGTGTGGACTCTCTGCTACTCATAGAATGGGAAAGCGACAATCTTGTCTAGTAGCCTGAGCGCACAAACGTTTTACCTTCATGAGTGGAGGTTCCAATAACAATATGTTTGTGTTGTCATCAGAAGCATCAAATCCCAAGCTCAAGAGAGAATCGCATCCACCTTCTCGATAATAAAATAGCCACTGGTGTGGTCAATCCAAATAACGAAAGAGTAAATGTTTGTACAATAGCCAACCGCGACACTTTTTAAATGTATCATAAAAAAATCAAGGCAACCCAACCAACTATGCAACATAATAAATTTATGGCAATTCAAAAGAACCAATCAAGGCAACCCAACCAGCTATGTCCAGAATAAGAAATTGGACCCAGTCCATGGGTGTCTTTCTATCCAATCACTTAAATGCTTTTGGGATTCCACTTTAACTACATGAATATGGTCACCAAGAATTGAAAAAATACCGATGATATCGTTCCAACAATCATCATTGCATAGACTTCAGATTAAAAATACGATATTCCATAGTGAAGGCCATCAAATACAAATGAAATATCATTGATTGGTTGAGAACCAACAACAAACATAAGTCCATATCGTACTACCTTCAAGGCAACTTCATCTTTTACCAATAACTTGGCAAAGGATCCAAATTCTGTAAATAGAATCACAGCTAGGGCAATACGATATCTTCCTCCTATCTTAAAAGCATTAAGAGCAACCTTTTTGACCTGGATATAGTTCGCTTTTGTAAATTTGCTAGGAATGAGGCACTGTCCCGATTTTGTTCCTTGTAGCCACATAGGGTTGCTTCCTTCTGGAAAAATTGGTTGCCAATACTTGATCACCTAGGATTACCTTGATCACGGCTAAGTGTTTTGATATAATAACACTGCAATAAATACTTGTTGAGCTTGTTTTGACATTAATGACACCAAATGTTAAATACGAATTTCTACCAATAGCTTGAAGAGAGGGTTAACTTCAAAAATACAACAAACATGGAATTGGGAGTGTAACTCAAACTGGGGCCAAGGTTAAAATATCAACCCATGGATTAATGGATTAGAGGAGGGAGCATATGGATTTATGTGTCAACTAGAATTGCCCCAAAAAAAGAGAGGAAAAATAAACAAGCAATATTTACCCACTTTTCACGTACATTCTCATCTGGATATCCATCCGAGTTAAGGAGGACATCCAATTTTTCATAAGAAAAATGAGATAATATTTTGATAGAAATAAATTGTTGATTCCATTCTCTTGCCATGAAATTGTTGATAAGCTTCAGGATAGCTGCAGAAACGAAACTTTTACTACCTGTAATAGATACTACGTTGTAAAAACTACTGAAAACCATATACCCAGCATCTTAAATTGAAAATATCAACTGTGAATCAAATTTCAGAATGAAAAAAATTACCATAATGATGTAAATTCTTGGTGAGTGTGTCGCGCTTCATTATAATTTTTTTTCATTGGTAGCTCTTTGAAGATCACATCTTCCAGCTATTAAGCAACTACTCCATACAATGGTAAGCATCATGACTGTCGAGATTGCCAATCAGCCCATGAAGACTAGAATCTTTGATTGGACATTCTCTTTGGATGCAACAACGCCGAAAGCTTCCATCATTGAAGATAATAAAGTCAATGTTGGAAATGTTAATGTCGCTGTAATGCAAAATTCAAAATTAGCACAAGGTTTAAAATGTTCACTATTCAACATTTTCCAATACAATATGAGAAATTCATATATACTTTTTAAAATGTTATACTTACCCGTAATAAAAAATGCTAGAGAAAAAACTAGAAATCTAAGGAATACAATAGAATTCCTATTAGTTCAAACTTTACTTTAACTATCTTGGGGAGAATACAATAATAAAAATCCTTTTTATGCAGATTGCAACGAGCTTAAAACCTGCACAATTGAACCATAATGAATACAATATTGAAATTCCATTGGAAAAAATTCCAGATGTTAGAAGTGCCTGAAGAAAATAATGGTATCTTACCAAGAATACGGAGAGCATATGAAGAGGCACCAAGGAAGGGAAGCACCAAGCCACCAATTATCTCCGGGTTGATGACTTCCAGAAGCATATCACTCCCATATCACTCCCACCCAAATTTGTTGAACATTGTCATCTATTTTCTTGTAATCAATGTGTTGTTCAGATTTGTGAAACATACAAATAGTTCTCATACCATGAATATTTTTTGATTTAAAAAAAAAAATTTGTAAAAGATAAATACAAATCAATTTGAAAAGAAAATTGTAAAAGATAATTACAAATTAAATTGAAAGGCTGTGAAAATCCAAAAGATGAAGAGAATCTTAGTAAAATCAATGAAGTAAAACATATAGTGTTTTGGATAAATCAACAATATTTTTTCAACATCTTCAAGGAAAACTGAGATCACGTCAACTATGAATTCCAACATCTACAAAGAAAAGTGAGATCACATTAACTATGAATTTAAGATTTATCTAGTAAAGTAGTTTTGGTCATTGACTTCCATTGAACATAAATGACATTGGAGTAGGTTACATAAATGAATCAAAATTTTAAAATATAAGCTTATGGCGGACACAAGCAATCAAGGGGAAGAGCTTGTATTGTCTATTACATTAAGATGCTACTTTTTATTTAGTCACAATAGTCAGTGAGTTGTGATGTATTTAATTACGAGCATAGTGATTAGTGAGGTATGGTGTTATTGATAGCACTGGGAAAATTTGGTTTTAGATTATGTGAAGGCTTATCCCACTGCATGGGGTCAGATATAACAAGAATACCCACTACAACAAAAGCGAGAGGGATGTACGATGCTCCTTAAGTTTTGGTGACCATCTTGGTTGTTAATGTATTCATCCAATGTTATCAATGTGTTTTTTTTTTTTTTTGCAATGTAGCATTTTTTCTACTATCCTATACTTCAATGAAAACTCACCAAGTCTATTTATAACTTTTAAGAGTGTAGTCCAACATAGAAAGGAATATTCTAATTTTTTTGACATATTTGAAATTCTCATGCACATAACTTTGGGACATAAGAATCTAACACTTGGTAAGATAGGGAAACCACGGTTACAATGACCTTTATACATATTTTGTGAACATACCAAACACTAAATCCCAAAACTCAGAGAAAAATCAATTAGAAGGGCTTTCATCAAAGATTACCTTACTAATCTTCAAAAATATCTTCTCAACAAACTAGATATGAGATCTTAGAGTTTGAACAAACTAGTTACTAAATCTTAGAGCTTACAATAAGTTATGTTAGAGGGAATTTCATAAAGATTACCTCAGTACTATTAGAATGTGAAAAAATGGCCACAATAACGTTAGGGAATCCATGCATATATTTTCTCCAGTCTCCCAAGTGATGGAACTGAACTTTGCAAATTGATTTGAGGCTTATTGAGGATCCTCTACTCCATATTACCTAAACTAGGATGTTTTACTCTTAACTCTAATTTCTTAATTAAAAAAAAAAAACATTTGTATTTTATTACAAAAAAGTTGACACTTGTATTTTATTTTAAAAAGTGACAAATTCTACTCAAATGTAAATTTAAATTTATTTAAAAAATTGTGGGTAAATGGAGTGAAAGGTGTTGCTAATTTGAATGTGATTAGCACAAAGATGGTGAAGAATGGGTGGGAATTAGGAACAATAAGAAGTAGTAATTACTCATTTTTTTTGTCTTTTCTCTTCACTGTATACACTAACCAACACAAGGTTTTAACTGTATTTAGGGTCTGAGATGACATAATACAAGGAAATGATGTAGCTCAGCACTATTGTTTGTAGGTCTAAGCATCCCACAGAATACACCATTGCATCTCAATTTTTCTTGCTTGAGGACAAATATCTCAATGTGTGCGATTTTCCAAGCTCATAGGAAGAGAATTAAACCCAATCAAGAAAGTGAAACAACTGTGTGTAAATATAAACAAATTGTATGGACTGAGTTTCATAACAGTTGGTTGACAACAACCTTACATAGCATGTACATTAGACCTTGGGTTTAGGCTAGAGATTACTTTGAGTGTGTACAAAAATAAAGCCTTGAGGTCATGGTTTACTGACGAGGTACTAACCTATGATAAAAAGGAATCTATGATATGAAACTATACTATTTTTAAAAACTAGGTCTCTTTCCATACATGGATGACTATTACATTTATTCCTGAAATTACTTCTAGGATTTGTCAGGAACGGGTAGTTACAACTTAGTTCAGTCATGCTGCATGTCTCTCTAATTCTCACTGTTTGGAGTAGGTCTTCGCTATGTTACTAATTTTTGGTGCATAGATGTTGTGCAAGGATCCATGGAGGATTGCACAGGTGGAGTCTGGAAAGAGGTTTCACTACGCAAGACTCGAGAAAACTTGTCTTCCCAACTGCACCTACGTTTTCCGCTTTGCTGGGGATATCAGAAGAGATATCAAAAGTTGGAGAGTTACTTACCTCGCACTGGTTCAGAGCAAGAGCGACCTACAATTCACTTGATTTTGTGCACCAATATTGAAGCCCATGGTTGATGCATTGTGAGGTAAGGGTTTCTTAAATTATAATATTCCATCCTATTTTGAAGAGTAACACCTGTATGCCAACCTATGAAGCTTTTATTTGAACTCTGCTCTATGAAAATGAAAATGAAAATCAATGTCTCAGCAATGGAGAGTTGCTACGAATAATAACCTAAGAAAATGTAAGATCCATAAATATTAAATAAATTAATAGAATATTAAATATATTAATCAAAATATTAGTATGTAATCAAATTTTTTTTTGCAGAGTATAATCAAAAACACCTTTCATGTTTATGGAATGAAACACCCATGTGCTTCCAGCTGCATGCATTACATGTGCTATAATGGATACAAAAAATAATCTGAATTCTAGAGAATGGGATGGGATACAATGGAATGAAACAACCTTAGCTTTCCTTATTTACTTCAGTTCAAACTACCTACCCACCAGAATACCTAGACGTTCCCTAGACACTTGTATCTACCTATAACACCTATCTAGAATAGTGTTGAAGATGTAAATCCCCTCTGCGGATAGAGGCGATCCCTACTAGCCCAGATCGAGTCTAGCAACAATCAAACAAGCTACAGTGAAGGTTCCTAATCGTAAATAAACCGACTTGCGATGAAGGCTTACCTGGAATCCAACGCTGTCATTTGTAGAAGAGGTAGTGCTCCCATTCCTTTTCCCTGGCAGATCAAAATCCTCACGATCTCCGTGGTCGGACACCTGCACATGCAAGAAACAACACAAACGCAAGCATAAAATCCAGTATATACAACTATATGTCAGTCGAAGAGGACATAACTCATGAACATAATTAAGAACAAGAGTGGAACCATAACCAATAGTTGCTTATCATTAATGAGTCAAAAGAAAAATACAACCACAGCTTCGACGCAGCACTCTCCTTTGGCGGGTCGTCAAAAAAGCATGTCTCGATAATGCCTGTCAAGGATGGGACAAGCCTCTCTCTCCGGATACTTGACAATAGTCTCCTTGCTTGGATTTGGCCTTGAGGGAATCAAGGAGGCTCTTGCAGCATAAATATGTGAAAGCTCTTGGGAACTAGCTTGCAAAGAATATGAGCAAGCTTTTATAGATGGAGGAAAGGGAGTTGGGATCCCTATAATTATGGGATTGGCCCTATTATCAAGGAAGCTTCCATGAGAGGTGGCAAACAACTTCCTCTCTATGGAAATCCATAGCCAAACCTCCCAACTCAAGATAGATATCAGTCCAAGAATTTGTTAGGACGAAACTTCCGCCATTTATTTTTAAAAAACACCTCTCAATATGGTTGGCGCAGGTGTGGCTCTATGACAGAGCGCCAATTGGCGTGCCCTCTTTGGAGGATTTTCCCCCGTGGTACGAGGGCTGAACTATGGAACCGCGCCAATGGAAAAAGAGCTATTTTTAGGGTTTTTTGCAGGGAGATGTCTTCAGGGCAATGAAAGCTCATCTTTAGAGGGATGCAATGAAAGTATTTTCAAGTCTTGTCTCTACTCACAGGTCATGGAATGAGCCCTCCAATGTGTGGGATGGGGAATGGTAGGGACGGTGACAAATTGTTGTGTAACAGATAGCTTCGAGGCTACTCCAGTATATCTGATATTATCGAACGAGAATAAAAAGAAATATACTGGATTTCAAGTCAAGTAGAAAGATGCTGGTGGATACATTTCGGGGACTGAAACTTGAATTGGTACCGCCTCTAGATATATTTGGTCAAGTGTTGTTTAACCTGCTAAACATGTACTAGTTTATAAATAACCCCAAGGAGTTGTTTATAATCCTCCAAATGCAAAGGTAGCCTCTAAGCAAGCCACCAGCCAGTACTCTCGGTTGCCCTATCACCACCAGCATATCCACTGGGAGAAAATTAATCAATTATTCTTACTATCATTCATCCTTGACTATCTGCTCTGATGTGAATCAACATCCGACATGAACAGTCTGCTGATCTCTTTGGTTACTGATCAATGAATGTTATAGAAGTTTTCAGTTTTAGAAGAAATGATGATAGAATCCATATATGTGAGTTAGTCTTATATACCACAGAATTGTGTTGATCCAACTTTTAGATGAAGAACATAGAAATAATATCAACTTCAACCCACAAAGGTAGCCTTGATTTATTTTATATACGCATTCGTTTCTTTTATTCAATAGACTCAGTAAGAGAAATTTAGTATGCTATCCACTCCAACTTCATATTTTATGGCATGGGTAACAAAGAATTTATGGTTTGTAAATTGCTTCTAGTTCTAGCGGATCATGCAAAGCTGACGATATAGAAGTGAAAACCCATGGCCAATATACCCAACAAGTTTCGATGGGTATGGGAGGTTCTATGAGCAGGATGCCAATAGATCCAACGAAGAGCCTCAATAGATAGGAACAAGGAGCTTTTAGTGGGGTGATAGAGCGAGAAGATTTTGATTGAGGAGGCACTACAACAATCAGGTTTGATTGAGGAAGCGTTACAACATTCAGCTTCTGCAACATCATAAAAGGTTAGAGTGTTGGTTTCCTGGTCATTTTCTTCGCAGTATTCATCTAACTTGCATTAACATCTTTTTGAGCGATCTAAGTCATGTTTGTAAATCAGGGCCAATAATTTAAAGAAATATAATTGCATCTGAAGAACTTATAGAAAGTAATATAATTTCATTTGAATAACTTAAATTTTTTGTTTACTTACTATATTTTTCCCTAGAATGGCAAGAAAAAGGATCATGAGTGAACAAAGTGTTATCATTCCAATAATTCCTAGGGTCGTTATTCTTTTTGTTTTAAAGAAATATTAGAGGTAACTATCGACCTACTTTTGAGATTGGGATCTAGCCTTCCTAATTCTTAGAGAGGGGTCTCTCTTTATGATTTAACTTTTTTTTTTAGTTGAATTTAGGCTAGTTATATAATATTGATTTTCTTTTGATTTTGGTTTGGTTTGGTGGTGGAATTACTGATTGAGATGGATAGATGCAGATTTGTTTTCCATTGGGCTATGGAATCAATGTATCAAGTAACAAGGCAGAATCGAGTTCTAAAGGAAGTGTTAACATGGCAAGGTAGCTGAGAAAATTTAGATCTTTAGGCTGGAAGGTGAAATGGTTTCAATCGGGATCAAGGAGCAATTAAGGGTTCCTCAAATAGAATAATGAGGGAAATGAAGAGGTCAATCAAAACTAAGGAGCAATTAATAACTCCCTAATTTGGATATCAGAAGAAAACATGAAAATGAATAACAATTCAAGACAGATTGTATTTAAACAAGTTTTGAAATAAAATTCCTGTTATATCATTTAGATTCAGAAAATATACGAGTTTATGAAAAACTTGAAGAAAAACATGAACAATAGAAAGATAGTTCACTGAAGTGGCTCAACACATGAATCTTGTAATGCAATGCCTTTATTACTCAGTGCTATTGTTGACTTAAACATGCTACAATAAACCCTCAGGTTTCAGATCAATAAAACTATAGAAATGTTTAGAAATACGCACACAATACTTTGAATTATGAAGTATTTATACAAAAACTAATACAAAATATCCTAAAACTGATTTAGGAATTATTCAAGGAAAAATAAATATCTTCATGCAAGAAGATAGAGAAACCTAGGAGACTAAATGCAAGTTTTCCCTCTTTATTTGGATTTGTTATTTCCTTGTTGATATTTTGTTGCTTTCTCTCTTTTGTTGTTGCTCAACGCGACTGTATTCTTCATGTTGAGTGTCTTTTACGTTTTCTTTATCTTTAAACTACATTGTCATCTAATACTCTTTAACTCTGTATTTCACTTTAAACTGTGTTACTGCTTTACTTTTAACCTTTAATTGCTTTGTCTCTATTTTAACCTGCATTGCTCTGTTTCAACTTTTACTACTCTTTACTTGTTTTACTTTTACCTTTCAAAGTAAATCACATAACTTTTCCCAAGCCTCTACATCTGGTAATTTAATTTTTACCATTCTTCTGAAGATTTCATTAGCCTGTATATGCTTTGCAAATGTAGGCTTGTTGATGAAGATATGATTTACCTCATGTTGTAGGTAAAAGAGATTTTCAAAACTTTTATAGAGTAATTTTCCTGTAGGCTTTCCTTTCATGGAGGAATTGTTGGTATGTTCCTTTGCTACATCTCTGATTTTCTTATCATAATCTTCATGTTTCATCGATATATCATTGATAACAAAAGCATTAGGCAAACCTGTCTGCCTCAAAATATCAAATTTAACCATGAATCTGGTTATTGCAAGCTCAAAGTTTTGACACTTATCTTCAAGTTGTGTCATCAAGTTCCTCTTGGAAATAACTTTTATGACTTCTAGGATTGTTTCAGTCCTATCATTTATGCCAATTTCTTCCAATTCCTGTTTGTTCTTGGAATTGAAAAACTTAATGATCTCAGTGGCCTCTTATGGCTTTTTACCAAGTTCTTCCTTGACTTTTTGAATGGCTTCACTTGCTGCCTTGATAAAATCTTTCTACTCATAAATAAATTGGACATATGGCCTAATATTATTGACAGAGTCAATGATATTGGCCCACAACTATTGCTTTGCTTGGGAAAGTGGTTCTTTCAATATTAATTCTTTCTCTAACTTCTCTACTTTCTTAGTCAATCTATTTCACTTCTCTGTTTCATTCTTATGCATTATTTGAACTAGCTTCTTCTCATCCTCTAAAATTTCTATTTGTTCTTTAAGTCTATTTATTTCATTAGTCTATATGGACATATCCCGAATAGCTTTGATTAGTTTACCTGCTTCATGACTATGATGAGCCGTTGTTGTTGTTGAATCTGTAGCTTATGTAGTTGCTAATGTTCATTAGGGAAATTTTGAGGTCTAAAATAGGCCTCCTAAGGAAATAATAAAATAATAGCTAAACCAATAAAAATAATAATTATGAATTTGAAATTCACTTTTTGCACCACAATCCATGTAACCATAGTTAAATTCAATTCAAAATTTATACCAAAATAAAATTAATATAAAAATTGGATTGATGTGACTATAAATAAGAAGGAGATTTTCAAGAAAATGTCATTATCATTGAAAAATTAATGCATTTGTCCTTTGTACTTAAATAACTTAAAATAAAATATAAATACAAATTTATAAATTCTTAATTATTATATGCTATTAATTAAAATTTATATTATTTAAATTGTATAATAACATGTAATTAATATATTATATATAAATAAGAATATGATCGCGTGCTCTGCAACCTAGGGTTTCCTGGTGATCCCTGCAACGGCGCAGTCTGCATACTCTCTACCACGATATTCCGTTTGTCTTACTACCCGCGATAGTAGACTGCCGGTATTGAAAGCTATACAATGGCTGACCGTCAGGGGGGGGCCGCAAAGCCTTCCCCCTCCGCCGAGAAAGTGCATCAAGCACAAAACTTGACAAGGCCTTCCGGTCCAGAACAAGGAATCACGGATACAAGAGACTCACCTATGCAAGAAACGACAAACGCTCCCACTGATCAGTGAGACAAGCGCAGTGAAGGACAAGAGAGCAGGATTGGGAAAAAGGAAGTGCCCAAGGTTACATCAGCGACATGCAAACCCATAGCAGCTGAAAGACCCAAGATAGAACTTCCTAGCCACAGAATCAATGGACAAATCCAGTACATGAGGGATCATGCTCTCATTGGAAAATTTATTGGATACTGGCCAACTGAAAAAAGCTCTGCAAGGATGGATCTCAGCTAAATGGAAACCCAAGGGGCATGTAACCCTGCAGCTAGGACCAAAGGGGATTTTCACGGTGATATTCATTTGCCTTGAAGATCAGAACAGGGTCGTGGATGAAGGCCCTTATTTCTTCAACTCTGCCTGTCTGTATTTAAGGGAGTGGGTTGAGAGATTTAACCCTGACAAGGAGGATTTCAGTTGGGCACCAGTTTGGATCCAGATGTACTCGCTTCCACTGGATTACTGGGATGAAGAATCGTTGAGAGACATTGGCAAGGGACTGGGCGAATTTATTAAAATTGCTGAAGAAACGAAGCTGCGCATATACACCTCCTATGCCCGTATTTGTGTTTTCATGCGCCTGGACAAGCCCCTTCCGGATTCAGTAAGTCTCTACCATGATGAATATGAATGGATTCAACCCTTAGATTTTGAACATGTTCCCTTTCGCTGTCGCAAGTTTCATGCCCTTGGTCATCTATTTCGGGACTGCCCTCTAAATGTTAAACCCAAAACCCCGGATGCCTCAGATAAACTGACCCAAGATGGCTTTACGAAGGCAGCTAATCGAAAAAGAGTGCGTAAAAAACCTTCCTCTTGGAAAAAACCCCTTCAGGACATCACCTCTGTACCCTCCAGAAGCAATAGCTTTGAGATTCTTGCAAAAACCTCGGAAGACCCTCCTCTGAACACTTCGCCAATCCCTCCGTTGACCCTTTCTACCTCTCCCCCCCCTCGGTCGGGCTCTTCTCCCAAGCCATCACCCCTGAATGGCAACTTTGGGATTCCTGAAGAGATTCAGAAGGATCCGGATTGGAAGCCTAATGGTATCGATGTTGATTGTATCCCTAGTTAGCCACTGCAATAAACATTCACCTAAGCAGAAAGTAGTCAAACGCACTATATGGAAGAAGAACTGGAAAGCATTGATTTGGGAGGTCTTGACATCTTTGAACTGGAACAATCATGCAGAAGGAAAGACTACGACAAGATTCAAGAGCATCAACTCAACACCCTGTAATTAATCATCTCCAGGGCTTACCAGCAACAACAACTGGGCATACAACCGGGCAGTCAAAGGGATGGCAGCTTCTTCCCTAAAGACTCCAAAAAACGGGGAAGAAAGAAAGATCTCCAAAGAACCATCACAATAGGGAAAATCCTGGTGGACTCAGGTAGATATGCTAAGTTGAAAAAGTACTATAAGCCCACCACTAATAGTGAATCATGAAGCTCATTTCATGGAATTTAAGAGGGCTAAACAGCCCTGGAAAACTTAGAATAATAAAAAAAATGATAAAGTAGGAGCAGCCCCAGATCTTCTTTATGAAGGAAACAAAATGTACCAGCAACACTCTTGGTCAAATCCTCTCTAGAGCATGGCCAGGTTGTCACTTGGTTGCAGTAGACACTTCAGGGGCCTCTGGAGGACTAGCAATCGCCTGGAACACACAAGCTATCATGCTCTCAGACTTTCATGCTTACCATCATATCATTCAAGCTAATTTTCATATCATTGGCACCAACATGCATGGACATCTCACCAATGTCTACTTCCCTTAGGAAGCAGGTAACAAAATTTCTCATCTTGACACAATAGAAGTGCTCAACCTCAACAGACTCCATCCTCTCTGGATCATTGGAGGAGACTTCAACATGATTACCAAGCTGAAGGAAAAGCAAGGAGGTCGAGCCAAACTGGATCAGGAGAACAACCACTTTAAAGATTTTATCCAAAACAATTTGTTAATTGATCTGCAATTTTCCAATGGAATGCACACCTGGAGCAATCGCAGGGCAGGCCGGCAACACATTGCTTCCAAACTAGACAGATTCCTCATCTCAGACAATGCATCACATCTTGGAGGTGATATCTCGACATCCATTCTTCCATTTTCAGGCTCAGACCATTGGCCGATCTCACTCCAATGGCAAAGGCCAGGCAACTCCACCAGGCGTCCCTTCCGCTTTGAAGATTTTTGGCTCACCCACCACGCATTCAACGACCTCATCGGATCCACATAGACTACCTCCCCCTTGCCAGAGGGATCCAAAATGTATCAGTTTCAACAGAAACTCAAATTCCCGAAATCCCAAATAAAGCGCTGGAATCAAGAGACTTTTGGAAACATTTTCCAGGCTCAGCAAGATTTAAACAAAGAGATGAGGGAACTACAGCAACAGATAATTGCAGAGGGCTACAAGGAAGGGACTTTGGAAAAGGAAAAGCACATTCATAATCAATTGGAGGAGCGTAGAAAGCAGGAAGAAATTCTTTGGAAGAAAAAATCCCGTATCAGATGGCTGAAAGAGGGCGAAAGGAACACCAAATTATTCCACAAAACTAAAATACAGAGAAGAATGCACAACACCATCTCTTTTATACAAACTTGAGAGGGGGAACGAGTGGAAAGCCATGCTGAGATTGAATAGGAGTTTATCAATCACTTCAAAGAGGTCCATCAAGAACCCCAAATTGATAGACGACCTGCAATTGAAAAGATCACCCAAAATGTGTTGAAGCTAATCATAGAAGAACACAACCAACTTCTTCTCCGACCAGTATTGCCTCAGGAGGTGGATCTGGCTATGCACCAGCTCAAGGAGAGCAAAGCCCCAGGTCCGGACGGCTTCACCACTACCTTCTTCCACTATTTTTGGGATCTCATCAAATAAGAGGTGTGGCAAGTGATGGAGGAATCACGCACTCTTCATTGGCTCCTGCCATCTTTGAACTCAACCTTCATAGTGCTAATCCCTAAAGAAGGAAACACCAGTACTCTAGACAAATTCCGTCCCATCGCACTGTGCAATGTTATTTATAAGGTGATATCCAAAGTCATAGCTAACATATTGAAGCCACTGTTGCCCTTGCTCATATCATCGGAACAATTTGGATACGTGGAAGGACGACAGATATTGGACGACATTATCCTCACTCATGAAATAATACACTTTCTCAAGCACTCCAAACAGGAAGGTATGCTTCTCAAGATTGACCTCTCCAAAGCTTTTGATAAGTTAAGCTGGCTCTATATCCAAAAAATGATAACAGCCTTTGGTTTCTCCCCAATGCGGACTCAATGGATTCTGAGCTTAATTTCCTCTACTTTTTTCTTGATCCTCTTAAATGGAGTTCCCTCAGGACCTTTCAGACCCTCCAAAGGTATTCGACAAGGATATCCTCTCTCCCCTTTCCTTTTTGTTCTAATGGCGGAAGGTCTGGGGCGCCATATCAAACATGCCCTCCTCTCCTAGCATCTCAAGGGTCTGTCTGTTCACAATTCTCCAGCTATTACTCATCAAAAATTTGTTGATGACAACATGTTGTTTGGGTACCCCTCTGTTCAGGAAGCATCCATCTTCAAATCCATTCTGAAGGATTTCTCAGATGCCCCAGGGATGAGTATAAACTCAACCAAATCGCAGATTTTATTTTTTCACACCCCCCCTGTTACTCAACATGCCATTGCTTGCCTTATGGGCTTTTCCTTAGCCTCCTTACCCTCCAATTATGTTGGTGCTCCTTTAATTGACTCTGCCATTAAGCACACCTCTTAGCGTATGCTCCTGGAGAAGCTGGAATCTCATCTCACCCTTTGGACTCATCGAACTCTGAACATAGCTAACAGATCAGTGCTAATCAAAACTGTGCTTCAGGTGATGCCTCTCTATCTTTTCTCTATCTTGGGAGCACCTAAATGGGTCCTAAAAAAAATAGAAGCTCTCCAATGCAATTTTATTTGGGGTGTAATAGGCACAAATCGCAAATGGGCATTAGCAAAATGGTCGACGACATGCCAGCCAAAAGAAAAAGGGGGCATAGGTCTGAGAGATCCCCAGCACATCAATGCAATAATGGGCGCAAAAATCTGGTGGCAATGGCTCTCTTCTCCCAACAAACCTTGGGCCGCCCTCTGGACTACCAAGTACGCTAATAACAGACCAACGGAAGAGCTAATCAGATTCACTCCCACTGAAAAGGGGTCACTAATATGGAATGCTGCCAGACAACACTATTTGCTCATCCAACAACACATCTTTTGAGAAATAAGGAACGACAGCACTGCGAGGTTCTGGACAGATGCCTGGCATCAATTACCAAAGCTTAACAACATATTTAATCCGCCTCGTAGCCAAGAGTGGGAGGAGAAACAATGGACTTCGGAGAGAGTACAGGGATACAGACAATGGAAGCAGATCAACAGAATGATCAGGAATGCAGACAACCAGACTAAGGAGGAAATGGAGCATGAGCTCCGGAATAGGCGTATTAGATCCTCCGAAGGTAGGGACATCCTAAGATGGGGATATACCCCAAAAGGATCCTTCTCCACAAAAGAGGCTTACAAAATAATATGCAACGATCCAATGCCCTTGGATCTTATATGGAGCAGAATCTGGTCACCGGGTACCTGGCCCAAAGTTTCTTTTTTCCTCTGGCTTATGGGGCACTAGAAAATCCTTACTTGGGACAATCTTCGGAAACGAAACATTCATGGGCCCTCCATTTGTCCAATTGCAACTCTCAAGAGGAAACTCTCCAAAACCTCTTGAACTCTTGCCCTCTTGCCAACCAATTGTGGGAGAAGGCCAGATTTCGTTGTCAAAACAAATGCAAAGTGTCTGATGATATAATCAACTCCATTCAGCATTGGCACCAGAACCCTTATAAAAGCGAACTACTCAACCAATTATGGACATTGATTCCTGGTCTTCTCCTCTGGACTATTTGGAAAGAAAGGAACAAGCGCATTTTCAAATATCAAAGCACTCCTGTAGACATCATTTGGGGCAACCTTTATCTTAATCTCAAAGAGACCTTGGCTCTTCAAAATTGGCGCCCGGAATATTTCCCAGTCTTGCAAATGAGAAAGCCATCTAGGAAAATTAGAACATACAACTTCCACAAGGCACGCACAATCGTAGACCTTCAAAAGGCCATAACATTGGAAAGCTCTCTTCGAACCCCCCTCCAAAATTATCTTTCAAAATCAATTTTGATGGAGCTTCAAGGGGAAACCCAGGAAAAGTAGGATTTGGCAGCATATTTAGAGATCATGAGGGTTTTCCTCTTCTATTATTCTTCAGAAATATTGGTTGGGATAGAAAAATTTCGGCAGAATTGGAGGGCCTCTGGCAAGGTCTTCTCCTAGCCCAACGACATGGCTTCCAACCTCTGGAGGTTGAACGTGACTCCCGAATCCTCATCAACATGGAAAATCATCTCCTCAATGGGACTCATGCGCACAAAATTGCTGATAGTTGGAGACTCGAAGGTAGATTCGAAGAAATTAAACAATGGCTCCATACCAATCAGGCCATCGTTTTCCAACACATTATACGTGAAGGCAACCATGTCGCTGATATTCTTTCCAATGTGGGGGTGGATAATGGGCACACTCTTCTCTCCGGAGCTCTTGACATAATTCAGAACAATGATAAAAAACAGAAGTGAAAAACACTTATCCAAAGGTATGCAACTCTCCTGGATGCGAGTGTATAGCCAGCAGATTAACTCGATGGGACAGGGGTGCGGCGAGGTGGGACGACACCTGCCCACCCAGGACATGGTAGATATTTGGCTATTTCTAGGCGGATCTTGGAATTTATGTTTCGCAGATCTCCTCGGCATTGTTTCAATGGGTTCTGATTTTCATTTCATGCCCACTATGCTGATTGCTTCCCTCACATGCTTATGTATGTTGGAGACTTCGGCTCTCATCAATGCCTCTGTTACGATGGGAGACTCTCGATGCGTGAGCGGCAAGGATAAATAGCAGGGAGGAGATGGACCTTTTGTGGAGTTACCTCAGTCGCACCATGCCCGCTTCCTTCTAGTCTCCGATCTCATTTAGGCTCTCAATCTATATTGTGTCGGCTCTACCAGTCCTTGTTTCTCTCGTTGCATGGAGGGGAAAGTTCTTTTGGATCTGCGCTCTGGTCCTACAGTGAATCCACCTCCTTTGGACCCTGGGCACCTCGCTCGGGCCTCTAGCTTCATTTCGATTTGTTATTTCCCTGCCATTGCTGCTGTCTGGTCTAATTTTGGCTCCCCTATGCCTCGTCTGCACCACAGAATGTGGAGTCGCAGAGGCAACACCAGGGGTCGACCTTCGAGTGCACAATCTAGCCCTTCTTCTGTCTCACCTTCTCTTTCCAACGGATTTTTGGCTGGCCACTAACCCCTTACCCGTAGTGGGAGAGGGCATCTCCTTGATTCTCGCCATAGCTCGGGCTCCCCTACTCCTCGTCCTCTAGCTACCTCACCTCCCCCCACCACTGGCTCTGCGCGCTTCACCTTCAACAACGCTCTACTTTGTCTAAGAATTACTACTCTCTTCACAGTGGTCTTCCATGAGGAAGCCCAGTTGGGGGAGGCTAGCACTCATTCGACGGGTCTTGGTGTGGACTTTGCCCAGACTTCAAACATCCACATGCGGGTTGGTGGCACGACGATGCAGGTTTCAGATGATCATGCTCATAGCATTCCTGATGTTGTGATGACTCTTGCTGATCCAGGTCGCTCAGTTTCTGAATATGCTCTTGCTAGGGATTTGCTTACTTCAGGTTGGTGTCGTATTGTTGAAGAACCTCCAGATGACTAGTCTATTTACTGTGATGTTTTTTTCTTTCCCTGCGACTCATACAATTGGGCTTGTCACTGTGGAAACTGTTATGTGGAATTTTGGCTTATTTTTGTACTCTTTTGGTTCCAAGCAAACTCTACATCTTCAGGAAGATCACATCTTACGCCCCTGCGTGGGTTTTGGCATTTTTCTTCAGACTGGTTTCCCTATCAATGGGCAGTCTCCTTATGTGTTTTTCATGATAATTCTTCCTTCCTCTAGGGCAGTAGTTTTGACTACAATCATGATGTAATTTTACTCCCTTGTTAATAGATCAATCTTATTTAGAAAAAAAAATATATTATATATAAATAATATAATATAATATAATAAATGTATAGGGATATGCATTGTTTCTTTCAAGAAATATGAAATGACAATAATATATTTTTATTCAAAAAGCGTGAAATGAAATTTATTATGAGTGCTTTACTTTTACTTTAAAAGTACTTAGAGCACTACCATGGTCAACCATGTGCTTTCGTCCACCATTGAGAATGTGACAAGTAAGTACCTTTAACTCAATCAATGCCACCTCAACCATTAGGGATGATGTCACGCCTAAAATGTGATTGGTTCTCATAAAGTGAATTTTGATTGTACATTTTCCTTAGGAGGCCCATTTTAGACCTCAAAATTTTCCTAATGGAAATTGTTGTGGCTATTGGAACTGTTGTTGCCACTGGAGCTCTTGAAGTAGAAGGAACTGTTGTAGTAGCTGTAGGAATAGTAGTGACATGGATTTCTTCCATGTTGGAATTTTTCTCCTTCACTAACTTATCCATCACATTCTCCATCTCTTTCAGTTGAGTTGTCAACTGAATGATGAGATTCATCATTTCATCTTTTTGGCTTTCATTATCCAAAACTTAGTTTTCTTGTGGATATTCAATAGGAGGCAATTTCATTTATTTTTTCAATGCAACAACATCTACGTTATTTTTTTTGATGATTTTTTCTTCAAATTTAATGTTCATGGGATCATATCGTACCTTTATGACCAATTATTCCAGTGATTTGATTCTTTTGTCCTCAGCTTGTGAGAAAGCCTTTTCTATTTTCAATTGTCCTCTGATGTTTTCTATAGTATTTTGCAATTTCTGGACACTCATAGATTTATTAGTCATGGTAGAATATAAAATTTCACCAACTTTCTTATGAAATTATATTTGGTCTATAGGATGAACATCTTTGGCTTGAAATTCAAATTTTTTCTTCCTGTAATCTGTTGATGACTTTGGATTATATACCATGGGTTGCAAGAAGGTCATCTGCATCTTCTTGATACTGTAATCAAATGTAGAAAGAAACATGTTTTGGTCACTAGGTGTCTACTTTCAATATTGGACAAAAATGACTACTTTTAATGCCTCATTTCTGAGTTTGATTTCCTTATACTTCTCCATGATATCCTATTCTTTATCTCCTGGTTTACTTGATGAAGAGACTTCAAAACTATGTTGTTTCTGAATAATCTGAGTATTAGATGTTGAAGGCTGGTGAGTTTCCTATAAAAATGTTGGAGGTGCATTTTCTTTAACCGCTGTCTGTATCAATAATTTCAATAGTTTCAACTTGTTCATTTGTAGGGTTTAACTTGGGCTTCTCCCTGTACATTAATTTGAATTTGGCTTCTGTAGTGGTTTGAGTTAAATATGATCCTTCTTCTCTATCTTGTAGGGATGGTGTTTGCAAGATGGAGCTAGTATCACCTTTATTTTCTGCCTCTTTCAAAGTATTATCCGACCACTCTGACTGGTTGGAGTACTTTTCAATCTCTGGTTTGGACTCATGAACAAAAGGAGTTAATTTAAAATTGATTATTAACTTGTTGATAACTCTTAAATGATCATAATTCCATTTGAAACTTTCACTGAACTTGAATTCTTGTAAACACTTTTCTGCCTGTTGACCACCACCTCTACTGTTGCAAATGAAAGGACCAATCTGGTTTTTGATCTTAAACTGTGTTTTCTTCTAGGCTGATAGGAAATTCACTTCATCAAAGTTTAGGATCTACCTAATATATTCTAGTGCAAATAACGTCATTGGGAGATATTTAGGTAGCTTATTTTGAGTAAGTTGACATTCATATACCCTAATTTCTGTGTGGTTCAGGTATAAAAACCACTCTCCTGTCCTACTGTGTTCTGATAACTTCAATACTTTCTTATTTCTTCATTGACCCCAGATTCAGTGCTACTGCTTAGCATATTGACAATTGGATGAATAAATGAATCAATGAAGTTGTTGTAGATAAACTCTATGGTATATTTCCTTATTAATGAAGTCTAGAATACAACTAATTGAGGATTACCCTCAGTGTCTAGTTTTTGAAGGCTTACTGCAAACCTTTAAAATTGGAAGTATAAGAACATCTGAAACAACATTGATGAATAATTGAAGACTCGTTCGTTAGGTAATTTAACTAATTTCTCATGAATGGCATCTGATAAGTATTGAGCAAAGATAGATGTGAAGGCTGGAGGTTGCCCTGGGTAGAAAATGGAAAAAAAACCTAAGATTGAATCATATACATACTCATGTATAAATTAGTCTAGAATGCAAGATAGTATTGTGACAATCTGTCTTGTTCTTTCAGAGAAAATTGAGGTTTAATAGAGATGGTTTCTATTTGGGGTTTCAACTGATGAAGGCGGAAAGGTATGGAAGATCTCAAACCTCTTTGGAAAGTCAAGTTTCAGATATAACTCAGTGAGGATTTCAATTGACATAGGGTCTTCATCAGGCTTGGGTTGGATTTGAAGGATTTGTTTTATGGATTCAGCAGTAATGGTGAAAAAAAATTCCTTCCCGTGGGTTACTAGGGCTCTTTCATTGGGCAGGTAATTGGTTTGACATGATCTGATGTTCTCTTGGAACTGGAAGGTCTGTGGGAAGATATATTTGTCATATTTCATTCCCAAAGGTTGATATCATCAGCCTGGTCCATGAATTTATCATGGCTCTAGCAGTGGAGCTCAAGGAGGTTGAAATCAGTGATCGGGTCACTGATTTTGAAGTTTTTGTTTGCAAGGGGGTATGTTGAACATCAATAATAGGAGGTTGTAGGGGATTGACTGTCGCAATGCCTTGGGAAGCCATAGATTTGTTTATTTCATTCAATTTATTACTCTATGGATTTTAAGAAATAGGATTAGGCCCTCAGGAATACTTTCAAAAGATGATTTCGGTCTACAGAAAGGGTTTCGAAGGAAACAATGGTTTTATTTTGGTCTGCACAGTTTTTAAACTAGTTCAATTGATTAAATTATTACTTTCTTACTCAAGTACATGCCTCAGAACTTAGGAATACCTGGAAGGGGTAATTTTGGTTTGTAGACAAGGTCCTGGAGGTGGCAGAGGCTTTGCTGGTCTTTATACTGCTTCAAATCGGTGTCTGCAGTGTTTCTGGTGACAAAAGGCCTGAATTCTAGTTGAAATATATTGAAAATAGGTCGACATAGATTTTGTGGCTTGAGAGTAGGTCGGTAGAGGCTATTTTTCTCAAACTTCAACAAACAAAAGGTGAAAAGATTGTAAAGGGTGATATTTATGTTTTTAACCAATAATTGTTAAACATATGGGTGCGATGATAAAATTCAAATGGAGGGGTGGTATCTTTACAACGGGAGGAAAACAACTTGATGGTTTTTACATTGTGAAAATTAGGTTAGCGGTTTTTGGCTTGAGGATGCAATACAACATGGTACTTCCACATAGCAGGGGAGTGGGGTTGCAAAAATGCTCATTTCACAACCCCTTAGTGGTGTTAAATATTGGGCAATTGGGGGTGTGATAACTTTCATTGGTCGTTGGATCTGATGGAAGGAAATCTAATAGATGACGGGTGTCGAGGGATGGCTCAGGGATTTGATAGTCGGGGCCCGGGGATAATGTTATGCGGGATTATATATGCAAAGGCTTTAATTATATATGTGGGTGGGTATTTATAATGGTTGTTGGGTAATATAATAGGGGATTAATAAAAAGTGGGACCTAGGATGTATAATAAGAAGGGGGTTCATATATGAAGTGGGTTGGGTTAAATTTGAAATTAGACGAGGGATAATATATGTGCGGGAATGAACAAAATATGGGGTAAATGAACCTGAATACGGGATGTTAATAGTATACTAGGAACGGGTTAAAATCCATATCGAGGAAGGATTGTTTCAATGGGGCCCAACATTATTTAACACCTTTAAAACTATGAAAAAAGTGGGTTTTTCATGTTTTAATTGAAAAAATAAAATTAGTAAAGGGGGCGTTATTTTTTCAAAGAAAAATGCATTTTTAACTAGGGAAAGGGGTTTTAGGAAGGCAAAATGGGTGAAATAATGGGGAAAGGTTAGTATGAATAGGAAGGGGTTTTTTTAAAAGGGAAAATGCCTTTTAAGAGTGGCATTAGTTTTTTTAGCAAACGAAAGAGGATTTTGAGTTATATTAGTGATATGAAGTAGTAAAGGTTAGTATGAATAGGAAGGGGTATTTTTAAAAGGGAAAATGCCTTTTAAGAGTGGCACTAGATTTTTTAGCAAACGAAAGAGGATTTTGCGTGATATTAGTGATATGAAGTGACCAATTACTACTCTCCATTACTTGTGAAAGTAATCTACCTACACATCATTTACCCTAAAAATTTTCTTCATTTTTTGGGTGCATTTGAGCTTGCAGACCCTTTAATTTTTCTTTGATAAGAAAACTATCTAATTATAACCTTATAAATTTTAGTGGCTCAGATTAAACTTATGAGCTCATTTTATTCTCTACCTAACTACTGATCTTCCAAGATTAAATATTTTGGCTACATATTTATTCCTTAACTATCAGCATGAAATTTAAAGCATGAATGAATCAAGATTAAACTATTTGATCCTCATGGATTCTGGCATTTTGGACAAGCTGCACACATTTTTTATTTTGCAAAGTACAGTAAAAAGTAGTGGGATTTAAATTTGCATCACTTTCAGGATCTATTTTTATCTTTTTGTGGTGGGGTTCATACTTTATATATATATATATATATATATATATATATATATCTTTTAGTGCTTTGATTTTTATTTTACAACTTACCCTCTTCACATTTTTTAATATGGGAAAAAATTTTGCAGAAAGAAAAGTATGTACAATATTACATAACTAATCATAGTCAATTAAAAATTATGAATCCTATTATTATAGGACCTTAAAAATGGCTCCACTCAGGGTTGGGATTTCCTAGTGAAATGTCAAGAACTTTAAGATCAGTGGCCTTGAAACTTTGATTGTGCCTACCTTGAAACTATTTTATGAGCACTACTTTATTCATACATATGATATTATCTCTTTCAAAGCTTAGGGACTTCTCTTCAGGCTTCAAATTTGCAAGAAAAACATCCAATCCAATCTATGCTTTGCAATTTTATGTACAGTGAGAAAAGTAAACAAAGTGAATTGTTGGTTAATCTGGAAAAAAGTAATGCTTCAGCATCCTAACATTAACTATTCCTCCCGGTAGATCTGATCCATCTATTTCCTTAAAAAATAATGCATTGTTACCTCTGTAATCATAAATGATATAGGGACCTTTCCATAGAAAATCAAATTTAAAATTTTTACCTTTATCTTCTCTTCTAGAAGCCCATTTAAGCACTTTATCACCTATGTAAAAATCATCTTCTTTTGTTTTCTTGTCAAATATATTTTTGATTTTATCTTGGATAAATTTTGATTTGACATAGAATTCTTCCCTGGTTTGCTGCAAATGTATTTTCTGATTTACCCTTCTCTGCATATCATTTGGTTCTACTTGCAGTTCTTGGATCATCTTCATCACTCACACTCCCAAAGAGGATGGGAAAAAAAAATCCATTCCATATACTAGTTGAAAGGGGGATGTACCAATGGACTTATTTGTAGTTAGTCTGTGTGCCCAAAAGACATTAAATAAATTTTTTTTCCACATCTTCTTGTTGTCTTCTAACAGTTTTTTGATGATATTAACCAGGATTTTGTTCAAGGATTCTTCAAGTCCATTACCTTGAGGGTAATAGGTAGTGGAATGACCCAGGTTAATGTGGTATTTTTTATAGAAGTAAATTATTTTCTTATATTTTAAAGCAGTCGCATTATCAATAATAAGCTTTTGTGGGCATCCAAATCTAGAAAGTATATTATTTTCAAGGAATGAGATAATGAAAGAATCAATGGCTTGTCTAGAAGGAATGGCTTCTATCCACTTGGTAAAACATTCACTGGCTGTCAAAATCCATTTATGTTGGGCTGAGTAGGGTGGGTGAATTTTACCAATGAAGTCTAAACCGCATTGCTGAAATGGCATTTCTGTGGATATGGGTTTGATGGGTAAAGGTAATAGTTTTTTCTTCCCTTCAAAGATCTGGCATTTGTGACATGAGGTCACATACTTTCTAACATCTGCAAAAAGAGTGGGCCAGTAAAAACCTACCCTCAAGATTTAATCAGCTGTTGATTTCTAATAACAACGTCCTCAATAGTCACCTGCATGAAACTCTTGCATAAATCTATCAGCTTCATCTTTCAGTAAAAAATTTAATAGAATGCCACCATGATATTTCAAAAACAAATCATTATCCATGATACAATATTTCATTGCTTTTAAATTTAAGAATCTACCTTTAGTTCTAGACAAACCAGGAGGAGCTTGTAAGTTTAGTAAAAAAAAATGATATCTGCATACCATGGTGAATCTAAAAAAGCTTCAGTGATATGTGGAGTCGCCATCTCTTCCTGATCATCTAATTGAGTAATAAAATTTATATCTATGGCCTGACAGTTCGATTCAGCCATGAGTTTGGCTAAACCTTGGCCTTTAATCAATTTAGTAGGCTTTATTTCAATGTCATATTCCAAAATAGTGGCAACCCATTCGCCTCTCTTACAATCAGGCCCATTCTGAGTCAGAATGTCCTTTACTACTGAATTTGGGAAATATGCAATAATGTGTGAGTATAAAATATAAACTCTGAAATATTTAATATCCTTAACTAATGAAAACGCTTGTTTTTCCATTATGTTGTACTTTAGTGTTGCATCTCTTAAGGATTTGCTGAAAAAAGTAATGGGTTGTTCATAACACTAATCATTCTTTTGCAACAAGACTATTGCAATGGTATCTTCTAAAGAAAAATAAAAATAATAAAATATTTTTTGAAATCAGAACTTATTAGGACTGGTGTTTTTGTAAGGAATTGTTTGATTTATTCAAAGGAATGTTTGGCCTCTATTGTCCATTTAAGTGATAAATATTTATTTAACATGTTATTCAATTATCTGATTAATTCTGCTAAATTAGAAATGAATCTTCTAAGGAAATTGATTTTACCTAAGACTGCATGTAATTCCTTGATGTTTGTAGGATGACTTATTTTCAAAATGGCTTCTATTCTAGTTGGATCTATTCTAATTCCATCTTTTGAAATTATGTGTCCTAAGAATTTACCTTCTTCAAGTCCAAAGACTGTCTTTTTGGTATTCAAGGAAATACCAAATTCTCTGCATTTAGTGAACACTTGTCTGATATGATCTAGATGTTCATTGTCTATTTTTGAAAATATTGTTATATTATCTAGATAAATGAAAATAAAATCATGTATGGGTGGAAACGTGAACCTGGGTTACACTTTTGTGAGAATCGGGGTCTGAATTTTTTTTCAACAATAGTTTGGCCGAACATCTTACAAAGTTCGGCCGAACTTTGTAATAGTTCGGCCGAACTTTTTTATAAAGTTCGGCTGAACTCGTGATTCTGTTTAGATTGACAGCACACTGACGGCGTGGGCAAACAGAATTTTTGCCGGGAATTGGAAAACCGGCATCAAAAGTTCGGCCAAACTATTAGTTCGGCCAATTTTTTTTTTTAAAAATAGTTCGGCCGAACTATTTTTTATAAATAAGTCATCCGCGAATGTTGATGGTTTACAGTTTTCATTGTACACGCGTTTTTTTCGCTCTGGCTACGTTGTTACTGCTCCCGGCCACCGTGGTGCTCCTGCCGTCCCCGCTCTTCGAGTTACTTTGCATCCAGCAGAACTCGAGTATGCACCAAAATTCTCGCCTCTTTCAAAAAATGTTGTGTGTGTGGGGCTACCTAAATAATGCCAGTGATTTTCTGTATAGACTATGTATAGTAGTAAACAACGTTTTTTCATTTCTGGAAAAAAAATGTTAAAATATAAAAAAAAAAATATTTGTTAAAATTATGACGTTTATCTCTGCATACGAGATTATCCAAAATAAAAACCCATATAAATTAACAACCTTCATATTGTAACAGTTAACAACCCTGCTACTGCAATACCAACCATTCAATAGTTCTTTTGTTTTTTCTTGGAAATGTTGAATGTTAAGAACCTCATGTTTTCTTGAAAATGCTGAATGTTAAGAACCTTGTTCCCAGGTTATTCATAATCTAGAAAGGGTTATCCACAATCCAGAAATGGTTCAACATTAGAGTGTACAACAATTTTACAAGATTGGCAGATTGCTTTGGGCAATAGGCATCTAGAAATGGTCCAATATTACAGTGTAGAATTTTAAAAGACTGATAGATTGCTTTGGACAATAGGACTAATTAGCACATTGTTTAAGGTTACAGTGTATAATTTTACAAGACTGGAAAATTTCTTTGGACAATAGGAAAAATTAGCACATTGTGTAAGGTTTTCGAATTGGACAATAGGAATAATTAGCACATTGTTTAAGGTTTTCCAATCTTACTGGAAGAAGACTTTAAATGAATTACACTAAATAAACACAAATGGTAAGCATCACATATATAAGCATCTGTATAAGCACTCCCTAGCTGTTAGATAATGAGATAGAGATGAAACCGTATTTAGTTTCTCTAGATAGGCAGAGGGAAGGGAGCCTACTTACAGCACGTCGACGTGATTCACTTTCCAAAAAGTCATAATTAAGTACGTAACATATTTAAAGACAGAGTGGGGTTGATTATTCATGCTATTCCTCTCCGATATTGGTTTATCATCATTTGGCTCTTCTTCTACTACTGATACTGCGAGTGATGCTTATACACTTGGAACAGGATATGCTATGCTGCTAGGTTATGGGTATGGAACTGCTCATGGTGCCTATTGCACTGCTGCTAGCTCTACATCTGTTGCAGGTGCTGGATCTATTGAGCCAAACTATCCCATTAGAAGTTTCAACAATTACATAATTTTAAATTTTTATGGGTACATGATATTTCGATGCATGTATGGGCTATAATCCTACTTAGGTTTATGGGTACATGATGTTTGGATGCATGTATTGGCTATAATCCCACATAGCTACTACCATTTCAATTGAATGCATGCCATTTCAATGCCATGTATGGGCTATAATCCCACATAGCTAATGCTATTTCAATTAAATCAATGCAGTGACATATTGGTCTAGAACATTGAAATCTTACTATTCTTAAAAAAAAAAAAAAAACTTTCCATGTTTTGTACCTCCAACAGTAAAAGAAGAAAAATAAATCTTACATTCTTTACCAAAAAAAGCAGAAAAGAAATCTTACATTCTTTACCAAAAAAAGCAGAAAATAAATCTTACATTCTTTACCAAAAAAAGCAGAAAATAAATCTTACATTCTTTACCAAAAAAAGCAGAAAATAAATCTTACATTCTTTACCAAAAAAAGTAGTTATACTTAAAAATAGTAACTATAAAACTTTAAAATGGTAAGTAGAAGAAAATAGATATGCATCTGAAAAATATGAATATATATATAGTTTTCCACTACAAAGGTCTCATAATCTATAAACTAATAATCTAGAAACTAGAAGAACATGTTAGTTTAGCTAGACATAGAAGAAAAGATTAAGGACACAATGATTGTTATTGATCTAGATTACCTGACAGAAAATATATAAATAAAACACATCGATTTGAGTGCTACAACCTGATCTGATCTAATGCTGATATATAAATGAGAAAAATTATGATCTAATGCTGATATATAAATGAGAAAAATTATGATCTAATGCTAATATATAAATAAGAAAAATTATGATACATTGAAAATTTAAGTAGCTGATATATAGATGAGAAAAATTATGATCTAATGGTAATATATAAATAAGAAAAATTATGATACATTGAAAATTTAAGTAGCTCACATAACTTGTTGAATAAAAGTGGCGAATATGAATGACACATTCAAGATTTGAGTAAGACTTAAGTTACATATCCCGTGAAATCTCCCAACAAAACAAAACAAATAATAGGAACTTGTTGAAACTCCCAAGTCAATTAAAATAAAACAAACAACAAGCAAATAATAGGGGCTTGTTGAAACTCCCAAGGCAAATAAAATAAAACAAATAATAAGTGCTTGTTGAATGTCCCACTAGGATGGTGATGACTATATTACACCAATAATACAATTTAGACAATGGAGTATAAACGAAGTATCATAGTATAAAAAAAATATGTATATTCATATTCAAGGTTGAAACATATTTAGAAGGATAAAAGATGTATCAGATGTCAAAGTTATTTTTGCAATTTTTCATGGGGTCCTAGAGTGAAATCCAAATTTCCATTTCAGAATGGCTATGGCCAACACATTTCCCTAATAAAATTCACCCATATCGAACTCCCATACACCACTGCAAATACTAACACTTGTACTCGTAAGCCCCTCCTGTGAAGCCTGTGAAGTGGGCATGGCATTTACAGAAGCCATCCCTTAAAGTTGGTTGAAAAAGAGGAACATTGTTACAAACATAGTAGCCATGACAGGAGCATGTTGCCTTACGTCATGCAGTAACATCTACAATATTATGCGTTGGATCATCCACTGCACATACTGCGTTTGCTCCGCCTTCTTGTGGAGGCATACACACATTATTAACCAATAAGTTTCTTTCCCCTCACAAGTTTCTAGGTATTGTAATGGGATGGTATTTTTTTTCATACAGAAAACTAGTGAGAATAAAGAAATTCATTTCCATGGACATATATCAAGTATTTTCTATTCATATTCATACTACCTAGCTTTGGCATTTCCCAACAGAAAGTACTTTTTTAAACTGATTCTGTCGCTCGTTGAGTGAGGTGTTTTTGACCTGTGAATGTCTCCCTTCAAAATTCTGACTGCTACCAATGAGTGATGTGAGGGGTACTGTAAGGATTGATGTCCCCATACCAAGGGTGATTTAGAAGCTGTAGTAGAAGGTACAAGTAGCCCCATTTCTAGGAGCACTAACATCAATTACCCCTCACTTTCATATATGTGTGCATTTAATCTGTTTGCTGTTATAGATTAGGCTTCCATGTCACTGAATGCATTTATTTTCATTTAATGGTGCTCCCAGCCCTTCTGAACCAGGGAGGGGGGGCAAACATAAGACCACGGTGAACAATGGAAGATGGAAAAAATGTACCATGACAGATGGAAAACATGCAATACTGGTTGTGTGACACTTTTTAACATTAACATGAAATTTGGGCCTAAAGTTTATTTGATTTAATATGAATTAATATGGAAGACAACAAAATTTGGTTAAAGAGATATAATTTAACAAGACGATCTGCAGAGCAGCAAGTCCCTGCCATGGCTGAATAGTAGTATATTTATTTGTTTTCATGATCTAGTCAACCCTGGGTCCAATAACTAGGAATGCTGATTTTGACATGAGTATCCATATAATCTTTCTCTTGAACCAAGTGATTGAGACAGGGCATCATCAAAATAAAAAACCAAGTACAAATTGTAGTAATCCTAGAATCATGCTTTACATGAGGTAAAATTGGGGAACTCATGACTTGTACTATAGATAAAAAAAACATTTACCCTTACCAAAAAATATATGATAAAAATTGACAAACTACATAAGCTTAAGCTTAAGGGGATATAATCCTTCTTGCTTTCCATATAGATAATGAAAATGAATGTTCCAAGTCTCATGTTGCTTCTCATGTTATTTTATAAGCCTTGATTGGAAAGAAAAATAGGCTCGGGCAGAAATGTAAGAAATATAAAACATAATGTAACACAACGTAAGAAATAGAGAACATAATGAAACACACACATACATATCTCTAGACAATCAACACAATTATTTTCCTAGGAAATCCTTATATGGGAGACAAGCAACCCTAAAAATTAATGTTGCTCTAGACTCCTTTTTCCCTAGGAAATCCTTATGGGAGAAAAACAACACTGAAATGTAAACATGCTCTACTCTCTCTTTTCTGGTATGGAAAATATGTGAGTACAAAGAAAGAGGTAATCTCTCTAGAGTTAGCTAAGACTTTTAGCATGTAAGGTTGCTATAAAAACTTAACTTCATACATTTTTCTCTCTAACTTCACACTCCTAGTTGTATTTTCAACTATGGAACAAAATACAATAACACAAAATGGAACTCTTATTTCTCCTAGTGGCCAAGTATTTAACCTAGTGTGATAGCCAACTAGGTGTAAGATTTGACTCTGTCAACCATTAACGAGGTTTGTGATTTTATACATTTTACAGTATTGTTAAAATTCCACATGTAGCTAGGTTGCCATGCATGAGTAATGAGGCTAAAATGTCATTATCTCATACCATGGTGGTCAACATGATAGGTCAACTTACTAAATGCATAAATTTTGAATGAACTTTGTTTGATGTTTTTCTCGCACCATTGGATATGTCTTTAAGTGTAGAATAATGGTCAAGATTTCATGCCACTAAGCCAAGAATTTTAAATTCAACTGAATTTTAATATAACCAACTAAATCCTACAAAAAAAGAATAAAACAATTTATGTTAGGATTGTGGATTCAGGGATTGAAACAACACACAATTATATTTTAAATTTAAAAATAATGGTTCGAGTCCTAGGTAGCTCAGAATCCTCTTTGTTTTCAAAATAAGGATGCACTCCCATTTGATTCTCATGATTAGGTTGTAATCATGAGGCTCTCGCTCAAGAGTGGACCTTCCCAAAATCTTGTGACGTCTTGTCACAAACAAAACCATCAAACTGAAAACACATCATGCAAGAAGCATAGCTCACTGATATATCATTTTTCTCCTTCAAAGAAAAAAAATTCACATCATGTAAATATCTCCATGTACTCTTACATATTGGTGTAAAAAACCATCAACCAAACACAAGTCGACAAAACATGCCTCTTCAAACAACTGACTCTCAAGTCAAATAATAGAGCTCATGTACAAATTTCCATATTTGTTGCATTTAAGTGTGTCAACATAACTCTACTTTCAACATCTTACTTCATGCAACATGCACCATACTTTGAGTAAATGCAAAGAAATTCATGAAACATCAAAATACATGCAAGGCCTTAATTGGATAAGAAATCTAACCATCTGTTAGCAAACCATTTCAATGGTGCTTCTTTTAGCTGCACTTCATCATGTGAATCATCTTGACCCTCATCGATTATGGAATCCTCTTTTCCATTCTTGTCGTTATCTCTTTCCACCTTCTTCAAATGTTGTGGATGACTTTTTGGATACAAAGTCCAACACTTGTCCACAAGGTGACCTTTCTTATGGCAATGAGTAATAAACAATTGCATGTTATTTTCAACATCATTTTCCTTGTCCAATGGGCCTTTGACTTTTTTCCTCATTTATTTAGAAATTTTCAATGTGCATGGATATCTTCTTCCAAAATTTATAAACATTATGATTATTCAAACCAGAAAAGGAACATGTGCAATTTCTTTTATATATCTTATGTGAAATGTAAGAAATGTAAGAAATATAAAACATAATGAAACACAACGTAAGAAATAGAGAACATAATGAAACACACACATAAATATCTCTAGACAATCAACACAATTATTTTCCTAAGAAATCCTTATATGGGAGACAAGCAACCCTAAAAAGTAATGATGCTCTAGACTCCTTTTTCCCTAGGAAATCCTTATGGGAGAAAAAAAACACTAAAATGTAAACATGCTCTACTCTCTCTTTTCTGGTATGGAAAATATGTGAGTACAAAGAAAGAGGTAATCTCTCTAGAGTTAGCTAAGACTTTTAGCGTGTAAGGTTGCTATAAAACTTAACTTCATACATTTTTCTCTCTAACTTCACACTCCTAGTTGTATTTTCAACTATGGAACAAAATACAATAACACAAAATGGAACTCTTATTCCTCCTAGTGGCCAAGTATTTAACCTAGTGTGATAGCCAACTAGGTGTAAGATTTGACTTTGTCAACCATTAACGAGGTTTGTGATTTTAGACCTTTTAGAGTCTTGTTAAAATTCCACATGTAGCTAGCTTTCCATGCATGAGTAATGGGGCTAAGATGTCATTCTCTCGTACCATGGTGGTCAACATGATAGGTCAACTTACTAAAGGTATAAATTTTGAATGAACTTCGTTTGATGTTTTTCTTGCACCATTGGATATGTCTTTAAGTGTAGAATAATGGTCAATATTTCTGCACAAGGGATAATCGTTTGACCCCCATAAATGTCATTTAATGCCTCAAAATGACTCCAAAAGGTTTTAGACCCCAATTCTCCACCCACCATTAAAATGACCCTACAAGTTGATTCTTTAAGTTTTTTCACTCTATAAGCATCATTTGAATATATGACAAATAATATAATTATCCAATCTAGATCATTATTTAATAATTTGTTAAAATTATGAGTAAGATATACATAATGGATTTTAAATAAATAGTGTTAATTCATTGAACACCCTTTTACATGTTCCTTGTTGATACTTTGAAAGTAATACTTTTTGAAAAATAATTTGTTTATGGATTCTATTTTCCACATTCTCTCAACCATATCAAAAACATTCTTATAATATTTGAAATCGAAGGTCTTTCCCATACCAAAGTATGTTCTTTTAAAACATGTTTTCTTGGTGATATGGGTGATTTAGAAATAATTGGGAGAGCGAAATTCCTTGAATTTAATATGTACAATATGTTTGGTTCATGCCACTAAGCCAAGAATTTTAAATTCAACTGACTTTTAATATAACCAACTAAATCCTGCAAAAAAAGAATAAAGCAATTTATGTTAGGGTTGTGGATTCGGGGATTGAAACAACACACCATGATATTTCAAATTTAAAAATGATGGTTTGAGTCCTAGGTAGCTTAGAATCCTATTTGTTTTCAAAATAAGGATGCACTCCCATTTGATTCTCATGATTAGGTTGTAATCATGAGGCTCTCGCTCAAGAGTGGACCTTCCCAAAATATTGTGACGTCTTGTCACAAACAAAACCATCAAACTGAAAACACATCATGCAAGAAACATAGCTCGCTGACATATCATTTTTCTCCTTCAAAGAAAAAAAATTCATATCATGTGAATATCTCCATGTACTCTTACATATTGGTGTACAAAACCATCAACCAAACACAAATCAATAAAACATGCCTCTTCAAACAACCGAATCTCAAGTCAAATAATAGAGCTCAGGTACAAATTTCCATATTTGTTGCATTTAAGTGTGTCAACGTAACTCTACTTTCAACATCTTGCTTCATGCAACATGCACCATACTTTGAATTTGCAAAGAAATTCATGAAACATCAAAATGCATGCAAGGCCTTAATTAGATAAGAAATCTAACCATCTGTTAGCAAACCATTTCAATGGCGCATCTTTTAGCTGCACTTCATCATGTGAATCATCTTGACCCTCATCGATTATGGAATCCTCTTTTCCATTCTTGTCGTTACCTCTTTCCACCACAGTCAAATGTTGTGGATGACTTGTTGGATACAAAGTCCAACACTTGTCCACAAGGTGACCTTTCTTATGGCAATGAGTAATAAACAATTGCATCTTATTTTGAACATCAGTTTCCTTGTCCAATGGGCCTTTCACTTTTTGCCTAATTTATTTAGAAAGTTTCAATGTGTATGGATATCTTCTTCCAACATCTATAAACATTATGATTATTCAAACCACAAAAGGAAAATGTGCAAGTTCTTTTATATATCTTATGTGAATATTTACCATGTTTATCATAATCAAAACCAATTTGATTAAAGGAAAATTTATACCTTGAACATTCACCATTGTCACCTTCTTGAGGTGAATTTGATGAGGTAGTGGCTCTCCTTTGAATACTAGCAATGAATTCAATGAATAGATATAGATTTCAACATACTCTTCTTTTACATTCTCATTAGCTGCATGTTTATTAACATCTTCTTGCAAAGTGGGTGTCAAACTTTTCCATTCATCATGAACACAAACTTCACAAGCTTGAGGTAATGTACACGAAATAAAATTCCTTCTTGGAACAGCTTCATGTGCCTCCTTGGATTTGGAGCATTCTCCACGTTTTCCATAACCAAGACCCAAATAATTAGGCCCTTCCTCAACAACATTTGGCTCAACTATGCCTTGTACATGGTTGCCTTTAACCCTTTACTTTCATAGCACATTTTCATAAAACATTTGGACCTTATTCCTCTAGTGGGAAGGGGTTTTTGTAAAGCTTTAAGTGTATTTTGTGAGAAAGTTACGAGTTAATTAGCTTTTAAAAACTCGTGTACAAATAAAATGCAAAATTTTTATTTAGGAAATTTTTTTCCCTCAATCCAGATTTCGATCATTGGACATGTAAGACGAAGAAAGAGGGAATTCACTTTTCAAATTCTAGACCTTGTCTAAACCAAAATAAACTAGAGGTTTGGTTTTCAAATACATTCACTTATTTGGAAAAGTTCTAGCTACCAAAAGTCCATATGCCAATCTACCTCCCAAGAAATACATTTAGTACACCATTGGTTAGTTTTTTGTCTTACTATATTCTTTATCAACCTCTTCTAGTGATTCTTGAAAGGTGGATACTTAAATACTTCCTAAAAAATTGAGCTCTAAAATGATATTCCAAGCCTAATTTCATAAAAAGTAAGTTGGGGATGATCACATTGACTTGCTTGATGACATGTCTATGAAGATTAACTACCTTGAACAATTTTTTTGCGTAGGGAAAGAGACACATTCCCATGTATGAGCATGAAAACGTTCTTTGATATTGTTAATGCCTCTAGTGTTTACTTCTACAAGTTATATAGGAAGAGTCTGTAAAGGGCCAGGTAGCCTTTAGATATCATCTTTTATGAAAGGTGACATATCTAGTAAATGCCCCTACAGTCAATCTCTCGAATGGATCTAAATAGAAGTTCTTCATTTTTATATCCGTAAAACACAACAACTTTAAGGTAAAATATGTAAATGTGTCATTTCTCCCACAAACTAAAGTGTATAAGTAGTAAATTTTATAGGAAGTGTGTCCCCACCATGTAAAGCGCAATTTGGTGAACTTATCATTTTTATAATATCTTTTTCGATTAAATTTAGTTTCACACATGATCAATTATTGCTTTGAAAGTTGTGTTCTACATAATTTGTGTACACTAAATTAAAAATTGATTTTTTGAAATCTATTTTGTGTAAATGTCGACCAATAGATATATATCATGGAGGATGAACAACGAAGATCAGCCGAATCCCATATGGAGGTTCAGGGATCGGGGAATGTTCACGGTATTTAAATATAATCTTAAATCTCCATACATGTGTATACATATGGAATTGATTTTTTTGTTAACTTTGTGAGTTAAATTAGTTGTTAATAAGTTTATATTTTAATTTTTAGGAGGTAAGAGGAGAAGGGTTTCAACTCCATCCATGGAGCGTGGCCAAGGTTCAACCAGTCGAGGTATGAGTGGTAGCAGGTTGCAGGAAGGGGGTGATATTTATTCCCCCGAAGGCCAATCAACTGCTGTTGGTTCTCAACAGGTTCATTGTGGGTCTGGTTCTCAGCAGCGTCATTATGGGGCTGGTTCTCAGCAGGGTCATGTTGGAGAAGATGTTAACCAACAACATCAAGGTTGCCATCAATTTCAATATTTTTTCATTAAATTTGTACAACTTTTTTTACACGTGTTTTTTCTAATATACGAAATTATATATATATTGATGCAGAGGCTGAAAATGTTTGAGCCAGTGGCCAAAATAGAAGCAGGTCAGTGCGATACATTCAAGAAGAAGGCTGTCAACCCAGCACAACTTATCCGGCTGAGATTACTGATATACCATGGGAAACCCACATGGCAGAATGCACCTTACAAAGGTGTGAAAGCCTTCATGCAAAATTGCAGAGAGATCTCATGGCTTTGTCTCTACCTACTGAGAGTAGACAAAGCCTTGAAATAGTTACACATTCATTGGGTGAAATGGTAAATGTGTACAGAAATTTGGGGCCAACGACTGATTCGTTTGTAGAACTGATGAGAAAGAGAAAAGAAATAGTGATAGGTCCCAATAAATGGTAGGACATAAAACAAAAAGTTACAAGAGCAGAGGCCAAGTCACTGTTTAATTATAAGGAAGGGCCAAAAAGAAAAATGTTGAAGGTGCAGTATTTCAAGCACCCAGACAAAGCTAGTTATTTGTATGATCGACATCTTGCGGCCTTTGGAAGGCTTCCATGGAACGATGAGGTTCCTGTTTATTTTGCACAAATGTTTTATGCAGAATTTTTTTTGGGTATGAAACCCAACTACAATGACCTTCCTTCAGAATTTTTTGGCCTGGGGAGAGGTCGATTATATCAACGTAAGGGCGCTAAGCGAGATGTGCAGTTGCCTCGCCCTGAGCCACCATTGGTGAGTCGACCGTTTCGAGTCGAAACTCTGCGATCAGACATGGATGCGACTTCTTAAATAAGTCGAGAAGCAAGAGATGTTATGATTGACAATGTTCATAGCGGATTGAGTGGAGTCAATCTTTGTTTAAATCGACAAAGAGCACGTGAAAATGCACGTGCCAATTTTTTTTATCGTACAGATGAGGAGATTTACAACATGAATGTTGAAGATCTCCGAACATATGCAATAAATTGTCGCAATGGTCTGCAAGACCTAATTTTTCATGAGGAAGAGGGCACCGGAACGGTATGTGTTAGTGACCTTAGGGTTTGAAATTATTTTTACATATACATGTGTACAATTTGTAAGAAATACATGTGTATGTACATGTACATACATTTTTTTGTATGTGTGCATTAATCTAACAAAAATGTATGATTATATGTTAAAACACCATTTGCAGTTCCCAGGCATGATGCGTGATGAAAATGTTAATATTACGTTCGGGACCTCCGGTTCAAACGATGCAGACGGGTCTGACCATCATGATATGTTGGCACATGTTAGTGTTTTTTAAGAGACTCTAAAATAAATAATTATTGCCACACATGTACATGTATGTATATATATGTTTAATTTGATAAAATGTTTTAACATGTACCGATTCCGTCTGATGTTTTTGGGATGGCGGTACCTTCTTCTTCCTTAGGAGATATACCTTCTACTTCATTGGGAGATGAGCCACAAGTATGGACAATTTTTCACAAGTTTAAAATTTATGTTTAAAAGTTATATATATATATATATATAGATATATATATATATATTCTACCTCAAAAAGTTCCATTAAAAATTGAGATATATATATATATATATATAGAGAGAGAGAGAGAGAGAGAGAGAGAGAGAGAGATCTATATTTTGAGTTATTTAAAATTTTTTGAATTTAGGTTCCTATAGAAGATTTCTTTAATCCGCGGACTCTAGCGACGGAGATAGGAACATCCACAACATTTGAACAAGTTGTCTTTAGTTCCTTTTTTTAATATTATTGAAAATAATTTTATATATGTACACGTGCATTTTCATTTGAAAGTTTTTAATTTATATAAATTATATATATATATATATATATATATATATATATTTACATTTAACTGTACATGTATATTGTACAGTTTACCACTGCAGATGTTTCTATGGGAGAACCTGTTCATCAAATGGAGAGGGAACCTTACGAGGTATTGCATGATTTTTTTGTTATATTTTGTTTTTTACATGAAGTTTAGATATATATATTCTCATTCATTTTTAAAAACTTCAAATTTTAATGTTCAAGTACATGTGCATTGTGTATGCAGGTTTCCTATTCATAGGATAGGGTGCGGACTGAGACCCTAGTAGGGAAGACGCTAGATCCTCCATTTGATGGACATGATTTACAGTAGATTTGATTTCAAAATTTAGATGGTTTTAAAATTTGTTAAACTTGATACAGTTTGATACTTGTGAGATTTACAATTTTTGGACATATTTTATTACATTGTTATTATATATAATTTGTTTTATTTAATTTTTGGATGGTTTTAGTACTTTTGGCATGTGAATGTGAAGTAATGTTGTCATCTGAACTACATTTGGCATGTGATATTTAATGAAATTTAAATGTTTAATGTTTTAATGTTGCACAATATATAATCAAAAGGGTTTTAAAACTTAAAGTTTTGGATGGTTTCAATCTACAACTTGAAGTTTTGGATGGTTTCAACCTACATTTGCACATGTGGTAAATTGAAATGTTACTTGTAACAAGAAAATCCACATTGATTTCATTGTATATGTTGATTTATGATTTGATATAATTGCATGTATGATGGTACATTACTTGTAAATTCATTGGATTAATAGTGTTCATTGATTTCAGTGTAAGTGCAAAAAATTATTGACAATGTAGAAAGATTTTTGTGTTATAATAATTAAACCTAATAATATTGGAGAGCAAGAGAGAGAAGGTATGGTGTTTACTACAAGAGTTCAAGCTAAATATTTAAATGGTTTATGATTTATGATTTTTACTTTCTTTTCAATATAATCGATACAGAAATATGACAAAACTAATAAGAGTGACAATAAGAATAGAATAAGAAAATAGTTTAAGATTGATCACAATAAATTCTATTTGTAAGTGATTACATTCTAATTATCCACATTCTATCATTCAATATTATTACATTGTCACTTCGCATTCAAAAATTTTATTTGATCATTTTCCATTATTAAAGTTATTCTACAATATTTATCATCTCAACAAATTGAGGTAACTAAGAAAATTTAAAATTAAAATGACTTGATAAATCTCAAACATATTTAGCATATTTAAAATGGTTTATCGATAGTTTTTCCTTGGTTGCACACGACTGAAACCAACCTAGATCCATCTTAACTACGAATCTATCAAGCGCCGAGAGGGATCAAATCTCTCGAGGTGCAAACCTTTCCTCAAGTTTTGCACTCAAAAAAGAGGTTTGCACCTCTAGATATTTGATCCCTCTCGGCGCTTGATAGATCCATAGTTATGATGGATCTAGGAAAATAACTTTCTAAAAATAAGTAAGGGAAAAGCAGCATAGGGAACAATTAGGAGTAAATTTAGGAACATGTGATAGTTGGGTGAGATAAAATCATATATTTTAATAAAATAATGGGAATTTGGAGGAGAGAAAAATAGTGGATATGACATGTATTTTGGTGAATAATCAAATTTATGGAATTAAACAATTAATTATTTTTGTATGTGAAAACAATATTCATACCTAATCCTCACCTAAAAGACTAAATTAAACACATTATTATTAAGGGGACGAGCAACTTTCTAGGTTTTGAGCTCCCCATTGTTAGATGAGTGTCGTAATGGCATTCCATGTATTTTTGTGAGAACTTATGATATTGTGATATTCTAATTACGAAATAGTGATCTTGAGTACATGCTGGATAATGTAGTAGACAGGAAATTTTTGATAAGGGGAGATAAGGGATGTGACCAAATTCCTATCAGTGAAAAAAAATTTCTTCACCTTCCTATAATTCCATTGTAGCTTTGGGGGCCAAAGGTAAGGAGAGTACCTTGGAATTTCTTGGGTGAAAAACCAAGTGGGTCACCAACTTTGGTCTACTGCATTGGAATTCATTAAAGAATTGGTCATTGGAGCTGCTTCAAGCTAGGAGTGAGCATCATCACCAACCTAAATTGAATATTTTACACTCCCTAGGGTGAATGATACTTTAAATTGAATGACAGTCTAATACTTTTGAATTTTTCTGAATGCCAAATGATCTTACAAAGCTAGTATTTATAATATCCTAGTAGGTCATTCGGTGACAACTTTTACCGGAAACTTGAAACAAAGAGAATCTATCCTTGGGTAGGACATCATGTAAGATGTCTGCCATAAACAGTAAAATTGTACTTAAAGCTGAGATTCGGGCAAGTGGGGACAACCACTTGTTAGCTCGTCCCTTGGAGGCTAGGCCATATGGGGACCGAATCTGACCTTACAAAATAAAGTGAAATCATTTGTACCATACGGTCGGAAAACATATACAAGAACAATTAATTTCATTCTATAATATATATATATATATATATATATATATAACATTTTTCATCAATGCACATGTATAGAAAAACTACTTTCAGTTGATACTAGAGCACGTGCTTGTACCCAAACAATTTGTAACATGTGCAAACCACAAATAACATAAGCAGCTCAATTTTTAGTTGAGTACTGGAAGTTCTAAAACATATTTAATCCAAAGATAATAAATTGTTGGACACTTCACTAAAAAAAATTCTAATGGAATTCCATCCTCAATAATCCGTTCATGATCGGATTTTGACATTTTCCATTTCTTAATTTTTGATTTTTTCTTTGATTGAACTTCTATCAACTTTATGCGTGCTGCACACACCAAGTTACTATATTGACAAATTATGGAATCAGGCTCATAGTCTTCAAAGTAAACAAAGTCTCCACTTTGATGAGTTTGTTTGAAAAAATAACCTTTCAGTATAATAGACCCTCTGTCATACTGAAATCTGTGATCATCATAGTCTTGTAATAATTTCATTTTTCGTTCAGTGCAACGCATCAAATAATACTTCACATTTTCATGGTTGTCAATAGGTGAAATTACAACAAAAACATCTCCTGCACAATAAAATAAATTTAACATTTAATTATGCATATTTAAATTTATTTCTAGATCTTTAAATCATTAGAAAGTAATTCAAATGTTACCTTCTCTAACAAGATCAAAAACTCGATCACCATCGGATGATATTGTAGTTTCCTCTGATTGCATTTCTTCAAACATTGCAACAGACATTTTTCCCTTTGTATTTAGCTCTGTATGTTTCCAATCGTTCACATACATTTTGTTTTCACAGACGTCATTGGATTTTGTGTTGTCTATGCAAATATCACAAAAACAAGAATATTTTCTTTTATCCAATGCAAACACATTTGTGGACAACTTTGTTTGAATTGAATGCAATTTTCGAGTCCCTTTTATTGTTTCAACGTCATTTCCAATTGATCTATCTACATCTCCGATTCCAATATGCCAGAAAAACCTTTATATGGAAAATTAGAAAAAGAATTTGTAAATATGATATCAAAATACAATTAAAAATAATCATTGCATGACAAATGTACAATGTTTAAAATTAGATTTCCAATATAAATTAAATTGAATGTACCTTCGCACTTCTCTTATGGGTTTTTCTCATGGCTTAGAGCAGCGATGCACCATTGAACTACTTCTTTAGCGTTCAAAAGTCGGCTTGCAGAGTGGCTCATTTGATATCTTTGAAGTACTCGTTCTATGCATGCTCCTGCATCGTCATGTTCTCCTTTTCGATGGCCAGTCTCAAAGAAATTCCAACAATATTTAATGCATGTTTTCTTATGAAGACAACACAACCAACGGAATGATCGTGCAGATTTGAATTGACCCGCACATCCGTCTGACCATATCCAATGTTCATTGAATGTTATTCCATGATCTTTCAATGAATCATAAATTCTTCCAAAACAATGTTGTACAAAACATGTATCATGTGTATGATCGTCACTGATATAAAAGTGATATTCTTTAATTATATGTCGATTTTCACTCGTGCTTTCTATATTGTCGACATTTTGTTCAACATGTCTATATAGAATATGGACGAGCATGGAGACTTGGTCAGAATTATAGTATTCACTCTGAATTTCTTTTTGTGGAACAAATGTGTATTTTTCTGCAAAATCAATCACTGACAAAATGGTCCCTGGTGGAAAAAATTCACGAGATTTTTTGAATGGCAAGTCTTGCCATCAAGCTCTATGGTAATGCTTGGTGTATTTGTAAATTTCTGCCTCAAACTTTCTCAAAAAGTCTATCAGAAAAATTTCGTCTTCTCGTAATTCGATTCTTTTAACACTATTTGCACCTTGAATCGATGTACCGATATATTCATATCTCTTCCATTTCACTTTCATGATGGACAATGATTGATCATTTATATCAATACGATATTTGTTTTGAAATTTAGTCAAATTTCCACAATCATCTCATTTTTTACCACCAACACATTTTTTTTGTGAAATAGTTCATCGCTTTCTCTTTCACATAGAATTTGAGATATGAATTCACCGATAGTGGAAGGAGGAGGTGAATCCTTCCATAATTTTCTATCGAAATCAAGGAATGTTTCATAATATAACTCAAATTGCACATGATAACGGCAACAACAAGTGTCGCGTACGGTGATAGGTTTTACATACCATGGTTTTTGTTGAACAAAAGCACTGAGTGAAACATGAATTTGACGATTCTATTTTTTGAACTTGTTGAATAACTCTATCTGAGTGGTTTCCAAGAGATTTTTTTCATGTTCTTCGTACGGATTTCGTGCTATTCTTCTACGCATCACATGTCTTGCAGTTGGTGAAACACACGAATTGTTCTTCCAATATTCATATATTATTTTTTTAACATTTTCTCCAAGTCTATATTTGTATGGTTGCCTACAAATAGCTCTCCAGCAAGCGAGTTCATCATTTACATCTATTTGCATTCGAAATTTTCGATGTTTGTGCAGAGTTTTTCGTGAGGTTCCCAGTGCTCGTGCCATAGATGTTATCAAACAATTCTCTTGAGTAATTGGTGAAACTATTGCTATCTGTATTCCTCTACGTATATTTGAAACATATTTATCTCTAGATCTCTTAATTGACTTTATAACACTACTCATATTTTTTATCACCTCTTCATTCATTTTTTTTTATCTTTGGTTGACTTTCGAATACCCAATAGTGTCGTCGCTTCTTTTAATTTCCTTAATGATAGGAGACCTTTCAACATTTCAGCATGAACTGTCACTTGCTCATTTGAGAAATACTCTTCAAAAATGCAGTTGACACGATATCATATAACATGGTCAGGTTTTTTATCTCCATATGTGTGAGTGTCAACATTTTTTAACATCTCATTATCGATAGTGATTTCATCTGTACATATTCGAAAAAATAGTACATATTCAATAAATCACTAAATTAATAACTATGTCAATAAATATTAGGAAAATTTTAAATATATCAATAGATCATAATATTTACAATTACATACCTGCTTCAATTTCTGTTTGAGGTTGATTTTATTCTTCAATATTTTGAGGAGTATCTCTGTCTGTTTACATTAAACAAAATATTTTTCAAACTAGTTCATCAAATAAAAATTAAGCTTCACATTTTACATTGGGAAAATTTTAAAAATATATCATTAGATCATAATATTTACATTTACATACCTGCTTCAATTTCTGCTTGAGGTTGATTTTCCTCTTCAATATTTGAGAGGGCTGCTAACTTTCTTTTGCGAGATTGTCTCGTTTCTTCTCTACGTGCCTCAGGGTCTCTTTTTCGATCATATTTTCTCGCACAAGTTCTTCGATTTCCCATGATAATAGGGTATGAAGTTAAAAAAATTTCCTTCAAAAAATTAGAAAATAACTCAATTACAAAAAATATCACAAAAGATTTAATTTAAAAAAATTCAGTGTAAATTTTTTGTAAAAAATACATACTCCAATCCAAAACACACACTTTAAAAAATTCGAGACATACCTCCATGAAATGTCTTCCAAAAAATCAATTTGCTTCCAAGAAATGTTCTTAAACCCAAACTTTGAAGAAACCTGCAAGAAATGTCTTCCAAAAAATCAATTTGCTTCCAACAAATGTCCTTAAACCCAAACTTTGAAGAAAAGTTTTTGAACCCAAACCAAAATTTTTGAAGAAAAGTTTTTGAACCCAAACAAAAATGTTTGTAAAATGAGATGAAGTGTGTGAGATGTGCGAAAATTGTGAATCATTTCACGGCAATTTATATTTACGCGAAATGTGTTTTAGTAGGGGGCTCCAGAAAATTTTCCGGCCGACGAAGAGTTATACAATGGTTCGGCTGAACTTATGATCAAAAGTTAGGTTGAACTATTAAGACGTTAGATTTAATGAGCCTTAAGCGGAAAACATAGTTCGGCCGAAATTGGACTAAAAGTTCGGCTGAACTAACACGTCACCAATTACGCAAAAACCAGGCTCTGAAAACGGTTCTGCAACTTTGGACTGATTAAAATCCATGAAAGGTTGTTAATTAACTATCAGAACCAAGACAAGCATTTTCATAATTGAATCTACTTTCAAGAAATATAACTTTTATGGAATTTCATAAACGTTTATTAATTTTAATTATATTTCTAATAAAATGGGTGCAAACAATTTCTGAGGGTCATTGTGATTCAGTGAAATCAAAATTTTGTATCTCCCAAAAAACATTGTAAAAAAAATTGAAAAAATTATGGGGCATTACATTGGTCCGTCATCTCTAATGGGTAGATTTTATATTTTTAGTTTATAGCTTATATGTTAAGAAATTTCTTGCGACGCGAAACATATCCAAAATACACATTTTTTCATATTGGACCAGTTCAAAAAATTCTAGTAATTATGATATGCATCCATTAGCTTTGTAAATATGACGAAAACAAAGTAGACTCTGTCTAGATTGTTGTAACACATTTTTTTTTTCAAAAACACAAATTTTCAATGAATACAACATTGCGTCATAACATGACTTCTTATGAATCCTTTGATTGTTAAGAAACACACACTCAAAGAAACGCTAAGTTGACATATCAAATATGAATAAAAAAATTTCACAAAATAAGCAATAGAAAGCTAACAAAATTTCTCACAACTTTTATTTTTATCACAAAATGAAACTCTACATAGAAAAATTGTTATATTTTGCAGAAAGTTGAAGAACCGAAAAAAATGAATTTTTTTTCTCAAAAAAGGGCAAAAAGTGTAACCCAGCTTCACATTTTCACCAGTGCATTCATCAATCCAAAAATAATTTTCAAATACATGAAAGTACCCGAAGGAGTAGTAAATGTTGCCTTTGGTTGGTCTTCTGGTTGAACTAAGATTTGATTATATCTAGAGAATCCATCAAGCAGTGAAATCCTGGATGATCCTACTACCCTGTGTAAAATATGGGCCATTTTGGAGAGAGGATAGTTATCTTTGACTGACACTTTGATTAAGTTCCGAAAATCAACACAAAGTCTGATTTCCCCTATTTTCTTCCTAGTGGGAACTAAATTTGAGACCCCATTAGAATATCTGATGGGTGCAATGATCTGTGCTTCATACATCCTTTTTACCTCTTTTTCAATCAAAGGCATAAGAACTGGATTTATTCTCAGCTTTTCTTTAAATGGCTTTTGATTTACTTTGATAGGTATTTTATGTTGTATTATGCTGGTGTCATAAGACTTGAGGTCTTCATAACTCCATGCAAACACATCTTGAAATTATTTAAACAAACTTATGTATTTCAACTTTTCTTCTCAAGGTAATTCTTTGGATAATTTGATGAGCTTAGGCTTTTGTTTTGTTCTTGTGTTACATTCTTCTATGTTTGATCTTAATGGCTCCACTTTTGGGTTTCTACCTACATCATTTGAGTCAAAAAGATCTTCTAATGGGGATAATCCCTTAGGCAAAAAGTTATTTTTAAGTTTTAAAATCTCAGAATCATCATTTACTATTTCTTCTATTTCTACAGTTTCTAACTTATCTATTTCTACTTTAGTAAATTTAGTTGGTTTAGTCAAATCTAAATTATTTACGTCTATCTCACTATCTGTAGTGTCATCTACTTTACAATCAGTATCTATGTTACAATTTTGGAATTCTCCCTCAGCATTCATAAAGTTGTAGATTTGAGAATCTTGTGAGAAAATATGCCAATATTTCAAGTTGTTTGGTATAGTAGGCATGTGTCTTACCTCTATAGTTTACTAGTGATTTGGCTGAAAAGGAAATTTGCATGTACAAGTAAAGGTAGCCAAACTCTGTGCCTGCATGTTTTGTTTTCTTGGAATAACAACAAAGTTAGTTTCAAGAATATCTTTAATCAGATCTAGAACGGTTTCTCTGTATTGTCCTAGTCTAACATTATTCACAAGATACTCTCCTTTAATTTGTTTAATGATTATTTCTGAGTCTCCCATGATAGAAACTCTCTTGCCTCCATATTTTCTAACAATACGTAGTCCTAATATTAAAGCTTCATACTCTGCCATATTATTTGTGCATTTAAAGTTTAACCTAAAGGCATGACCTTCCGAATGATTATTTTCCATGTTATGAATCCAAAATCTTACTGCTACTCCTAATATGTTCACTGAGCCATCAAAATATAAGTGCCACATTGATTCATGAAATATATTGTCACTGTCAACTTCTTTATGTTTCTGTTTTAATGTTGTGTTTTTATCTATGCCAGAATCTGAATTACATAAGATGAAAGAATACATATCAGAATGTACATAATAAATAGGATAATTTTGTGGTTGTTCTGCACTATTGACCATGTATTTCATTAAAGTCTCTCTGTAAAGCTTTTTGGGTTGGCGAAATACTGAAATTGTGGTATAAGACATGTGTAACTATAGTGATCCTTGTATTTTTTCTCCCCATGAGCGAGGTAATAACATTCCATACTTTCGAGGGATATCAACAACTATACTATCCATGAATATAATATTACCTTGGTATTGGAATAGAGTGACACACAAGTATTTTATTAGGCCAAGACATTTAACTTTTCTAGAATCAAAAGAGAAAAGATCTTTATATGGTCTGGTGATATCTAGATTCAAAGTTTCCATAATAGCTTTTTGCATTAAGTTATGGGATGCTCCTGAATCTAGCATAGCATTTTGTAAGATTTGATCATGAATACTCAAGCTAACGTAGAAAGGAGGAACACCAGCTTCTTTATGTTTTCCATTTACGTCGGGGCCAAACAGTAATTCTGGTTGATCGTCATTTAGATTAACAGACTCTTCTCCTTCACTTATGTTCAGTGTTTCAGTGATCTGTGATTTGTATAAATCATGTTTTACCAACTCTCTTAAAGGAATTGGTATTTTCAGTTTGGCTATCTCAGTTTGGATGTTGAATGGTACTTGAGTTTTTCCTAACTCAGTGATTTCTTCTTTTCCAATTGTAGTTTGAGTGTTTTTCTCTTCTTTATCTATAGTTGGTTTTTCAGTTTGTGTTTCCACTATTTTTCTATTTTCAATCTTCTTATCTGGGATAGTTTGAGTAGAAGTGGCAGTTTTGGCAGTAGTTGTTTTGGCATCAGCTGAATTTTTAGAAGCATTAGTTGTTTGAATATCTGTTGAAGTTATAACAACAGTCTCTGTAATGTATACAATCTTAGGACTAGGTGCAATCTTTGGACTGGAAATTTTCTGAGTTGAATTGGAATTTTTCTGAGTTGAACTAGAGTTTTGTTGAGTTTCTCTAGGGATAATTTGTAGCACTTTGGCTGCAGAAGCCTCTACTGTTTTTTTGGTCTGAGTCTGGGTAAATTTCTTAGTAGGATATTTTATTTTTTTCTCACTTCTTAGGTTATATTGCTTGTGAACTTCATTAATGGAAAATTCATAACCTTGTTTATAATCAAAAGATTCTCCAGATTCTAACTGTAATTGTTGTAACATGTATAATTCATGTTTTTCTTGGGTAAGAAAAATAGTATTATCATCATTTATTTCCATTAATTTAATCTGAGTTTCTTTATCATCTTTATTTTCGTGAGAAATTTTAGCATAGTTCTCTTGGAAAGGTTGTCTTATTTGTTGATCAGGTGCTCCTTCTCTAGATTTACCAGTGTTAAGATTCTTTCTAAAGTTTGGATTTCTTATTTGAGGACCTCGTTTTTTATTATCCCACTATGTTTTTCTTTCCACGTTTTCTAATGTATCCACTATTCTTTCCATACTCTTTGCTAAACTATCTATCTTACTATGTGATGTGGATGTTTCATCCTTAATTGTTACTCTTCTTTCATTTCTCATTCTGGCTCTTTTAGCTAACAAATTTGCTTCTACACTAACTAAATTAATTTGAATTTGTTCTAATGTATATGGGTTTCTTTCTCTTAATTGGTATGACATATCTGTATTAAACCCATCAGGAAATTTGATTAAAGCTAGATCTAGTGGGGATTTGATGTTTGCTGGAATAACATTATATATATTGTTTAACCTAGTACAATAGTCATGACCTGATTCATTAGGAGCTATTCTAATGTTTCCATATTCAGATAATATTTGTAAAGGATTCTTATTTTTCTACCATCTATTGATAAGAAATCTATGGAAAGCTTCTAAATCGGCGATATGATTGGAAGGTAAAGCTTTAAACCACTTCTTTACATCTCTAGCTAAAGTTTGGGCAGCAGTCTCATTTGAACATTAGCTTCATCAATTTTATGCAATTCAAAGTAATCAGTCATTTTGTTGACATGTTGTTGTACAGCGTATTGACCAGTACCATCAAATTGGAAGATTTTACTTTGATAATCCTGGGGCATGGCATGTAATTGGGCTAGTAAGACTAATGGGGCATATCTTGCTTCCATGGCTAAGATTCTAGCTTGGCTAGGAGGTAGATTTTTGGTGCTTGGTGATGGGGTTGAGGTACATGAAAATGAGATTGGGACACTAGAATATGTACAAGGAAATGATGTTGATGTACTTGAAAATGTAGCAGAAGTGCTAGAAGATGAACATGAAGTGTTTGGAGATGGAAATAAAACACTAGGTAGAAGAGGAAGCTTAGGGATGAATTGTTCAATGGAATGAAGTGTAGTGGAAATAATAGATGAGGTGGTACTAAATAAATGTGAATTTACAAACTCTAAATGAATGGTAGAAGGCTTAGGGGTATAAGCAGATAAAGCATTTAATTCAACGAAATGTCGAAAATAGGCTTCATCAATATCCTTAATCAACATTGCAGTTAAAGCCTCAAGTTTATCAAAAGTTTCTAGAGCTTGTTGGTCTGAATCAAGTGAAATAGTCTCTTTCTTTGTTTCAATAAATTCAATGAAATTAAGATCTATTACACTGTCATATTTTGAACTTTCAGATTTAGTTCTAAAAAAAGAGTGTTCAAAAGATAAATCAAATTCAATATCTTGTATACTTGACAATTCTTTAGGGAGTGAATTAGCTTTGATTAATTGACTTGTACTTCCTAAACTTTCTACTTTTTTATTTTTTCTTAAAATTCTACCAGGATCGCCAACTATTACAGCAGGTTGTGGATCAGGACGAGCCCTGGTATAGTATGTTCTTTTGGAAGCCAAAATGTTAATTTTCAAAGAAAAATTATCTAACAACCCTAAAACAACCTTAAGGTGAAAATATGAGGAAAATTATTTTCTTTAAGGTTTATTTTAAAACTAAGGACTGATTTCCCCAGTGGAGTCACCAGTATGTTATCACTCCAAAAATTCCTAGGGTTGTTATTCTTTTTGTTTTAAAGAAATATTAGAGGTAACTATCAACCTAATTTTGATACTAGGATCTAGCCTTCCTAATGCTCAGAGAGAGGTCTCTATTTATGATTTTAATTTGTTGTTTTTAGTTGATTTTAGGCTAGTTAGATAAGATTTATTTGTTTTTATTTTGGTTTGGTTTGGTGGTGGAATTATTGATTCAGATAGATAGATACAGGTCTATTTTCCATTGGGCTATGGATTCAATGTATCAAGTAACAAGATAGAATCAAGTTCTAAAGGAAGTTTTCACAGGGAAAGGTAGTTGAGTAAATTCAGATCTTTAGGTTGGAAGGTGAAATGGTTTCAATTGGGATCAAGCAGAAATTAAGGGTTCCTCAAATTGGATAATGAGGGAAATAAAGAGGTCAATCGAAACTAAGGAGAAATGAATAATTCCATAATCTGGATATCATAAGAAAACATGAAAATGAATAATAGTTCAAGATAGGGTGTATTTAAAAAGGTTCTGAAATAAAATTCCTGTTATATCATTTAGATTTAGAAAACATACAAGTTCATGAAAAAATTAAAGAAAAAAATGAAAAATAGAAAGGTACTTCACAGAAGTGGCTCAACACATGAATCATGCAATGAAATGCCTTTATTACTTATTCCTGTTGTTGAATTGAAAACGGTACAATAAACCCTCAGGTTTTAGATCAGTAAAATTATAGAAATGTTCAGAAATCCACACACAATACTTCAAATTATGAAGTATTTATACAAAAACTAATACAAAATATCCTAAAACCGATTTAGGAATTATTCAAGGAAAAACAAATATCTTCATGTAAGATAGAGACACCTAGGAGAATAAATGACAGATGACGCTCTTTATTTTGATTTTTTGTTTTCTTGTTGATATTTTGTTGTTTTCTCTCTTCTCTTTTTACTCAACGCTGACTGTCTTATTCATGTTGAGTATCTTTTACATTGTCTTTATCTTTAAACTGCCTTATCATCTGATACTCTTTAACTGTGTCTTTCACTTTAAACTCTGTTACTGCTTTTCTTTTAACCTTTGACTTCTTTGTCTATTTTTTAACGTGCATTTCTCTATTTCAACTTTGACTGCTCTTTACCTGTTTTACTTTTACGTTTCAAAGTAAATCACATATCTTTTCCCAAGCCTCTGCATCTGGTAATTTAATTTTTACCATTCTTATGAAAATTTCATTAGCCTTTGTATACTTTGAAAATGTAGGCTTGTTGATGAGGAGATGATTTACCTCATGTTGTAGGTAAAATAGATTTTCAAAATTATGATGGAGTACTTTTCCTGTAGGCATTCCTTTCATGGAGGAATTGTTGGCCTGCTCCTTTTCCACCTCTCTGATTTTCTTATAATAATATTCATGTTTCATCAATCTGTCATTATTAACCAAAGGGTTAGGCAGACCTTTCTGCCTCAAAATATAAAATTTAACTATGAATCTGGTTATTGAAAGCTCCATGTTTTGACACTTATCTTCAAGTTTTGTCATCAAGTTCCTCTTGGAAATAACATTTCTGACTTATAGGATTGTTTTAGTGCTGTAATTTATGCCAGTTTCTTCTGATTCCTATTTGTTCCTGGAATTGAAAAACTTAATGATTTCAGTGGCCTCTTTTGGCCTTTTACCAAGTTCTTCCTTGACTTTTTGAATGGTTTCACTTGCTGTCTTGATCTAATCTTTTTGTTCATAAATAACTCGGATATATGGCCAAATATTATTGACAGAGTCAATGATATTGGCCCATAGCTAGTGCTTTGCTTGGGAAAGTGGCTCTTTCAATGTTAATTCTTTCTCTAACTTCTATAATTTCTCAGTTAACCTATTTGAATTTTGTGTTTCATACTTATGCATGAATTGAACTAGATTCTTCTCATCCTCTAAAATTTTTATTTGTTCTTTAAGTCTATTTATTTCATTAGTCTGTATGGACATATCCTGCATAGCTTTGATTAGTTTCCCTACTTCATCACTAGGATAAGCTGCTACTATTGTCGAATATGTAGCTGATGTAGTTTCTGATGTTGAAATTGTTGTGGCTAATGAAACTGTTGTTGCCACTGGAGCTGCTGAAGTAGAAGGAACTGTTGTACTAACAGTAGGAATAGCAGTGACAGAAATTGCTTCCATGCTAGCCTTTTTCTCCTGCACTAAATTATCCATCTCATTCTCCATCTATTTCAGTTGAGTTGTCAACTGGATGATGAGATTCATCATTTCATATTTTTGACTTTCAGTCTCTAGAACTTATTTTTCATGTGGATGTTCAGTAGGAGCTAATTTTAGTTTTTTTTTCAATGCAGCAATGTCTGCATTCTTTTTCTTTATGAGTTCTTCTGGAAATTTAATTTTCCTGGGATCATATCCTATCTCTATGACTAATCATTCTAGTAATTTGACTATGTTTCCCTTAGCTTGCGAGGAAGCCTTTTCTAGTTTCAACTGTCCTGTGATGTTTTCTAGAGTATTTTGCAATTTCTAGACAGTCATAGCTTTATTGGTCATGGTAGAATATAACATTTCACCAGCTTGCTTATGAAATTATATTTGGTACATAGGATGAACATCTTTGGCTTGAACTTCAAACGTTTTCTTCTTGTAATCTGCTGACGAATTTGGATGTTGTACTGTGGGATGCAAGAAGGTCATCTGCATCTTCCTGGTCTTGTAATGAAATGCAGAAAGCCACATGTTCTAGTCACTAGGTGTCTGTTTCTAATATTGGGCATAAGTGACTTCTTTCAATGCCTCATTTCTAAGTTTGATTTCCTTATACTTCTCCATGATATCCTATTCTTTATCTGCCATTTTACTTGATGAAGGGACTTCAACACTATGTTGTTTCTGAATAATATTAGTATTAGATTTTGAAGGCTAGTGTGTTTCCTCTAAAACTATTGGGGGTGCATTTTCTTTAACCACTGTGTCTGTATCAATAATTTCAATAGTTTCAACTTGTTCATTTGTAGGGTTTAACTTGGGCTTCTTCCTGTACATTCATTTGAATTTGGTTTCTGTAGTGGTTTGAGCTGAAAATGATCCTTCTTCTCTTCCTCTTTTGGAGTTTCTATCTTGTAGGGCTAGAGGTTGAAATATGGAACTAGTATCACCTTGCTTTTCTGCCTCTTTCAAAGTATTCCCCAACCACTCTGACTGGTTGGAGTAATTTTCCATCTTTGGTTTGGACTCATCGACAAAAGAAGTTAATTTAAATTTGATTCTTAACTTGCTGATAAATCCTAAAGGATCATAATTCCATTTGAAACATTCACTGAACTTGAATTCCTGTAAACACTTTTATGCCTATTGACCACCACCTCTACTATTGCAAATAAAAGTACCAATCTGGTTTTTTTGCGTGAAAGTGTGTTTTCTTCTTGGTTGACAGGTAGTTCATTTCATCAGAGTTTAGGATCTTCCTGATATATTCTAGTGCAAATAACCTCAATGGGAGATATTTAGGCAGCTTATATGGAGTGATGTGACATCCATATACCCTAATGTATGTGTGGTTCAGGTATAAAAACAGTCTCCTATCCAATTGTGTTCTATTAACTTCAATACTTTCTTATTTCTTCATTGACCCTAGGTTCAGTGCTACTGCTTTGCATATTGACAATTGGATGAATAAATGAATCAATGAAGTTGATTTAGGTAAACTCTATGGAATATTTCCTTATTAATGAAGTCCAGAAGAAATAAGAAAGTAAACAAGTAGGACATAAGAATTATAGTGTTGTAAAGTAGAATATTAAAAAAAAACAAAATTATTATATATATGGAAAAATGAGTAGGATATCTACAAGTAGGATCATATTCCCACTGTAACAATCCTTCACCGATATGATTTTTAATCCTTTCCTAGTATATTATTAACATCCCATATTCAGGTTCATTTACCCCATATTTTTCTAATTCCCGCACATATATTATCTTGCGTCTAATTTCATATTTAACCCAATCCACTTCATATATTAACCCCCCACTTATTATACATCCCGAGTCCCACTTTTTATTAATACCCTGTTATATTACCCAAAAACCATTATAAATCCTGACCCACATATATAATTAAAGCATTTACATATTTAATCTCGCATAACATTATCCCTGGGCCCCACCTATCAAATCCCTGAGTCATCCCTCGACACCCGTCATCCGTTAGATTTACTTCCATTAGATCTGACGAGCAATGAAATTTATCGCACCCCCAATTGCCTAATATTTAACACCACTGAGGGGTTATGAAATGAGCAGTTTCGCAACCCCGCTCCCCTTCTATGTGGCAGCCCCACATTGTATCGCATCCTCAAGCCAAAAACCGCTAACCCACTTTTCACAATGCGAAAACCATCAAGCTATTTTATGCCCGTTGCAAAGATACCACCCCTCCATTTGAATTTTAACCTCGCGCCCATATGTTTAACCATTATTGATTAAAACACAAAGACCACCCTTTACAGTCTTTTCACCATTTGTTTGTTGAAGTTTGCGAAAAATATCCTCTGCCGACCTACTCTTAAGCCAAAAAAGCTCTGTCGACTTGTTTCCAAGATATTTCAACCAAAATTCAGGCCTTTTGTCACCAGAAACACTGCAGACTCCGATTTAAACTAGTAGGACATAAGAATTATAGTGTTGTAAAGTAGAATATTAAAAAAAAAAAATATTATATATATGAAAAAATGAGTAGGATATCTACAAGATGGGAGGATGTGAAAGTCCATGATAATCAAAGTTTCAATAAATAATTTTTAATGTTATTTGTAACCCATCATCATAATGATTAGTATGATATGTCGATATTAAATAGAATGCGTGATATTTACACTCAATGTATTAAATGATATTGATGATCATTAATTTATTGAACTATTGTTGTTATTGTTTATGTTACTTTTATTCCTCATTTCTTCATTGCTTTATTTTATTCCTCCTTTTCATGTTCCATCCAAAAACATAGAAATATTTTGTAACGAGTATATTTACATTTATACTATATAGACAAAATTTTGTAAATTGAAAGGTGTAACTTGGACAAAAGTGATTATATTCTATGTTTCTATTATATTCTATTATACAAGTAACATTTGATCTTTCTATTCTTCTCCCAATAAATTCATCATCAAATATTTTTTGTATATTTTATCTTCTTTTGATATCCTTGTTTAAAACATAGGATCAATTCCATGTCCTAGTGTGCCGATATTTGAGCTTTTATCTCCCGCAACTCTTAAACTCATAAATCTTCTTTATATATGTGCATGATCATTTTATTCCTTCAAAAAACATATACACAGATGCACATATGCTACTATGCCTTATATTGATGTGTGTAAACCTTACACCCTCAATCTCCCTACATATACTTTGTACTTTAATTATTAATATGTTGTGTAACCTTAAGTTCTATTGATATACATTTATCACTACATAATATAATATATATGTGTGTGTGTGTGTGTGTGTGTGTATATATATATATTCTTATATTGATGTGTGTAAACCTTACACCCTCAATCTCCCTACTTATACTTTGTACTTGCATTATTAATATGTTGTGTAACCTTCAGTTCTATTGATATACATTTATCACTAGCATAATATAATATATGTGTGTGTGTGTCTATATATATATATATATATATATATATATATATATATATATATATATATATATATAAGGGTTATCATAAATGTTTTCTTAGGTCATTATGCATCCACCCAAGAATTTGTAAAATTGCTTTGTATACTTTATATATCTATGCTTATAATTCTTCGTATTACACTTCACGATAGTTTCCACCTAGAAGGGTATTGATTTGGTTGATTGACAATAAGTCAAGGGGCCCACACATCTTATCTGAAACCCTCGACATAACTTCAATGGTTGAGGTCCTTCCTTAGTTGATCAATGGTGATGGTGAGTTTCAAGCTCTTAGGGTAAATACCTCACCATACCTCGCCGATGCATTCTCATTGAAATTTTGTTCTACTTACATTTGAGTTTTGCATCATCATTTATAACCATATTACAACGAAGGAAAGTTTTACCTCGTTTCCTGAAGAAATACCATCAATTTTGTTGGCGTCACATGGATTATCCATTCTAGGTCTATATATAATCACATGCATGGTTATGGAACTACATTGGTTTGATTTCTTAGCAATTTTTCTTAGGAAGTTATTGTTCTCTTTCTTTTTTCAATTTGGAGTTTACTTTGTCCTAATGTTATTGTCAAATTAAACTCTAACTAATAATCAGTTGCTTGTAGGTTCTCCAACTCCTCTCTAAGGGTTTTCTAATCACGAAAACAACTTTGTACAAGGAATTCAATTCAATCCTAGCCACTCCATATTTTTAATATTAGTGAAATTTTTCATGGTGAGTGATATGGCATTAAATTTGTTTTTAAAATTATCCTTTCAGAAAATAATGATAGTCTGAGTGTCAACATTTTAGTTTTAATAAATAGGGAAGTTATTGATAGCGAGGCTACTCGCATTTAAGTGTTTCGATAAAGTTTTATGAAGAAATTAGCTTACAACAGGGTTATTAGCATTTCCAACATAATTGGCAGGCCGACTGTCAATGCAAAAAAATAATTTAAAATTTAAAATTTGGAATTACACTGACCACATCATCGACAATGATAAGGATTGCAAATCATGCCATGAGTGATTGAAATTTTAAATCATCATTTTTTCTGTCATCATTGGTAGATTTTTTATCGATTAGTCATGGTTTAAATCATGATTTCCCCAAAATAGTAATGATTTCCTGAGTCATGAATTTACACCCAAACTGTATGATCACACCTTGATATGCAATAATCCCCTCCTCCACTGATTAAACAAATTTGACATTGTAAATTGGTGATTTCATTTTTATGTTTAGTTATTTTGGTGTGAAAGGGTAATGTCTTGTAAGTTTTCATCTGAGTTCTCCCACAAAGATTCAGGATAAAATCTCGGGATTTTCATTTCTCATTAGAGTTTGTGATGGGGAAATGTGGTAAGGCTAACGGGGCTGAGCCTAAAGTACCAGATTTGATAGAAGTGTATCCCGATATCCATCATCAGTTTCAACATACCGGTTAGCATGAGTTCTTCCATCGTTGAACCGACTACCACGATGTTGTGGCTCATTGTTTTGCTCAAAATTTTGATGGGAATCAAGTGGAGTTTGATGGATTCTCCTTCTTTTTTAGAGAGAAGATAATATCATAGGCCACAAAATTAGCAATATATGGGGAATGTGTTCTTAGAAGCCATGTGTTTATAGGAGTTTATGTGCTCTTCTTTATGAAGAAGGAGTTCATAAATCAAAACTGGAGAGACGGGGTTCAGAGGGTCTAGATACAAGACAAATGGAACTAGATTTTGAAAATCACCCAACCATATTTCTTTTGTGAAGGAAGGTTTAACTAGGTAAACCTCTATCCCTTCCACTTTCTTATACATTTGGCTAGTTAGGTTAGAATGAAAACTTGTTTCTATTGGTTAGAGAGTCTCAAGCATATTTCTGCTCGGTTTATAGAAATAACAAACCCTTTCCCTCATTTTATCTACCACAAATCCCTCATTAAGTTGCTAATTGAAAACCAGTTGGCCAAGGCAGGGAGAACCTAGAGCCACTTCCTATTTTGGGGAGGTTTTAAACCTCAACCCCCTAAGGCCTTAAGGGGAAGGAATAAAACCTTAAAATAGGGTGAAAAGACTCAAAAAACAGCCCCTGTTGATCCAACTCCTAGCCAAAAATACACAGATATCCATTCTACATCCTTTGGCCCAAAAATACCCAAGGTATACCAAAGAAAATGTGTTAGGATTAGTAAACTAGCCCCTGCATCTTGTGTGAGCTTACCATCTTCTATAAGTTCTCCTAAGGCCATGAGTGCACCTGTTGAAACCTCCTGTGCAAATAAAATTATGCCATAAATTATTAAAGGAAAAGAGGTCAAAATTGAAACCCAAACTAAAGAACCACTTTCTGAAACCCCTCAAGGAGGAAGACAATTTTACACAAGGCTAACAAACAAGTTAAGGTTTAAAATTAAACTAAGAAGCAACCTAGAGTTGGTTAAGGAGTTTATTGATGTTGATAATGTGCCATGGAAAAACCTTATCATTAATAGAAAGAATATCATACGCTCTACAAAGAGCATAGATAAAGAAACCAGGGGAAAATTTCCAATGGATACGAGGAATAGCAAGAGACAGAGGTTGGAGAAGGTGGATGTGCTTCTAGAAGTAGCCAACACCATGAACTAGGAGTCTTAGGATTATTTTTGAAAGTTCTTGATATGTACTTGGGAACAAAATTTTTGGTTTTAATAGATGATTGTGTATCTAACATCGTTTTTACATACAACATAGCACATAATAGCTAACATCCCTAGTATTTTCATTTTTTAAAGAAGCAGAGTTGACAATTCCATTGTTAGCGATTTTCAGAAAAATGCATTGACATCCCCACTATAAGAAAATTCTAAAAAGGAAAATAGGCAGAAAGGAAATGTTAGAAGTCAAAATTTCAGCAGAATCTTCAGCTCAGGGAACTGAAAAGTTGACAATGACTGTATAAAATAATTTCATGCAGAAGTCCAAGAGTATAGGAGCACTAATAGAAAAGAAACTTTTGGTGAAGAATTGAACTTGTTTTTGCAGAGGAACCTGTTTTCCAGTGAGGACTTAGTTCTATCAGTCAGGGATCTTTTTATTTTTTCTAGGAAGACATTCTAAAAGGTATTTTTCTTAGCCTATATATTGTTAGTAGATTTTCCAGCAGATATTTTATTCTAGGAAGAACTTAGTGTAATTAGAGATATTTTCCACATGCAATAACTTATAATATTTTGATATTTTTGGATTATTGTAATTAAGTTTGAAACTATAATATTGTAAGTGGATGATGTAATGTATGTAAAAGCAATTTTTGAAGATTGGAAAAGGGTTGGGTTTTATTTGTAAAACATTATCATTCTAGAGTATTTGATCATATCCTAAATATATTATAGTTTTGATGAGTATTTACAAAAAAATCATGTGTTTTAGTTCCCTATCCATTATTTCTTTCTTTACGAAAAATATTCTTCATGTTTGGAAACTTTAGTCTTTGAGATTTGGATTCATTCATGATCCTTTCTCATATTTCTCAGTCATTACTAATTTTTTCTTCTGTGAGCTATACTTTCGCTTTCTTTTCAGTTTTATTCTTCTAAATCTCTCAAATTATCGAAGGAGTTATTAATACCTTGATTTTTCTTTCATGCTCATTAGATCCGTGGCATCATTTGATAAAACTGGATTCCATGACCAATGTTTTTTTTATATACAGCCCAACCAAATTTCATCATGTTTCAGACAAATCTGGCCATAGAGCTTAAATTAAACCTATTGCTACAGTGACGTAGGGTAAATTGTTTTTAGGCAAAGATCCCTCTCGAGGTTGGAGGGATAACTTTCAGCCTAAAAGAGGTTCCATGCTACCTTACATTTTTTCCCTAACATCGAGGGTTTCTCTAAGAGATAACAATGATTTTAAAAGAAACCCTCAACCCACTAGTGTTTCCTATTCAAGGTTTTGATTTTCCTTTCTACAATTGGTCATTTTGAAGACTAAATTACTCATTTACCTTGCAAGACTGATGACAATCATGTACACTTATCCACAAATAAATATTTAAACCCTGCTAGGGTTAACTTCATTTTCACGTAATGAATTTTATTTAAAGAGTTGGAGCAAAAAATGATTGTACTCACTTGCTTGGAGGTATGCACCAATAGTGTTGAAGTTTTTGATTAATTCCCTTCTTGATTACTCTGTTCTAGCTTGGATTTAATGTTAGGGTTTTTAAAGTTAAGTCCCTAGTCTGACAATAAACATATTCTCATATTTGGAATTACTACTAAGAATTTTTAAGGGAAATGCCCATTTCCTTGTAAATAATTTGTTCTGTATTAATAGAGTTTTGTACTCTTTTTTTATACTAGGGTTTCTTCTTCCATGAGAGGGTTAATTTTTGTGTGGTAAATTATTGTCCATTGGTCAACCAATTCATTTTGCTATGACTATAGGTTTATTTTTTCACTTGTAGATTAATACATATCTAAATATATATGTATGAATTTGTTTTGACCTTCTTATTATAGTGATGGGTAAATTTTGGTTACTTTATATGAACATGCATATTGTTTAAAAAAATTGAGGCTTAGGCCTATAGGTTTAAATTTTCTTTCTAGAATATTTTCTTTGTGCTAAATGCTAAACAACAACTTTTCCTTATTTTATTTTTTAAATTTATATAGTGGTTTTTTTCTGAAATGATTCCAACATAACACTCTACTCTTAGTAGATTTATACTTTTCCTATCTTTTTCTAATGTATATAAGAATATTGCCACTCTTGTAATGGATTCTTAGATGTGTTAAATTAGTCATTTTCTAGAATTCAATTACTATAAATAAAATATAAAACATTTTAAAAATTGAAATATATTATAACACAGTTAAAAATGATTACTTGGGTTAATGTTATTTTTCACAAACTAGGTGGACATTGTTATAGATGTAGTAAATTGCAATGTCAAATGTTTAACTTAAAGAATTTTAATTTGAATGTTATTTAATAGTGTATTAGTGATTTCCGGGTATGTCACATCCATGCCTTTTATTTTGACGTTTCAAACAAAACCACCGTGTTTCATCTTCAGGAAAAGATCCATGAGTAAGTGAGATCTCACATGAGGTATAGATAGGACCAGGGAGAGAGGTGAATGGATGGGAAATGAACGGGAGGCTTAGTATGAAAAAATATAATATGTTAATATATTAATTTAATTTAATTTAATTTAATTTATTGATTATTTAATTTAATTTGATAATTATTAAATTATCAAATTATATTTATGTTATTTAATTGTTTTTATTTATTAGGAGATAAATATTTTTTACCATCAAGTTGTGCACAACTTATTTTTATTAGTCATACAATCTTTTTTGAAATTAAGTGTGGGGAAACCAACTATGTACTAAACCAAGGGCCTCATACCATTCTTCAATGCATGAACTATCTTTATTACTAGACCAACATGTATGAATTTATCATGGTGGTGCATTTGTAATGTGGATGGTAATCTTTTTCATTGGACATCATTTGTAATATGCATGGAGTTATTTTTCATATGCATTTTACTTGATATTGATGAGGTGTCGTTGGAAATAGATAATGTTTGTGGCCATTTCACTTCATTCTTATATGTAGAGTGATTTAATCACTCTAATTTGGAATTGGATTACAACAAGATTACCATGACATAAGACCATGTAAGGTTGTTTTGTTCCCTGAAGAAACACATACAAAATAAAACTATTAATGTGCAAATTTCGTATACACAAATTACGTATATGCACAAATTCTATATATGTGTATATATGGAAGTTGAACATATACACATATATGGAGGTTGTGTATATACTAAAGTTGAAGTTATGGACATGAATGTGAATCTACAAAAGATATGCACATATATGAAAGATATGTGCATATGCGAAAGTTGTAGATATACAAAATATATGAACATATATGGATGTTGCACATATATAAAAGGTATGTACGTATATGTAAGTTGTTCATATACGAAAGTTGCACATATATAAAATTTTCACATATACAGAAGATATGCATATACGAAATATTGCATATACAGAATTCACAAAACTTTTATATATGTGCATATCTTCTGTATATGCACCTTTACGGAATAAGAACATATATGAAAAAAATGTACATATATGAAAGTTGTGCATATATAATTTTTTTCCATATACAGAGGTTGAAGTTTTGCACAGCTTTCGCATATGTACATATCTTTCGTACATGTGCAAATTTCGTATACACACATATCTTCCATATATGTACAACTTATGTATATTCACATATAAGGAAGTTATACATATACAAAATTAGTACGCAAATTCCATAATATTCATATACAACAACCTTCATATATGCGCAACTTTTGTATATGCGTATATACGAAACTTGAACACATAAAGAAGATATGCACATATATGGAAGATGTGTACGTATACGAAAGTTGTGCATATACGAAAGTTGCACATATATGAAATTTGCACATATACGGAAGATATGAACACATACAAAAGTTGTTTTTATATGAAAGATGTCCATATACATAATTCACTCAAATTTTATATATGTGCATCTTTTGTATCGCATATATTCCATATATGCACAAATTTGGTATATGCATCTATACAAAATAATTTGTATATATGGAAGATATGTGCATATACGGAAGACATGTGAATATTATACAAAAGTTGTGCATATATGGAAGACATGTGCATATATAAAAGATGTACATATGAAACTCATATCTTTCATATATGCACAATGTCCATATATGCGCACATCTTTCATATATGCACAACTTTCATATATCTGCATATACAAAATTTGTGCATATATAGAAGTTATGGATATACAGCGGGTGAGGTTATGCAAAAATTTTGTATATATATAAATTATGTATATACATATATATGGAAGTTGCGCATATATGGTAGCTCCGCATATACAAAATATTATATAAAACTTATGCATATACATAGGTTTAAGTTTTTCATAGCTTCCATATATGCACATATCGTCTGTATATGTGCAACTTCAGTATATGCTCATATCTTCCATATATGCACAACTTCTATATATACACATATACAGAAGTTGCACATCTAGAGAAACAATGTACAACTTCCATAATCTGCATATATGAAAACCTCCATATATGCACAACTTCTGTATATGTGCATATCTTTTATATATGCACAACTACCTTATATGCGTATATCTTCCAGATATACACAACTTCAATATATGCATATATACAGAGGATATGCACACATAAAAAAGTTGTGTATATATAGAGGTTGAATATTTACACACGTATGTGCAGATATAGAATATATGCATATATATGGAAGATATGTGTATATAAAAAATTTATGCATATACAAAATTATGTGCATATATAGAAGTTGTGCATATATGAAAGTCGCACAACTTTTATATATGCGCATATTCTGTATTGCATATATTTCATATATGCATAATTTTTGCATATGCACATATCTTTTGTATATGTGCAACTTACATATATGCACATATACAGAAGTTTCATATACATAACTTGTGCATATATTGAAGATATGTGCATATACAAAAGATATGCGCATATACCAAAGTTGTGCATACATAAAATATTTACTTGGACATCGTGTATGAAATTAGTATATGTATGAAATTGGTATATGCACATATCTTGCATATATGCAACACTTCCGTATATGCATCTTCCGTATATGTGCATTTATGTAAGTTGCACACATACAAAAGATATGTTCATATACAAAAAATGTGCAGATATGAAAGATATGCAATAGAAAATATGCACATATATAAAAGTTGTTCGACTTTGGTATATGCAAATTTTTTTTATTGTGCATAATTGTCCTATATGTACAACTTTTATATATACACATATCTTTCATATATATTCATATCTTCTATATATGAATGTACTTTCTCATAACTTCAACCTTTGATATACAAATTTCGTATGTGTGCATACTCTGTCTATATGCATATATAGAAGTTGCACACATGTGGAATATATGCACATATAAGGAAGTTATGCATATACAAAATATATGCACATATACAGAAGTGGCATGTTTACATAAGTTATGCTTAAATGGAGGTTGTCGTATATGCATATTATGGAAATTGTACACTACTTTTGTATATGTGCAGCTTTCGTATATTTGTATATATGAAATTTGGGTATATATGGAAGATATGAGCATATAACGAAGTTGCATATATACAAAATATATGGGCACATATGGAAGTTGCGCAAAATTCCAGCCTCTATATATGCATAATTTTCGTATACTCTTCTGTATATGCGCATCTACCATATATGTGAAACTTCCATTTATGCGTATATCCAGAAATTGTGCACAAATTTAACCTCTGTATATGCACACCTTAGTATATGTGCATATACAAAAGTTGTGCATATATGAAAGATATGGGCATATATGGATATTATGCATATACGAAAGATATGAGCTGAATATGCACATATTTATTATATGTTCATGTATGACATATATGCACAAATTCTATATAATATGTGCATGTCTTCCATATATGCACAACTTCTGTATAATATGCACGTCTTTCGTATATGTTCATATCTTTAATTTATGTAGTTAATTTGTATAGGTGCATATACAGAAGATATGTGTATATACAAAAGTTGTGCATATATGGAAGATAAATGATACAAAAGATTCACATATATAAAATTTCGATGACTTCCCTATGTGCACATCTTTCATGTATACATAATGTCTATATATATTCATATCTTTCGTATATGCACAAATTTCTTATATCTACAACTTTTGTATATGCACAACTTCCGTATACGCACATATCTTCCATATATGCGCAACTTCCACAAATATGCATATATTCTATATATGCGCATATTTTTTATATGAAAATATCTTCCATATATGCACATACATGTGCACAACTTCAACCTCTGTATATATACAACTTTTGTGTATGCGCATATCTTCTGTATGTGTGTATATTTCGTATATACACATATACAGAAGTTGTGCATATATGGAGGTTGTTGTATATGCATATAATGGAAGTTGCACACTACTTATGTGTATCAGAAACTTCCGTATATGTGCATATACATAATTTTCACATATATGGAAGATATGCTTATATACGAAATTTGCACATATATATAATATATGCGCATATACAAAAGTTGTGCATAGATGAAAGTTGTGTATAACTTCAGCCTCTGTATATGGACAATTTTCGTATATGTATATGTCTTCTATATATGCACAACTTTTTTATATGCATATATCTTTCATATATGTGCATTTGTTTCATATATGCACTTATTCTATATAGGTACATATACAGAAGATATCCACATATATAGAAGATGCACATATATAAAAGTTGTGTGACTTCAATATATGCACATATTTATATTATGCACATGTTTTGTATGTGCACATCTTCTGTATATGTGCAAATTTTGTATATGAAAAACTTTTGTATACCTGCATATCTTTTATATATGTGCAACTTCTATATATGTGCATATTTTTTGTATATGTACAACTTTCACATATGCACATATCTTCCATATATGCACATATCTTTTGTATATGCACATACATGTGAATAACTTTAGCATTTGTATATACACAACTTCCATATATGCACATATCTTCTATATGTGTGAAACTTTCTTATATACGCATATACAAAAGTTGCTCATATACGGAAGTTCTGTATAGTAATTTTTCATATTAAGAGTTGTATTTTATATATTTTGTTTAGGGAAAAAAGAAAGCCTACATGTTCTTATGTCATGGTCATCAAGTTGTAATCACATTCGAAACTGGAGTGATTAACTCACTCTCATATAAGAATGAAGTGAAATGGCTAAAAACATTATCTCTTTCCAAGGACACCTCATCAATATCAAGTAAAATTCATATGAATAAAAAATACTTCCGTGCACATTACAAATGATGTCCAATGAAAAATATTACCATGCACATTACAAATGCATCGCCATGATGAATGCATACATGTTTGTCTAGGAATAAAGAAAGACCATGAATTGGAGAATGGTATGCCACCCTTGGTCTAGTACATAGTTGGTTTTCATGCACTTAATTACAAGAAAGGTTGTATGACTAATAAAAACAAGTTGTAGACAAATTGATGGTCAATTTTTTTTTGTTCTTAGTAAATAAAAATAGTTAAATAACATTCAAATTAAAATTCTTTAAATTTAACATTTAACACTATAGTTAACTACTTGTATAACAATTTCCACCTAATTTGTGCAAAATAGCATTAACCCAAGAAATCAATTTTAATTGTGTTTCAATATTTTTAAATTTTAAAATGTTTTATATTTTATTTATAGTAATTTCATTCCAGAAAATGACTATTTTAACACATCTAAGAAACCCTTAGAACAGCAAAAGTAGGCTTATATGCATTATAAAAAGACAAGAAAAGTATAAATCTAGTAAGGGTAGAGTGTTATGATCGAATCATTTCAGAAAAACATCACTCAATAAATTAAAAAAAGAAAAGGAAAGGAAAAGTTGTTGTTTAGAATTTAGTACAAAGAAAATATTTTGGACAGAAAATTTAAACCTATAGGCCTGAGAAAAAATACACGCACGCACAGATATATATATATATTAATCTACAAGAAAAAAAATAAACCTACAGTCATAGCCAAATGAATTGGTTGACCAATGGACAATAATTTAAGACACAAAAATAAACCCTATGACAGAAGAAGAAACCCTCGTATAAAAAAAGAGTACAAAACTCTATTAATACAAAAAAAATTATTTACAAGGAAATGGGCATTTCCCTTAAATATTCTTATTATTAATTCCAGATATGTGGAAATATTTTTATTGTCAGCATAACTCCTTAAAGTTAAAGACCCTAATATTAAATCCAAGATAGCCTAGAGTAATCTAGAAGGGAATCAGTAAAAAAGTCAACACCACTGGTGCATACCTCCAATCAAGTAAGTACAATCATTATCTGCTCCAACACTTTAAATAAAATTCAACACGTGGGAAGGAAATTAACCCTAGAAATATTGAAATAGTTATTTGTGGATAAGAGAACAAGGTTTCCATCAGTATTGCAAGGTAAAGGAGTAATTTAGTCCTCAAAATGACCAACTGTAAAAAGGAAAATTGAAACATTGGAAATGAGACACTGGTGGGTTTAGCGTTTCTTTTAAACTCGCCATGATAAATTTCACCAAGATTAACCACATGGAGTGGCTATAACTGAATTAAATTCCTTGTAGAAATTTGTTTCCATGACTAGAAAACCCTTAGAGAGGATTTGGAGTACCTATGAGAAACTGGGAATTAGTTAGAGTTTAATTTAACAATACTAAACTCCAAATTGAAAACAAAATGAGAAAAATAATTTCTTGAGAAAAATTATTAAGAAATTGAACCAATGTAGTGCCATAACCATGCATGTGATTAGATCTAGAACTCCAATGGTTAATACAAGGGAATACAACAAAATTTGATGGTATTTTCTTTAGGTAAGAAGTTAAAACTTCCCTGGGTTGCAATAGGGTTATAAACGACATTGTAAAACTCAAATGTAACCAAAACAACATCTCAATGAGAATTGACCGATGAGGTATGGTAAGGTAGTTACCATAATACCGTCAAACGCACCATCACCATCAATCAACTAAGGATGGACCTCCACCATTGAAGTTATGTCTAGGGTTTCATACAAGACATATGGATGCCTTGACTTATTGTCAATCAACCAAAGGAGTATCCATCTAGGTGGCAACTATCGTGGAGCATAATATTAAGAATTATAAGTATACATATATAAAGTATAAAAAACATGTTTACAAATTATTGGGTGGATGCAGAATGACCCAATCAAACCTTCACGATAACCTATATATATTGTGTTAGTGATAAATGTATATCATTAGAACTTAAAGTTACACACCATATTGATAACACAAGTAGTAAATATATGTATAAATATTGAGGGTATAAGGTATATACATATGTATATAAGGCATATGTGCATGTGTGTATGTGTTTATTAATGAAATTAAATGATCATGCACATATATAAAGAAGATTTATGAGCTTAAGAGTTGTGGGAGATAAAATCTCAAATCTTTGTACGCTAGGACATGGCATTGATCCTAGATTTTAAACAAAGATACCAAAAGAAGATAAAATATCTAGAGATATTTGACAATGAATTTCTTGGGAGAAGAATAGAAAGATAAAATGTTACTTGTATAATATAATAGAATAGAAACATAGAATATAATCATTTTTGTCCAAGGTACACCTTTCAATTTACAAATTTTTGTATATATAGTATAAATATAAAAATTCACATTACAAAATATTTCTATGTTTGTGGATGGAATATGAAGAGGAATAAAATAAAGCTATGAAGAAATGAGGAATACAAGTAACTTAAAAAATAACGACAATAGTTCAATAGATTAATGATGGTCAATATCATTGAATGTTTTGAGTGTAAATTTCATACATTTTGTTTAATATAGAACTTGATAGGGAAGCTCCAACTTCCTCAATTTATCAACCAGAATGTTTGTTGATTTACCTGAGATATTAGCTCTGTTCTGTAGCATCTCTTTTTTCTCTTCTTTTCTTTATCTTCTCTGCCTCAATCTTATATAATCTACATTCTCTATATTTACTCTCTCTCTCACCTCTTACAGCTTTCTTATTTTCCTCAACTCTTTTCAATTCTGTTGCACACTCTCTTCTTCTCTCATTCTCTTTCATCAACATATCCCCTTAGATATTACCCTGTTTTATACAAAATAGCTTCATGGATGTTGGTATTCTACTGGGAATTCGAAATGGACAACCATGTCTCTTTCCCTTCTGCCTTCTCATCTCTTTTATCTGCTCATTCAGAAAATATAACTGTAGGTACCAATTTATAATTACAGTGGGATATGTGTTCTCTTCCGAATACTTGCCAATGCATAACAACAATATAAATTAAAATCATTTACATTCAATTACAATGCAAACTCCAGCTCATTGATTCAGCCTCTTGGCTCACTGCGCATTTGTCTTTTCTTTGACTGTGTCTTTGTCCCTTTCGTCTTTGTTCGTTTCCTTATTCACTGTCACAGGGTAGCGGCAATATGCCATACATATGTAACTGTTAATTTTATATCAAGTTAATTGATTATCGGCACAATAATAATAAGTCGTTTTGATATGTGCACTGCTGTGGTGTAACGACTATGTATCTGTAACAACACCTTTTATATATAACACAACTTCAGCTCTTAGCATAATTATAATAAGTTTTAACATACAAACTGCCTTTTTAATACAACTTAAATCAACTCTCGGCCTAATAGTAAAAGCCTATTTAACATATAAAATGCCCTTTTGGGCCCACCATCCGAACTTTGTTTTGTGCTCCGATGCGATGAGTCTCCTCCAGATATTTCCGATTGCGATTGATCGCAATCGCAAACATCATTAACCTGTTCCGCTGTGCTGCCTTGCTCCAATGCGATGAGTCTCCTCCAGAGATTTTCTATTGCGATTGATCGCAATCGCAAACTTCATTAACCTGTTGTGCTATGTCGGCTTGTTCCAATTGCGATTACTCTGATTCTGCTCCGATTGTGATTACTTTGATGCGATGCGATTACTACGATTGCGATTAATTACAATCGCAAATTTTAGTTGCAAGTCCCGCTGCCCTGCTTTCACTCCAATGCGATTGACCACTGTTCATTTAAATGTGCCGATGCGATTGGTTACTGTTCATTTAAATGTGCCGATGCGATTAGACCGAAACTAAAATCTATAAAATCATAACCTATAGGGCCATTGGGTTCGGAACTTCAATCGTAATTGCAACCTATTGTTAACTTGTTCCGCTGCCCTTATATTCTCTGATGCGATTCATAAGGGTCCCACCTTATATTACTTTGGTTATTGTTTAAAAGGCGCTACAGTTATATATATATATATATATATATATATATATATATATATATTCGTTTCGTTCTATAAAAGTTCACAAAACGTATTCCTTTAATTTTATGTGTGGTCCCACTTGAGTATTAACTTTGGTTTATATGCAAGCATTTGCACAAGGTTTTCGTTCATTCACCTTATATTACTTCGTTTGTTTAAAAAATCGAACAATGGGACCTTTAGTCATTAAATCTTGCACACAAGAATATAATACATATGCTTTGTATTGTAGGCTTGGTCCTTTTTATATAACGCGTTACCCATATATATACTTTGCTGCTTGGGTTAAGATTCCCGGAATATTATGTATCCTCCCGCCTGGGTTACAATTCCCGGAATTGTGTTTATATATCCTCTGGCTGGGGTAATGATTCTCGAAATTTTATGTAGGAAATTTCTCTGCCTCTGCCTCTGCCTCTGCTGTGATAACGGCTTTGCCTCTACCGTGATAATGGCTCTGCCTCTACCTCTGCCTCTGATAACGGCTCTGCCTCTATATTCACTACCTCTGCCTCTGCCTTAGTTGTGCTTCTTTCTCTGTCTCTGTCGTTGCTTCCGCTCTATTGTTTGACTGTTACATTTCAAAATTCTTCTTCCGCCTGTCTCCTTTGCTTCCTTTGTTCGCTTATTTGCTGCCTCCTTTTTCTGTCTCAGTCTTTGCTGCCTCTATCGCCATCAATGAAAATATTTCCAACAGTCTCCCCCTTTGGCATTGATGACAATAAACTTCCTTTGTTTGCCTATTAGGGTCCTTTCTCCTGGTGCTTTCTCTTCCTCCCCCTTTGACATCAATGGCAAGGGGTTTGAATTTTTATTTTTATTTTTCAACATTTCGTGCATTTCCTCTCTCTGAGATCTTCTGAATTTGTACGTTGCTGCTCCAACCTTTGGATTAGATTCACGTCGGGTTCACCACTGACCCTTTGGCCTTTTTATTGATTCTTTTATGTTGGATTTATTATTTCCATAATCCTTTTGATCCTAAGGACCTATTTCATGCTTCCCTTGTTGGTTGATCTCCCCTTGGAATGATATTTTCGTTTCTGTTTTCCCCCTGAAACTGTGATTTTTCTTCATATCAGAGAGTAGCATCTACAAATACTACCCCTAGTCTGTCTCTCAAATATTCAAATGGTTCTCTAAAAAGTGGTTTGGTAAATATATCTATTGTCTGTTCTTTTGTTGGTACATACTTCAGTTTTACTATCTTCTGAGCCACTTCTTCTCGGAGAAAATGATACTTGATTTGGATATGTTTAGTTTTTTAGTGAAGCACAGGATTTTTAGATATACTTATAGCACTTGTATTATCACATTTGATTGAGATAGGTTCATCAATGCTTACCTTAATGTCTTGGAGGGTTTGCTTCATCCACATGACTTGTGTACAACATGTTGTTGCTGCTATATATTCTTCTTCTGCTGTAGACAGAGAGATAGATGTTTTTTTCTTGCTTAGCCATGCCATCAGACTTTCTCCTAGATAGAAATCACCTCCACTTGTGATTTTCCTGTCATCCATACAGCCAGCCCAATCTGCATCTGTGTAGGCTGTCAAAGTGAAGCTTTTGCCTTTAGGATACCAAAGTCCATAATGTGCTATTCCTTGTAGATATCTAAATATTCTTTTGACTGCCAGAAGATGGTTTTGCTTAGGTGCTGCTTGATATCTAGCCACTAGTCCTGCTGCTAACATGATGTCTGGTCTTGATGCTATCAGATAAAACAGACTTCCTATCATGGATCTGTAGAGTTTTTGATCTGTATCAGAAGATCCATCATCAACACACAGCTTGCATCTCGTGATCATGGGAGTTGACACAAGTTTGTAGTCCTCCATTTTGAACTTTTTCAACATTTCCTTTAAGTATTTTTCCTGTGAGATGGATGTACCTGTGTTCTTTTGTTGAATTTGAAGTCCTAAGTAGAAACTGAGCTCTCCAATAATAGACATCTCAAACTCTTTTTTCATCTCATCAGCAAACCCTTTTGCTAGTTCTTCTCTGTTGCTTCCAAACATAATGTCATCAACATATATTACAACAATTAGGAGTTCATTTTCATGGGCTTCTATGTATAGATTGATGTCTACTCCACCTCTCTTAAAGCCTTGTTTTTGCAAATACTTATCTAGTCTTGAGTACCAAACACGAGGAGCCTATTTCAGTCCATATAGAGACTTATTCAGTCTACACACATAGTCTTCTTTGTCTATTAAAGAGAAACCTTTTGGTTGTTCCATGTAGACTTCTTCTTCTAGATCTCCATTCAAAAATGCAGATTTCACATCCATTTGGTATACCTTGAAGTCTTGGTAGCATGCAAAGATTAGAAACATTCTGATGGCTTCCATTCTTGCTACAGAAGGAAATGTTTCATCATAATCAAGTCCTTCAATTTGTGAATATCCTTTGCAAACTAGTCTGGCTTTATTTCTGATTACCTGTCCTTGCTCATTCATTTTATTCTTGAATACCCATTTTGAGCCAATGATATTTTTCTCAATTGGTTTAGGAACTAGTTCCCATGTATTTTTCTTCTCAATTTGGTCCAATTCTTCATTCATTTCCTTCACCCAATACTTGTCCTTGCTAGCTTCTTCAAACTTCTTTGGCTCTATTTGTGATAACATGGCTATGTATACTTCTTATGTCTGTTCTGTTAGCTGCCTTCTAGTTTGAACCCCTACTTTCTTGTCTCCTATGATATGATCTTCAGGATGATTCTTCTGAGTGTATCTTGAGGGGGCTTTCAAGCTCAGCTCTGCATCTTCTGTTGTCTTGTTTGTTTCATCATCATTTTGGTTTTCTTCTTCATGGTTGTCTGATGGACCACAATAGTCTGTATCTCTTGTATTGTTTGGAAGTTCTTCATCAAATATCACGTCAATAATTTCTACTATTTTTCTAAGAGTTCATAATACCCCATTTTACTTGGAAGCATATCCTATAAATATCCCTTCATCTGCTCTTGCATCAAATTTCCCAAGATTTTCATCATTATTCTTTATGTAACACTTGCTTCCAAAGATTCTAAAATGTTTGATTGAAGCTGGTTTCCCATGCCATAGTTCATAGGGAGTCTTGTCATTGTTTGGCCTTAAGTGAGCTTTATTAAGGATATGTACTGGTTTGTGCACTGCTTCTGCCCAGAAGGTTTGAGCAATATTATTCTCTTGCATCATGGCTCTAGAAATTTATTGAACAAATATGTTTTGTCTTTCTTCTACTCCATTCTCCTGAGGTGTCCCTGCAATAGTAAATTGTTGTTTTATGCCATGTTCATTGCATAGGTCTCAACATCATAATCAAATAGAATTGCCCTCCCAGGTCTGATCCGATGCATTTTAGCTTGCATCCTGTCTGATTTTCTGCTAAAGCTTTGAATATTTTGAATTTTTCCAGAGCTTCCGATTTATTCTTGAGAAATGAAACCCATGTCATTCTGGAGAAATCATATATTATCAGCATGAAGTAGGATTCTCCACTTGGTGTTTTAGTTCTTGCAGGTCCGCATAGGTCCATGTGCACAAGTTGTAGTGGTCTTCTTGTTGATAATTCATCTTTCGCCTTGAAGGATGTGCGAGTCTGTTTGCCTAATTGACATGATTTGCATATGGTATTAGAATGCCTCTTTATTTTTGGCATGTCTCTGACAACTTTCTTCTTGCTTAGTCTAATGATGTGATCGAAGCTGAGATGTCCCAATATTTTATGCCATAACCATGACTCCTCAAGTTTTCTAAGATGGCATGCTTCATCTTCCTCTTTCACGATGTAAACATTTCTCTCTGTTCGAACACCTTTGAGCAAAGTCTTACCTGTGGTGCTTGATCTGAATTCAAAGTCTTGTGCTCTGAAAAGAACTTCGCAGCCTTTATCACACATTTGACTGACAGACAACAAATTTTCTTTCAGCCCATCTACAAAGAGTACATCTTGGGCCTTACCTCTACCATTATCTAAGCTGACTGAGCCCTTTCCCTTGATTTTTCCTGATTTATCATTGCGAAAAGTAACATTACTAGTTTTATTTTCATCAAAAGTTATAAATTTTCTCCTGTCTCTAGTCATATGCTTTGAGCAACCACTGTCCAGATACCATTGGCTTTTCAAATCTTGAGCAGTTAGAGCCAGGTCACACTTATTCTCCTTATTTTTCCACTGGAGGCATCCTTTTGTTTGGTTTCTTTTGTGAGATGATGAGTCACATCCTTTCAGAGGACATTTGGAAGGCATATGTCCAACTTGATTGCATATACAACATTTGATCATAGTTTTTGCAGAATTGTGAGTATGAACAAAATTTATTTGATTCATAAACCTCCTTGAGGTGTTGAACATCAATCTTTGTCCATACTTTCTACATTCAATAATTTTATGGCCAAATTCCTTACAATAAAAACAATAACCATAGAAATTATTTTCATACCTAATGTAAGGTTGTTTTCTCCATTTGTTTGTTTCTTCACTGTTTGCATCTTTTGTTGGTTTAAATTACTCCTCCTTGCATGACAATATGCAGCAATGTGTCCCTGCTTGTGGCAGACATAACAAGTGGCACTCTTCATAGGAGGGAAGAATCTCCTTTGATGGCTCTCAAATTTTACATACTCAGGGGCATATAAATCTTTTCCTGTTGTTTGAGTATTTATTTCATTCTTTGTTATTAGAGGATTTTTCTGGGTTCTGTCTCCTTCCTTACAAGTTTCTTCTTTTGTAGGCACTATTTGAGCTGCTTCATCATCCTTCTTTGCTTTTACAAAAATAATCTCTCTGTTTTCCTTTTCTTTGTTTTTACTTGATTCTCCTTCATAGCCTATTCCAGTTTTTATCATAGGCGGTCTTTGAGCAACCAGAATTTCATTCAACTTACTAGAGCTTGTTGTTTGAGAAGAGTTTATAACCACTTTCCTTTGAGAATTTTCTAATTTCTTCCTGAGACATACTACTTCTTCTTCCAACTTTTCTTGTTCCTGATTTTTTTCCTTGATTTGCTTAAGTAACATGTCCTCTATCTTCTTGGCTTCTTCAAGCTCTATCTTTAGCTGCATCAAGACTTCTGAATTATGTTCTTCTCGTACATACTTGAGGAGAATGTCCTTTTGTTTTCTGCATTTCAGCTTGAGTCTATCAATCTCTTCCAGAGCACTTCTTAGCTCCCCCTCAAGGTCGACTTCACCTTCTTCTTCTTCATCTTCTAGCAAGAGACCTTCAAGTTCTTCTATGGCCATCAATAAGAATTCAGAGGTTCCTTCTTCACTTGAGGATTCATCTGAATCTTCAGATGTACTGCTGTCTTGTTAAGCATAGAAGGATTTTCTGCTAAACTTCTTTCCTTTCTGCCAGTTCTTTGATTTATTTTTCTCTGACTCTTGAGCCTGATTCCTTACTTTCTTGTGAGGACACTTAGCAGCATAGTGTCCAACTCTTCCATAGTTAAAGCATTTGAAAGGAAGTTTACCTTTGTATTTACCTAAGCCTCTATCCAATTTCTTGACAAAATTTGCCTCTTCTTCATCCGAGCAAGAGCATATGTCTTCCTCTTCTTCTTTCTTCTTTTTTGTTTTAAAGGCTGCCTCCCTCGTACTTGGCTTCTTCTGTGGGAGCCTCATCTCGTATGCTGTTAAATTTCCAAGTAGCTGGTTCATGGTCAAGGTCTCCCAATCAATTGTTTCTTCTATTGCAGACACCTTGGGATTAAACCTGGATGGAAGAGATCTTAGAATATTTTGCACAATTATACTTTCTGGCATGGTTTCTCCAAGAGCTTTCATATTGTTAACAATTTCTACAACTTTTAGGAAGAAATTGTCAATGTCTTCATCATCATTCATTTTTAAGTTCTCAAACTGGGCTCTATAGACTTGAATTTTGGCAGTCTTTACTTTCTTGTCTCCCTCATGGATGTTCTCCAGAGTATCCCACATCTCTTTGGTAGTGTCTTTGTGCATTACTTTGATAAACTATGCTTCACACAATCCATTCAAGATGGCATTCATGGCTTTTGCGTTAGCTACAAAATCTTGTTTGGATTCTTTCTCTGAGTCAGTTGCCTTTGGGGCATATCCTAATTCCACAACACCCCAAACTTCTATTCCTAGAGACATTATGTATGTCCTCATCCTAATTTTCCAGAAGGCATAATTTGCACCTGTAAAGAAAGGGGCTTTATTGGTTAAGCATCCTTCTTTACTAGCCATCCTGAGAACCTAGAATCTCCTTTCAGTTGTTAAACTGGTACAAAGGAACCTGCTCTGATACCAATTGTTGAATTCTTAGTTAAACTGAGAGGGGGGGTGAATCAGTTTAACACATACATGGAATTTTAAAACTTTTCTCTTAAAACTTATTTACACCTTCACTTCATGATCAACTTAATATGTGAGCAATATTTATTAGTGAGCAGCAAGTATCAAACAGATTTGTTAATTTAACAGCAGTCTTAATATGTGAGCAACAAGTATTAAGCAGATTAGATAAACCACATCAACACATAGACATCATGCATAGAGACACCAGATATAAGTGGAAACCCATAAAGGGAAAAAACAACATTTTATTATTGTTGTGATGCAAAGGCAAGCTCCAACTCTCTCTCACCACTGATTTTCTATAGGCACCAACCTACAGGAGGCTCCTACCTCAATTCTGCAAGCTACAACTTGCAAGGAAGCTCCAACTCCCTTCAATTTTCTGCAGGCACCAACCTACAGGAGGCTCCAACCTCAGTCAGCTACAACTGACAGCGATCAGGCTTCAACTTGATAGGGAAGCTCCAACTTCCTCAATTTATCAACCGGAATGTTTGCTGATTTACCTCAGATATTAGCTCTGTTCTGTAGCATCTCTTTCTGCTCTTCTTTTCTTTATCTTCTCTGCCTCAATCTTCTATACTCTGCATTCATCATATTTACTCTCTCTCTCACCTCTTGCAGCTTTCTTATTTTCTTCAACTCTTTTCAATTTTGCTGCACACTCTCTTCTTCTTCATTCTTTTTCATCACCTTCTCCCCTTGGATATTACCCTGTTTTATACAAAATAGCTTCATGGCTGTTTGTATTCTACTAGGAATTCGAAATGGACAACCATGTCTCTTTGCCTTCTGCCTTCTCATCTCTTTTATCCGCTCATTCAGAAAAGATAACTGTAGGTACCAATTTATCATTACAGTGGGATATTTGTTTTCTTCCGGAGACTTGCCAATGCATCACAACAATATAAATTAAAATCATTTACATTCAATTACAATGCAAACTCCAGCTCACTCATTCAACCTCTTGGCTCGCTGCGCATTTGTCTTTTCTTTGACTGTGTCTTTGTCCCTTTTGGCTCTGTTTTTTTCCTTATTCACTGTCATAGGGTAGCGGCCATATGCTATACATATGTAACTGTGCTTTTTATATCAAGTTAATTGATTCTCGGCACAATAATAATAAGTCATTTTGATATGTGCACTGTCATGGTGTAATGACTATGTATCTGTAACAACACCTTTTATATATAACACAAATTCAGCTCTCGGCATAATTATAATAATTTTTAACATACAAAATACCTTTTTAATACAACTTAAATCAACTCTCGGCATAATAGTAAAAGCTTGTTTAACATATAAAATTCCCTTTCGGGCCCACCATCCGAACTTTGTTTTGTGCTCCGATGCGATGGGTCTCCTCCAGAGATTTTAGATTGCGATTGATCGCAATCGCAAACTTCATTAACCTGTTCCGCTATGCTGCCTTGCTTCGATGCGATGAGTCTCCCCCAGAGATTTCCGATTGCGATTGATCGCAATCGCAAACTTCATTAACCTGTTCCGCTATGTCGGCTTGTTCCGATTGCGATTACTCCGATGCGGTGAGATTACTCCGATTCTGCTCTGATTGCGATTACTCTGATGCGATGCGATTACTCCGATTGCGATTAATCGCAATCGCAACTTTTAGTTGCAAGTCCCGCTGTCCTACTTTCACTCTGATGCGATTGACCACTATTCATTTAAATGTGCCGATGTGATTGGACCGGAACTTTAACATATAAAATCATAATTTATAGACCCATCGGGTCTGGGCTTCAATCGCAATCGCAAATTCCATTGAGATGTTCCGATGTTCCGCTTTAATTCTGATGCGATTGGTTACTTTTCATTTAAATGTGTCGATTCAATTAGACCGAAAATCAAATCTATAAAATCATAACTTATAGAGCCATCGGGTTCGGAACTAATCAGTAATCACCTTTTGTTGTTAACTTGTTTGATTTTATATGTTCTCAGGTCGATTCATAAGGGTCCCACCTTATATTACCTTGATTTATTCTTTAAAAGACTCTACACTTATATAAAGCGCGCATGTATATATATATATATATATATATATATATATATATATGCTTCCACTTCAGTTCTAATGTATCCTCCAGCTGGGTAATGATTCTCAGAATTTTATGTGTGGTCCCACTTGAGTATCAACTTTGGTTTATATGCAAGCATTTGCATAAGGTTTTCGGTCATTCACCTTATATTACTTCGTTTGTTTAAAAAATCAAACAATGGGACCTTTAGTCGTTTAATCTTGCACACAAGCATATAATACATATGCTTTGTATTGTAGGCTTGGTCCTTTTTATATAACGCGTTACCCATATATATACTTTGCTGCTTGGGTTAAAATTCCTGAAATATTATGTATCCTTCCGCGTGGGTTACGGTTCCCAGAATTTTGTTTATATATCCTCCGACTGGGGTAATGATTCTCGGAATTTTATGTAGGAAATTGCTCTACCTCTGCCTCTGCCTCTGCTGTGATAACGGCTCTTCCTTTGCTATGATAACGACTCTGCCTCTATATTCACTGCCTCTGCCTCTTCCTTAGCTGTGCTTCTTTCTCTGTCTCTACCGTTGCTTCTGCTCTGCTGTTTGACTGTTACATTTCGACATTCTTCTTCTGCCTATCTCCTTTGCTTCCTTTTTTCACTTCTTTGTTGCCTCCTTTGTCTGTCTCAGTCTTTTCTGCCTCTATTCCCATCAATGACAACATTTCCAACAAAAACTTCTAGGCCTTCCCAAAAGCTGGCACAACTCCCAGGATTCAGTAAATTGGAGGGAGAAGCTACCAGAGAGGGAGTGTTTGTGGTCCAACTTGATGGAAGAAGAGATTCAAGAAAACACCACATTGTGCCTTCAATGAAATGGAAAATAAAGGGAAAGGGAATCCATCTCATTCCAAGTCAGATTCTGGTCAAGAAGGCAAGAAGAATGACTTTTAAAAGATTAAATGTTTTCACTCTCATGAGCTAGGACAATATTCCACAAAGGTTCCACACAAGAAGGCCAAAAGGAAACCCTTAGGAGGAGTGGAAGTTGAAGAACTTGCTTCAAAATTCGAGTTAGATTTCACCCTCATCGCATGCATGATGTCATCGATGATGGTTTTTGTGTGGTACCTAGATAATGGAGCCTCATTCCATATGACCGGAAATAAGGATCTCTTTAGCTACTTGGAGGAGAAGGACCTCGAGATGCACATCGAGATAGCAGATGGTGGGAGGTATAGCATGACCGACATCAATAATGTTACCTTTCAGAGGGAGTATGTGTTAGGTCCCTATAAGAATAGTGTATCCCCTTATTGTTATTGCTAGTGTACCCCCCTTTTTGTTATTTTTGTACCCATATAGTCCCCATATTTTTATTATTGTGCCCCATAAAAGACCACTATTGTTATTTTTCTGCCCTTACATTATTATTGTTATGTCGTCTGTGATTATATTGTGACCTCTTAGAGTCCTATATATAGAAAGTAAGTTTTGTCATTTGAATCATCCAATAATTATTTATTTATTTAATGTAAAGGAGGTTTACCATCGAAGTGGATAATTTTTAAGTCATTGATCTATATTTTCTTCTATTTTGTGAGCTGGTTGCATAACATTTGGTATTAGAGATTTGGATTCTAGGGTTTCCCTTCTTCAAACAGATCATCTTGAAATTTTAGCTATAAACTTTTTCCATGAAGCTTCACAAGCTAAAATTGAAACCACGTGGATTTTAAATACTAGTGAACCTCATGTACAAATTTCTGATCTTCGTAAAAATTTCAGATCTTGGTTAGGGGTTTAGCAGGCTCCACAATTTCATCTCAAACAGGTGACCGAGGGAAAATCATCATAACTTTCATTTTAAGAATAATATTTGAATTCTATAAAATGTGGATGGAATTTTATATACTTTAGTTGCTTTTGTATCAATTTCAGAGATAAAGGTAGAAACAATGACACGTGGCACGTTGTACAAGTTCACTCTCTTGAACTAGTGCATAATTAGGTAATTGTGGGAGATGGCCATAACTTTATCTTGAAGAATCCAAATTAGGTTTCACCTGTGGCATTGGAGATAAGACTTAGAGGGCTACTACAAGACTAAAACTAAAATATTTGGGATCTGAAATTATAGAGATATAAAATATTCAATATAGAGCTCCTACAAAGAAAAGAAAATGGTGTGTATTTAAATTTTTTCTTTGCATAAGTTTTGTTTGAAAAAATAGTTTGAAGTGATTCAAGGGGCACAATGAAGCATAAATATCATTGTTTCATTCCAAAATTTCTCAACGTAACAAAATAGAAACACCTAGTAAGCAACCAAAAAAATCTACTATGATGCATGAAGAAAAGGAATACATGCAACATGATATATCAAAATTACGAGAACAAGTACAAAAAATTTCTCTCTTGCAAAGAGTAACCAAAAATGGAATGGAGGCTAAGATGGATGGTTTAAATAATGGTTTAAAAATAAACATACAAGATTTTAAGAATGGTTTAAAAACATGGAAGGTTTGAAGGATGGAATAGAAGAAAAAATAAAAGGCAACATGGAAGATTTGAAGAATGGGTTAAAGCATATATGGAAGGTTTGAAGTAAGGTTTGAAAAAGTTGCTAGAAGAAATAATTCCTAATGGCGAAAATGTATTAGTTGAAACTCATGATGAGAAAACAAGAAATGTTAATCATGATTTCGTAGACTCTAACATTGGATTGAAGAGCCACCATATTCGAAATATTGGTATAAGAGAGTTGATGGAAATGATCTTGTAACATGGATACTACATATGGAGCAATATTTTTATCTCCATAATGTGAAACACACACAAAAGGTAATCATTGCAAATTTATATTTAGAACCCAATCAGTCTGTAAGGTATCTATTGGTTTCCAAGTGCGAATGAATATTCAAACCCTATCCCACATTAATTATCAATCCAGGTGTTTTTATTATTGCAAGGAGAACGTGCACAGTATGTGCAGATACAATAGCACAATTTTGATATCAATCATGGACTCGATAATTTAAACAAAGAAAAAATAACTGTAACAAAAAATAAAGAAATGGAAGAAATAAATCGTAAATCTTACAATGCATTCAGAGCAATAAGAGTGTCAGAAAATACATCTACTGTCACAGCAATTGCAAATTATACAAAACATGAAATAGAAATAACAACAGACAGGAAATACTCAGCACTTTATTGGAGAGTGGGCCCAACTCTCTGATCAGGGCTACGATATGCTCACAAGTTACTGAATTAACAGAAAATTAAATTGCATTAACTTGATCAAATAATGTTTTGTTACATAGCTCCATTCCTTGCATAGACAACCCTCTATGCGTTATCTCCTATGCGTTCTATCCTCCACTTTCTCTCTGATTGGTGCCCCTTTAAATATACAAAAAACAACAGGGAAATAAACTGATTAAAAAATATCGATAAACAATATGAGATCTGAAATATATTTCCATCATGATTCAACTGGCACAAGTCGAATCTGGCAATTACAATTGGGGCAATTTTGAAAAATGACCACAACAGAAAATCTGCAAATCTGTCCTTCGAAGAACCCTGCGTTTCTCTCAATAATTATCCAATTTTGGAAAAATACATAGAGGGAAACTAATTTGGTTCGTTCTGCACAAAACCCATGTTTTGGATTTTCAGGATTCATCTTCGTTCGCCCAAAATGTTCAACGCAAAATTGTCTCTTTTTATTCCAGCGAATTTCTGAGTTGGAATATTTAATTATCAACTGAAGATCAAATCTGCAATTTGGAAGAGATGTTGGAGGCTAAAATAGTGAGTTATTTTATAAATAATTCATTAATAGACCATCATTGGAAAAATAATGCATAATAATCATTAATTTATTAAAATAAAGGAGAACAAATATTATTTATTCAAAAGAGCATAAATAATTATGAAATGGAAATATATAATAAATTATGATAAATAATGTGATAAAAGAATATTAGAAATGGATGTTAAGAAGTGATAATAATAATACAAATTAGTTCCCGAGCATCTCTCCCAAAAGGAACATGTTGCATGTCCTCATCCAACCCAATGCTTCTGTATTAACCAAGTTGTAATACAATAATCAAAATTCTCACCCCAACGCATGATACTGACGGAAGATGAGGCTTCTTCTTCAGATGCTTCCTTAAAATAATTTTCATGTATACTTTCAACCATATGTATATGAAGTTCCAACAAAGTATGATACAAGTAAATACAAACTTCTTTACAAACGAGATTTTGCTGAAATTTTGTAAGAAAAGGTATACTATATTAATGCTTCTCTAATCCAAAAATCAAATCAATTCAACGAACGGATTTCAATATATCAACAAAATGGTTTTAGGTAATAATGCATGATTTTTTTGGAATTAGCAAATTGGTTTATTTTGAAAATTTCTGGGTTTAATGATACATCTTTGTTGTCCAAAAATTAGAAGAATCCTATTGATAGTTTTAAGGATATACATTGATATAAATGGTCAATCATTGTCCAACATGAAAGCGAAATGGAAGAGATATGAATATATCGGTACATCGATTCAAGGTGCAAATAGTGTTAAAATAATCGAATTACGAGAAGACGAATTTTTTCTGATAGACTTTTTGAGAAAGTTTGAGACAGAAATTTACAAATACACCAAGCATTCCCATAGAGCTCGATGGCAAGACTTGCCATTCAAAAAATCTTGTGAAGTTTTTCCACCATGGACCATTTTGTCAGTGATTGATTTTGCAGAAAACTACACATTTGTTCCACAAAAAGAAATTTAGAGTGAATACTATCATTCTGACCAAGTCTCCATGCTCGTCCATATTCTATATAGACATGCCGAAAAAAATGTCGATCATATAGAAAGCACGAGTGAAAATCGACATATAATTAAAGAATATCAATTTTATATCAGTGACGATCGTACACATGATACATGTTTTGTACAACATTGTTTTGGAAGAATTTATGATTCATTGAAAGATCGTGGAATAAAATTAAATGAACATTGGATTTGGTCAGACGGATGCGCAGGTCAATTCAAATCTGCACGATCATTCTTTTGGTTTTGTTGTCTTCATAAGAAAACATGCATTAAACATTGTTGGAATTTCTTTGAGACTGGCCATGGAAAAGGAGAACATGACGGTGCAGGAGCATGCATAAAACGAGTACTTTGAAGATATCAAATGAACCACTCTGCACGCCGACTTGTGAATGCTGAAGAAGTTGTTGAATGGTGCATCGCTGCTCTAAGCCATGAGAACAACCCATCAAGAGAAGTGCGAAGGTACATTCAATTTAATTTATATTGGAAATCTAATTTTAAACATTGTACATTTATCATGCAATGATTATTTTTAATTGTATTTTGATATCATATTTACAAATTCTTTTTCTAATTTTCCATATAAAAGTTTTTCTGGCATATTGGAATCGGAGACGTAGATAGATCAATTTGAAATGGCGTTGAAACAATAAAAGGGACTCGAAAATTGCATTCAATTCAAACACAGTTGTCCACAAATGTGTTTGCATTGGATAAAAGAATTTTATTTTTTTTTGTGATGTTTGCATAGACAACACAAAATCCAATGACGTTTGTGAAAACAAAATGTATGTGAACGATTGGAAACATACAGAGCTAAATACAAAGGGCAAAATGTCTATTGCAATGTTTGAAGAAATGCAATCAGAGGAAACTACAATATCATTCGATGGTGATCGAGTTTCTGATCTTGTTAGAGAAGGTAACATTTGAATTACTTTCTAATGATTTAAAGATCTAGAAATAAATTTAAATATGCATAATTAAATGTTAAATTTATTTTATTGTGCGGGAGATGTTTTTGCTGTAATTGCACCTATTGACAACGATGAAAATGTGAAGTATTATTTGATGCGTTGCACTGAACAAAAAATGAAATTATTACAAGACTATAATGATCACGGATTTCAGTATGACAAAGGGTCTATTATACTGAAAGGTTATTTTTTCAAACAAACTCATCAAAGTGGAGACTTTTTTTACTTCGAAGACTATGAACCTGATTCCATAAGTTGTCAATATAGTCACTTGGTGTGTGCAGCACGCATAAAGTTGATAGAAGTTCAATCAAAGAAAAAATAAAAAATTAAGAAATGGAAAATGTCAAAATCCGATCATGAACGGATTATTGAGGATGGAATTCCATTAGAATTTTTTTGAGTGAAGTGTCAACAATTTATTATCTTTGGATTAAATATGTTTTAGAACTTTCAGTACTCAACTAAAAATTGAGCTGCTTATGTTATTTGTGGTTTGCACATGTTACAAATTGTTTGGGTACAAGCACATGCTCTAGTATCAACTGAAAGTAGTTTTTCTATACATGTGCATTGATGAAAAATGTTATATGTATTGGATATATATATATATATATATATATATATTATAGAATGAAATTAATTATTTTTGTATATTAATTGTTCTTGTATATGTTTTCCAACCGTATGGTACAAATTATTTCACTTTATTTTGTAAGGTCAGATTCGGTCCCCATATGGCCTAGCCTCCAAGGGATGAGATAACAAGTGGTTTTCCCCACTTGCCCAAATCTCATCTTTTAAGTAAAATTTTACTGTTTATGGCAGGAATCTTACATGATGTCCTAGCCAAGGATAGATTCTCTTTGTTTCAAGTTTCCGGTAAACGTTGTCACCGAATGACCTACTAGGATATTATAAATACTAGCTTTGTAAGATCATTTGGCATTCAGAAAAATTCGAAAGTCTTAGATTGTCAATCAATTTGAAGTATCATTCACCCTATGGAGTGTAAAATATTCAATGTAGGTTGGTGGCGATGCTCACTCCTAGCTTGAAGCAGCTCCAATGACCAATTCTTTAATGAATTCCAATGCACTAGACCAAAATTGGTGACCTACTTGGTTTTTCACCCAAGAAATTCCAAGGTACTCTTCTTACCCTTGGCCCCCAAAGCTACAATGGAGTTATAGGAAGGTGAAGAAATTTTTTTTCACTGATAGGAATTTGGTCACATCCCTAATCTCCCCTTATCAAAAATTTTCTATCTACTACATTATCCAGCGTGTACTCAAGATCACTATTTTGTAATTAGAATATCACAATATCACAAGTTCTCACAAAAATGCATGGAATGCCATTACGACACTCATATAACAATGGGGAGCTCAAAACCTAGAAAGCTCCTCATCCCCTTAATAATAATGTGTTTAATTTAGTCTTTCAGGAGAGGATTAGGTGTGAATCTTGTTTTCACATACAAAAATAATTAATTGTTTAATTCCATAAATTTGATTATTCACCAAAATACATGTCATATCAACTATTTGTCTCTCCTACAAATTCCCATTATTTCATTAAAATATGGTTTTATCTCACCCAACTATCACATGTTCCTAAATTTACTCCTAATTGTTCCCTATGCCCTAAATATACTCCTAATTGTTCCCTATGCTGCTTTTCCCTTACTTATTTTTAGAAAGTTAATTTCCTAGATCCATCATAACTATGGATCTATCAAGCGCCGAGAGGGATCAAATATCTAGAAGTGCAAACCTCTTTTTTGAGTGAAAAACTTGAGGAAAGGTTTGCACCTCGAGAGATTTGATCCCTCTCGGCGCTTGATAGATCCGTAGTTAAGATGGATCTAGGTTGGTTTCAGTCGTGTGCAACCAAGGAAAAACTATCGATAAACCATTTTAAATATGTTAAATATGTTTGAGATTTATCAAGTCATTTTAATTTTAAATTTTCTTAGTTACCTCAATTTGTTGAGATGATAAATATTGTAGAATAAATTTAATAATGGAAAATGATCAAATAAAATTTTTGAATGTGAAGTGACAATGTAATAATATTGAATGATAGAATGTGAATAATTAAAATGTAATCACTTAGAAATAGCATTTATTGTGATCAATCTTAAACTATTTTTTTCTTCTATTCTTATTGTCACTCTTATTAGTTTTGTCATATTTCCGTATCGATGATATTAAAAAGAAAGTAAAAATCATAAATCATAAACCATTTAAATATTTAGCTCGAACTCTTGTAGTAAACACCATGCCTTCTCTCTCCTGCTCTCCAATATTATTAGTTTTAATTATTATAACACAAAAATTGTTCTACATTGTCAATATTTTTTTGCGCTTACACTGAAATCAATGAACACTATTAATCCAATGACTTTACAAGTAATGTACCATCACACATGCAATTATATCAAATAAGAAATCAACATATACAATGAAATCAATGGGGATTGTCTTGTTACAAGTAACATAATTTCAATTTACCACATGTGCAAATGTAGGTTGAAACCATCCAAACCATTAAGTTGTAGATCGAAACCATCCAAAACTTTAAGTTTTAAAACCCTTTTGATTATATATTGTGCAACATTAAAACATTAAACATTTAAAGTTCATTAAATATCACATGCAAAATGTAGATTGAAACCATCCAAAACTTGAGTTTTAAGAACTTCACATGCCATGCCAATTATAATTCAACTATCCAACAAAAACATTTAACATTAAATATCACATGCCAAATGTAGTTCAGATGACAACATTACTTCACATTCACATGCCAAAAGTACTAAAACCATCCAAAAATTAAATAAAACAAATTATATAAGAACAATGTAATAAAATATGTCCAAAAATTGTAAATCTCACTTGAGTATCAAACTGTATCAAGTTTAACAAATTTTAAAACCATCTAAATTTTGAAATCAAATCTACTATAAATCATGTCCATCAAATGGAGGATCTAGCGTCTGGGTCTCAGTCCACGCCCTATCCTGTGAATAGGAAACCTACATACACAATGCACATGTACTTGAAAATTAAAATTTGAAGTTTTAAAAATGAATGAGAATATATATATCTAGAACTTCATGTAAAAAACAAAATATAACAAAAAAATCATGCAATACCTCGTAAGGTTCCCTCTCCATTTGATGAACAGGTTCTCCCATAGAAACATCTGCAGTGGTAAACTGTACAATATACATGTACAGTTAAATGTAAATATATATATATATATATATATATATATATAAATAATTTATATAAATTAAAAACTTTCAAATGAAAATGCACGTGTACATATATAAAATTATTTTCAATAATATTAAAAAAAGGAACTAAAGACAACTTGTTCAAATGCTGTGGATGTTCCTATCTCCGTCGCTAGAGTCCCCGGATTAAAGAAATATTCTATAGGAACCTAAATTCAAAAAATTTTAAATAACTCAAAATATAGATCTCTCTCTCTCTCTCTCTCTCTCTATATATATATATATATATATCTCAATTTTTAATGGAACTTTTTGAGGTAGAATATATATATATATATATATATATAACTTTTAAACATAAATTTTAAACTTGTGAAAAATTGTCCATACTCGTGGCTCATCTCCCAATGAAGTAGAAGGTATATCTCCTAAGGAAGAAGAAGGTACTGCCATCCCAAAAACATCAGACGGAATCGGTACCTGTTAAAACATTTTATCAAATTAAACATATATATACATACATGTACATGTGTGGCAACAATTATTTATTTTAGAGTCACTTAAAAAACACTAACATGTGCCAACATATCATGATGGTCAGACCCATCTGCATCGTTTGAACCGGAGGTCCCGAACGTAATATTAACATTTTCATCACGCATCATGCCTGAGAACTACAAATGGTGTTTTAACATATAATCATACATTTTTGTTAGATTAATGTACACATACAAAAAAATGTATGTACATGTACATACACATGTATTTATTACAAATTGTACACATGTATATGTAAAAATAATTTCAAACCCTAAGGTCACTAACACATACCGTTCCGGTGCCCTCTTCCTCACGAAAAATTACGTCTTGCAGACCATTGCGACAATTTATTGCATATGTTTAGAGATCTTCAACATTCATGTTGTAAATCTCCTCATCTATACGATAAAAAAAATTGGCACATGCATTTTCACGTGCTCTTTGTCGATTTAAACAAAGATCAACTCCACTCAATCCACTATGAACATTGTCGATCATAACATCTCTTGCTTCTCGACTTATTTGAGAAGTCGCATCCATCTCTTATCATAGAGTTTCGACTCGAAACGGTCAACTCACCAATGGCGGCTCAGGGCGAGGCAACTCCACATCTCGCTTAGCGCCCTTACGTTGATATAATCGACCTCTCCCCGGGCCAAAAAATTCTAAAGGAAGGTCATTGTAGTCAGGTTTGATACCCAAAAAAAATTCTGCATAAAACATTTGTGAAAAATAAACAGGAACCTCATTGTTCCATGGAAGCCTTCCAAAGGCCGCAAGATGTCGATCATACAAATAACTAGCTTTGTCTGGGTGCTTGAAATACTGCACCTTCAACATTTTTCTTTTTGGCCCTTCCTTATAATTAAACATTGACTTGGCCTTTGCTCTTGTAAATTTTTGTTTTATGTCCTGCCATTTATCGGGACCTATCACTGTTTCTTTTCTCTTTCTCATCAGTTCTACAAACGAATTAGTCGTTGGCCCCAAATTTCTGGACACAATTACCATTTCACCCAATGAATGTGTAACTATTTCAAGGCTTTGTCTATTCTCAGCAGGTAGAGACAAAGCCACGATAACTCTCTGCAATTTTGCATGAAGGCTTTCACACCTTTGTAAGGTGCATTCCGCCATGTTGGTTTCCCATGGTATATCGGTAATCTCAGCCGGATAAGTTGTGCTGGGTTGATAGCCTTCTTCTTGAATGTAGCGCGCTGCCCTGCGTCTATTTTTACCACTAGCTCGAACATTTTCATCATCTGCATCAATATATATAAAATTTCGTATATTAGAAAAAACATGTGTAAAAAAAGTTATACAAATTTAATGAAAAAATATTGAAATTGATGGCAACCTTGATGTTGTTGGTTAACATCTTCTCCAACATGACCCTGCTGAGAACCAGCCCCAGAATGATGCTGCTGAGAACCAGACCCACAATGACCCTGTTGAGAACCAGCAGCAGTTGATTGGCCTTCGGGGGAATAAATATCACCCCATTCCCGCAACCTGCTACAACTCATACCTCGACCGGTTGAACCTTGGCCACGCTCCATGGATGGAGTTGAAACCCTTCTCCTCTTACCTCCTAAAAATTAAAATATGAAACTTATTAACAACTAATTTAACTCACAAATTTAATAAAAAAATCAATTCCATATGTACACAGATGTATGGAGATTTAATATTATATTTAAATACAGTGAACATTCCCCGATCCCTGAACCTCCATATGGGATTTGGCTGATATTCGTTGTTCATCCTCCATGATATATATCTATTGGTCGACATTTACACAAAATAGATTTCAAAAAATCAATTTTTAATTTAGTGTACACAAATTATGTAGAACACAATTTTCAAAGCAATAATTGATCATGTGTGAAAGTAAATTTAATCGAAAAAGATATTATAAAAATGATAAGTTCACCAAATTGCACTTTACATGGTGGGAACACACTTGGTATAAAATTTACTACTTATACACTTTATTTTGTGGGAGAAATGACACATGTACATAGTTTACCTTAAATTTGTTGTGTTTTATGGATATTAAAATGAAGAACTTCTATTTAGATCCATTCCAGAGATTGACTGTAGGGGAATTTACTAGATATGTCACCTTTCATAAAAGATGAGATCCAGAGGCTACCTGGCCCTTTACAGACTCTGCCTATAGAACTTGTAGAAGTAAACACTAGAGGCATTAACAATATCAAAGAACGCTTTCATGCTCAGACATGGGAATGTGTCTCTTTCCCTATGCAAAAAAATAGTTCAAGGTAGTTAATATTCATAGACATGTCATCAAGCAAGTCAATGTGATCATCCCCAACTTAATTTTTATGAAATTAGGCTTGGAATCTCATTTTAGAGCTCAAACTTTTAGGAAGGATTTAAGTATCCACCTTTCAAGAATCACTAGAAGAGGTTGATAAAGAATATAGGAAGACAAAAAACTAACCAGTGGTGTACTAAATGTATTTCTTGGGAGGTACATTGGCATATGGAATTTTGGTAGCTATAAATTTTCCAAATAAGTGACTGTATTTGAAAACCAAACCTCTAGTTTATTTTGGTTTAGACAAGGTCTAGAATTTGAAAAGTGAATTCCCTCTTTCTTCCTCTTACATGCCCAATGATCGGAATCTGGATTGAGGGAAAAATATTTCCTAAATAAAAATTTTGCATTTTATTTGTACACGAGTTTTTAAAAGCTAATTAACTCGTAAATTTCTCACAAAATACACTTATATCTTGACACAAACCCCTTCCCACTAGAGGAATAAGGTCCAAATTTTTGATGAAAATGTGCTATGAAAGTAAAGGGTTAAAGGAAACCATGTACAAGGCATAGTTGAGCCAAATGTTGTTGAGGAAGGGCCTAATTATTTGGGTCTTGGTTGTGGAAAACATGGAGAATGCTCCAAAGCCAAGGAGGCACATGAAGTTGTTCCAAGAAGGAATTGTATTTCGTGTTCATTACCTCAAGCTTGTGAATTTTGTGTTCATGATGAATGGAAAAGTTTGACACCCACTTTGCAAGAAGATGTTAATAAACATGCAGCTAATGAGAATTTAAAAGAAGAGGATGTTGAAAGCTCTATCTAGTCATTGAATTCATTGCTAGTATTCAAAGGAGAGCCACTACCTCATCAAATTCACCTCAAGAAGGCGACAATGGTGAATGTTCAAGGTATAAATTTTCCTTTAATCAAATTGCTTTTGATTATGATAAACATGGTAAATATTCACATAAGATATATAAAATAACTTTCACATGTTCCTTTTCTGGTTTGAATAATCATAATGTTTATAGATGTTGGAAGAAGATATCCATACACATTGAAACTTTCTAAATAAATGAGGCAAAAAGTCAAAGGCCCATTGGACAAGGAAAATGATGTTGAAAATAATATGCAATTGTTTATTACTCATTGCCATAAGAAAGGTCACCTTGTGGACAAGTGTTGGACTTTGTATCCAACAAGTCATCCACAACATTTGAAGGTGGTGGAAAGAGATAAAGACAAGAATGGAAAAGAGGATTCCATAATCAATGAGGGTCAAGATGATTCACATGATGAAGTGCAGCTAAAAGATGCGCCATTGAAATGGTTTGCTAACAGATGGTTAGATTTATTATCTAATTAAGGCCTTGCATGTATTTTGATGTTTCATGAATTTCTTTGCAAATTCAAAGTATGGTGCATGTTGCATGAATCAAGATGTTGAAAGTAGAGTTACGTTGACACACTTAAATGCAACAAATATGGAAATTTGTACCTGAGCTCTATTATTTGACTTGAGAGTTGGTTTTTTGAAGAGGCATGTTTTGTCGATTTGTGTTTGGTTGATGGTTTTGTACACCAATATGTAAGAGTACATGGAGATATTCACATGATGTGAATTTTTTTTCTTTGAAGGAGAAAAATGATATGTCAGTGCGCTATGTTTCTTGCATGATTTGTTTTCAGTTTGATGGTTTTGTTTGTGACAAGACGTCACAAGATTTTGGGAAGGTCCACTCTTGAGCGAGAGCCTCATGATTACAACCTAATCATGAGAATCAAATGGGAGTGCATCCTTATTTTGAAAACAAATAGGATTCTTAGCTACCTAGGACTTGAACCATTATTTTTAAATTTGAAATATCATGGTGTGTTGTTTCAATCCTAACATAAATTGTTTTATTATTTTTTTGCAGGATTTAGTTGGTTATATTAAAAGTCAGTTGAATTTAAAATTCTTGGCTTAGTGGCATGAACCAAAAATATTGTACATATTAAATTCAAGGAATTTCGCTCTCCCAATCATTTCTAAATCACCCATATCACCAAGAAAACATGTTTTAAAAGAGCATACTTTGGTATGGGAAAGACCTTCAATTTCAAATATGATAAGAAGGTTTTTGATATGGTTGAGAGAATGTGGAAAATAGAATCCATAAACAAATTATTTTTCAAAAAGTATTACTTTCAAAGTAGCGACAAGGAACATGTACAAGGGTGTTCAATGAATTAACGCTATTTATTTAAATTCCATGATGTATATATTACTCATAATTTTAACAAATTATTAAATAATGATCTAGATTGGATAATTATATTATTTTTCATATATTCAAATGATGCTTATAGAGTGAAAAAACTTAAAGAATCAACTTGTAGAGTCATTTTAATGGTGGGTGGAGAATTGGGGTCTAAAACCTTTTGGAGTCATTTTGAGGCATTAAATGACATTTCTGGGGGTCAAACGATTATCCCTTGTGCCGAAATCTTGACCATTATTCTACACTTAAAAACATATCCAATGGTGCAAGAAAAACATCAAACGAAGTTCATTCAAAATTGATGCCTTTAGTAAGTTGACCTATCATGTTGACCACCATGGTATGAGAGAATGACATCTTAGCCCCATTACTCATGCATGGAAAGCTAGCTACATGTGGAATTTTAACAAGACTCTAAAAGGTCTAAAATCACAAACCTCGTTAATGGTTGACAGAGTCAAATCTTACACCTAGTTGGCTATCACACTAGGTTAAATACTTGGACACTAGGAGGAATAAGAGTTCCATTTTGTGTTATTGTATTTTGTTCCATAGTTGAAAATACAACTAGGAGTGTGAAGTTAGAGAGAAAAATGTATGAAGTTAAGTTTTTATAGCAACCTTACATGCTAAAAGTCTTAAGCTAACTCTAGAGAGATTACCTCTTTCTTTGTACTCACATATTTTCCATACCAGAAAAGAGAGAGTAGAGCATGTTTACATTTTAGTGTTGTTTTTCTCCCATAAGGATTTCCTAGGGAAAAAGGAGTCTAGAACATCATTACTTTTTAGGGTTGCTTGTCTCCCATATAAGGATTTCCTAGGAAAATAATTGTGTTGATTGTCTAGAGATATTTATGTGTGTGTTTCATTATTTTCTCTATTTCTTACGTTGTGTTTCATTATGTTTTATATTTCTTACATTTATTACATTTCACATAAGATATATAAAAGAACTTGCACATGTTCCTTTTGTGGTTTGAATAATCATAATGTTTATAAATGTTGGAAGAAGATATCCATGCACATTGAAACTTTCTAAATAAATGAGGCAAAAAGTCAAAGACCCATTGGAAAAGGAAAATGATGTTGAAAATAACATGCAATTGTTTATTACTCATTGCCATAAGAAAGGTCACCTTGTGGACAAGTGTTGGACTTTGTATCCAACAAGTCATCCACAACATTTGAAGAAGTTGGAAAGAGATAACGAAAAGAATGGAAAAGAGGATTCCATAATCGATGAGGGTCAAGATGATTCACATGATAAAGTGCAGCTAAAAGAAGCGCCATTGAAATCGTTTGCTAACAGATGGTTAGATTTCTTATCCAATTAATGCCTTGCATGTATTTTGATGTTTCATGAATTTCTTTGCATTTACTCAAAGTATGGTGCATGTTGCATGAAGAAAGATGTTGAAAGTAGAGTTATGTTGACACACTTAAATGCAACAAATATGAAAATTTGTACATGAGCTCTATTATTTGACTTGAGACTCAGTTGTTTGAAGAGGCATGTTTTGTCGACTTGTGTTTGGTTGATGGTTTTGTACACCAATATGTAAGAGTACATGGAGATATTCACATGATGTGAATTTTTTTTTCTTTGAAGGAGAAAAATGATATATCAGTGAGCTATTTTTCTTGCATGATGTGTTTTCAGTTTGATGGTTTTGTTTGTGACAAGACGTCACAAGATTTTGGGAAGGTCCACTCTTGAGCGAGAGCCTCATGATTACAACCTAATCATGAGAATCAAATGGGAGCACATCCTTATTTTGAAAACAAATAGGATTCTGAGCTACCTAGGACTCGAACCATTATTTTTAAATTTGAAATATCATGGTGTGTTGTTTCAATCCCTGAATCCACAATCCTAACATAAATTGTTTTATTCTTTTTTTGTAGGATTTAGTTGGTTATATTAAAAGTCAGTTGAATTTAAAATTCTTGGCTTAGTGGCATGAAATATTGACCATTATTATACACTTAAAGACATATCCAATGGTGCAAGAAAAACATCAAACGAAGTTCATTCAAAATTTATGCCTTTAGTAAGTTGACCTATCATGTTGACCACCATGGTACGAGATAATGACATTTTAGCCCCATTACTCATGCATGGAAAGCTAGCTACATGTGGAATTTTAACAATACTCTAAAATGTCTAAAATCACAAACCTCGTTAATGGTTGACAGAGTCAAATCTTACACCTAGTTGGCTATCACACTAGGTTAAATACTTGGCCACTAGGAGGAATAAGAGTTCCATTTTGTGTTATTTTATTTTGTTCCATAGTTGAAAATACAACTAGGAGTGTGAAGTTAGAGAGAAAAAATGTATGAAGTTAAGTTTTTATAGCAACCTTACACGCTAAAAGTCTTAGCTAACTCTAGAGAGATTACCTCTTTGTTTGTACTCACATATTTTCCATACCAGAAAAGAGAGAGTAGAGCATGTTTACATTTTAGTGTTGTTTTTCTCCCATAAGGATTTCCTAGGGAAAAAGGAGTCTAGAGCATCATTACTTTTTAGGGTTGCTTGTCTCCCATAATGATTTCCTAGGAAAATAATTGTGTTGATTGTCTAGAGATATGTATGTGTGTGTTTCATTATGTTCTCTATTTCTTACGTTGTGTTTCATTATGTTTTATATTTCTTACATTTCTGCCCTCCTATTTTTCTTTCCAATCAAGGTTTATAAAATAACATGAGAAGCAACATGAGACTTGGAACAATCAATTTCATTATCTATATGGAAGGCAAGAAGGATTATATCCCCTTAAGCTTAAGCTTATGTAGTTTGTCAATTTTTATCATATATTTTTTGGTAAGGGTAAATGTTTTTTATCTATAGTACAAGTCATGAGTTCCCCAATTTTACCTCATGTAAAGCATGATTCTAGGATTACTACAATTTTTACTTGGTTTTTTATTGTGATGATGCCCTGTCTCAATCACTTGGTTCAAGAGAAAGATTATATGGATACTCATGTCAAAATCAGCATTCCTAGTTATTGGACCCAGGGTTGACTGGATCATGAAAACGAATAAATATACTACTATTCAACCATGGCAGGGACTTGCTGCTCTGCAGATCGTCTTGTTAAATTATATCTCTTTAACCAAATTTTGTTGTCTTCCGTATTAATTCATATTAAAGAAAATAAACTTTAGGCCCAAATTTCATGTTAATGTTAAAAAGTGTCACACAACCAGTATTTCATGTTTTCCCTCTGTCGTGGTACATTTTTTCCATGTTCCATTGTTCACCGTGGTCTTATGTTTGCCTCCCCTCCCTGGTTTAGAAGGGCTGGGAGCACCATTAAATGAAAAGAAATGTAGTCGGTGACATGGAAGCCTAATCTATAACAACAAACAGATTAAATGCACACAGATACGAAAGTTAGGGGTAATTGATGTTAGTGCTCCCAGAAATGGGGCTACTTGTACCTTCTACTACAGCTTCTGAATCACCCTTGGTATGGGGACATCAATCCTTACAATACCCCTCACATCACTCAATGGTAGCAGTCGAAATTTTGAAGGGAGACATTCATAGGTCAAAAACACCTGACTCAACGAGCGACAGAATCAGTTAAAAAAAGTACTTTCTATTGGGAAATGCCAAAGCTAGGTAGTATGAATATGAATAGAAAATACTTGATATATGTCCATGGCAATGAATGTCTTTATTATCAATATTTCTGTGTATGAAAAAAAATACCATCCCATTACAATACCCAGAAACTTGTGAGGGGAAAGAAACTTATTGGTTAATAATGTGTGTATGCCTCCACAAGAAGGCGGAGCAAACATAGTATGTGCAGTGGATGCTCCAACGCATAATATTGTAGATGTTACTGCATGAGGTAAGGCAACATGCTCTTGTCATGGCTACTATGTTTGTAACAATGTTCCTCTTTTTCAACCACCTTTAAGGGATGGCTTCTGTAAATGCCATGCCCACTTCACAGGCTTCAAAGGAGGGGCTTACAGGTACAAGTGTTAGTATTTGCAGCGGTGTATGGGAGTTCGATATGGGTGAGTTTTATTAGGGCAATGTGCTGGACATAGCCATTCCGAAATGGAAATTTGGATTTCACTCTAGGACCCCATGAAAAATTGAAAAAATAACTTTGACATCTGATACATTTATTTTCCTTCTAAATATGTTTCAACCTTGACTATGAATATACATATTTTTTTTATACTATGATACTTCGTTTATACTCCATTGTCTAAATTGTATTATTGGTGTAATATAATCATCACCATCCCAGTGGGACATTCAACAAGCACTTATTATTTGTTTTATTTTATTTGCCTTGGGAGTTTCAACAAGCCCCTATTATTTTCTTGTTATTTGTTTTATTTTAATTGACTTGGGAGTTTCAACAAGTGCCTATTATTTGTTTTTTTTGTTGGGAGATTTCACAGGATATGTAGCTTAAGTCTTACTCAAATCTTGAACGTGTCATTCGTATTTGCCACTTGTATTCAATAAGTTATGTGAGCTACTTAAATTTTCAATGTATCATAATTTTTCTTATTTATATATTAGCATTAGATCATAATTTTTCTCATTTATATATCAGCTACTTAAATTTTCAATGTATCATAATTCTTCTTATTTATATATTAGCATTAGATCATAATTTTTCTCATTTATGTATCAGCATTAGATCATAATTTTTCTCATTTATATATCAGCATTAGATCAGATTAGGTTGTAGCACTCAAATCGATGTGTTTTATTTATATATTTTCTGGCAGGTAATCTAGATCAATCACAATCATTATATCCTTAATCTTTTCTTCTATGTCTAGCTAAACTGACATGTTCTTCTACTTTCTAGATTATTAGTTTATAGATTATGAGACCTTTGTAGTGGAAAAATATATATATATATATATTCATATTTTTCAGATGCATATCTATTTTCTTCTACTTACCATTTTAAAGTTTTCTAGTTACTATTTTTAAGTATAACTACTTTTTTTGGTAAAGAATGTAAGATTTCTTTTTTGCTTTTTTTGGTAAAGAATGTAAGATTTCTTTTCTGCTTTTTTTGGTAAAGAATGTAAGATTTCTTTTTCTGCTTTTACTGTTGGAAGTACAAAACATGGAATTTTTTTTTTTTTTTTTTAAAGAATAGTAAGATTTCAATGTTCTAGACCAATATGTCACTGCATTGATTTAATTGAAATAGAAGTAGCTATGTGGGATTATAGCCCATACATGCCATTGAAATGGCATGCATTCAATTGAAATGGTAGTAGCTATGTGGGATTATAGCCAATACATGCATCCAAATATCATGTACCCATAAACCTAAGTAGGATTATAGCCCATACATGCATCCAAATATCATTTACCCATAAAAATATAAAATTATGTAATTGTTGAAACTTCTAATGGGATAGTTTGGCTTAGTAGATCCAGCACCTGCAGCAGATGTAGAGCTAGCAGCAGTGGAATAGGCACCACGAGCAGTTCCATACCCATAACCTAGCAGCATAGCATATCTTGTTCCAAGTGTATAAGCATCACTCGCAGTATCAGCAGCAGAAGAAGAGCCAAATGATGATAAACCAGTATCGGAGAGGAATAGCGTGGATAATCGACCCCACTCTGTCTTTAAATACGTTACATACTTAATTATGACTTTTTGGAAAGTGAATCACGTCGACGTGCTGTAGGTAGGCTCCCTTCCCTCTTCCTATCTAGCGAAACTAAATATTGTTTCATCTCTATCTCGTTCTCTAACGGCTAGGGAGTGCTTATACAGATGCTTATATAGGTGATACTTCCCATTTGTGTTTATTTAGTGTAATTCATTTAAATTCTTCTTCCAGTAAGATTGGAAAACCTTGAACAATGTGCTAATTATTCCTATTGTCCAATTGGAAAACCTTAAACAATGTGCTAATTATTCCTATTGTCCAAAGAAATCTGCCAGTCTTGTAAAATTCTACACTGTAACCTTAAACAATGTGCTAATTAGTCCTATTTTCCAAAGCAATCTATCAATATTTTAAAATTCTACACTGTAATATTTGACCATTTCTGGATGCCTATTTCCCAAAGCAATCTGCCAATATTGTAAAAAAAATTTACACTCTAATGTTGAACCATTTCTAGATTGTGGATAACCCTTTATAGATTATGAATAACCTGGGAACGAGGTTCTTAACATTCAGCATTTTCAAGAAAACACGAGGTTCTTAACATTCAACATTTCCAAGAAAAAACAAAAGAACTATTGAATGGTTGGTATTGCAGTAGCAGGGTTGTTAACTGTTACAATATGAGGGTTGTTAATTTCTACAGGTTTTTATTTTGGATAATCTCGTATGCAAAGATAAACCTCATAATTTTAACAAATATTTTTTTATATATATTTTAACATTTTTTTCCAGAAATGAAAAAACGTTGTTTACTACTATACATAGTCTATACAGAAAATCACTGGCATCATTCAGGTAGCCCCACACACACAACATTTTTCAAAAGAGGCAAGAATTTTGGTGACATACCCGAGTTCTGCTGGATGAAAAGTAACTAGACGAGCGGGGACGGCAGGAGCACCACGGCGGCTGGGAGCAGCAACAACGCAACCAGAGCGAAAAAAAATGGACGTAGAATGAAAATTGTAAACCATCAACATTCGCGGGTGACTTATTTATAAAAAATAGTTTGGCCGAACTATTTAAAAAAAAAAGTTCGGCCGAACTTTTGATGCCGGTTTTCCAATTCCCGACAAAAATTCTGTATGCCCGCGCCGTTAGTGTGCCGTCAATCTAAACGGAATCACGATTTCAGCCAAAATTTATAAAAAAAGTTCGGGCGAACTATTATAAAGTTCAGCCGAACTATTGTTGAAAAAAAATTTCGGCCCCCGATTCTCACAAAAGTGTAACCCAGCTTCACGTTTCCGCCCATACACAAATTAATTTTAGGATTGTATACCTTGAATGAGGAAGAAATGAGAAATCATTCATCATGCATAGCAACCCTTCCCCCAAACTGGAGAATTAGCATGCCCTCATGCTACACTAGAAAACAAATTGGGGTGGTTTCTACAATCATGGCTGAAATCTCTATTTGGTGTATAACAAGATGGAATAAGGGAGATTTTGAGAATGAATAATGAGATCGATGGATGATAAATAATATTAATAGCATGTTCATGATAATTAAAGTAACACTCCCCCAAAATGAAAGATTTTGTCTCTGAAAATTGGGAAGTGGTAAAGAAAGGGTAATAATGGTTGAAAAATATGAGTGAATAATGCTCAGTGTTTTTCATGATGTTCTCCTAAAATTTTAATAAATGAAAAACTTATGTTATCTTACCTCAAGTTTTACCTCCATAAAAAATGTGGAATGGCATGTATGGATTGACGTTTTTTTGAAGCTGATGTAGGTTGACCTGATGTGTAAAGTGACACGGAAGGTGGAAGCCATGGACGCTGAAAAAATAATTAGAAGGTGTAGCAGGGTTTCCTTCTACCAAATTGATTAGTTTCCCTATCATCTATAAAAAATCTCATGAGTATCCTTAATCAGTAACTCATCACCTCAATTACCCCATTACATATAAAAGTGACATAAAAATATTGTGAATGAAATGGGATAGTAATGGATAAGAAGGGAAAAGATTCATTCCCTACACCCATAAGCTTTGGTTGTCACGAGCATAGAAATTGTGACAATTAGTTATCTCATTCTTTGCTTCTCACAGTCTGTCCAATTACATGGGATTCAAAATCATAATCAGGCCTTTTAGTAGTGCTGTTAAGATATGAATAAATGATGATTGATTGGGCAAAGAATTTATCTTTGATTAAATATATGATACTTGTAGAATAAAGGAATGATAGATTAGATGATACAAAATGTCAAATATCAAATATCCTAAAAGTTTCATCCCTGACATGTAAAGTAAATATTTATAACTTAATAATATATGTAAACCATAACCACCATATCTAAGAATTCATTAAATATTATCCCATGAACCATGAGTTCTGGAAAACCTTGTATATGCAATAGTCAGCTTTATCGGAAATTATCTTTGAGAAAACAAGGTAACCAATTAGATTATAGTATTAAATTAACTTCTATACCATAGGCATATCCACTGCTTCTAGCATGCATCCATAGCCTTGACAGGGATGCCTTTTTAACCCATTGAGATGCGAGTGTACCATCTATTAGAAATAAGTACATAGTTGCAAAAATCCTTTCAATTTACTTAGATTTCAACTGAAGATCATTGTTCTAGCACAATAACTAGTTAATAACAATTCCATTCACAGGAGCTAACAAAAGTGAAAAGGTCAGCTTGTGATGATACCTCTTGTCCTTCATTTTTATGATAGAAGGCCATTACCATGGCTTGGTGACCAGTAGTGGTAATGTCACTTTATTAGGACCTATGATCATGGTAGGTCAGCTCATGATGAGACCTCCTAGTTAACCATTTATGTTTAAAATTCAACTAGGATTTTTGTTTATCAATAACATATTACTTAATAAATGGGGTGGAACATCAGCTTCTTAAGAGTTAGGGATGGCGTAAAAAGTTATGTAGTTGATAGTTTTTCTTCTAAAAAACCAATAACCTTAAAATGACTACCTATAAATATATTTTTCATTGTTGATATTGGGGTTGAGGAACAGTTCATTAGATAATGGCGGAAAGTTTTAAATACAATTCTATGGTCATCACCACAAATTTTACAAGATTAGGGATTTGACTAGTTAGGAAAGCTGAAAATTGACATGATGAAATCATATTGGCATAATTATTCCTTAAAAATAAGATTATGTTTATAGATAATCAAAGATAAATTGACTGCCCAATCATTATGTCAAAGTGGGCCTAGACCATTAAAATTATTTCCCATTCATCGAAGAGAAAAACAAATCAGAAAGACCTACACATGTTGAATTCAATGTGAAAATTGGCCAACAACGATAGTTGTGACTGAGGTAACAAAAACCATGACTTAGGTAATAATAGGGAAATGGGAAAAAGAATGATGTTAGGAAGGTGACATGAAGGAGGATTAGTCACTTTATAAAATAATGAGGAATCAAGAGTGAATCATTCCTGATAAGACTTACCATAATAATCATCCTTTAAATATGAGACCTCCACCCAAGTAAAGTATTTCTGCCATAATTTATATTTGATCATGTCATAATTAAAATACCAAATAAATCCACAAAGTTGGTCAAGGACGTACCTGGCGACTTACCTTAGCAGAGTAAAAACACTGGAGGAGTAACACCACCAAGTACTTAGAAAAATATCACCATGGAGTAACATCACCAGAGGAGTAATAACATCATAGGAGTAACAACACCGGACACTTAAAAAATTTTAGAAGGAGTAACATCATCCAACACTTAGAAAAAAATTTCGAAGTAACAACAGTGACAGATTCACATCACCGACAGAGTTACAGCAGTGACGGATTCACATCACTGACGAAGTAACATCAGTGACAGATTCACAACACCGACAGAGTAATAGCGGTGATGGATTCATAGCACTGATGGAGTAACAACAGTGAAAGATTCACAGAACTAGTGGAGTAACAACAGTGACAGATGCATAGCACCGACAGAGTAACAACATCCAGAGCAACAATAGTGCGAGTAACAGCAGTGCGAGTAACAACATCCGGAGTAACAACAGTACAAGTAAGAAAATTCAGAGTAGCAACAGTGCGAGTAACAACAGTGTGAGTAACAACATCCGGAGTAATATCAGTGTGAGTAACAACATCTGGAGTAACATCAATGTGAGTAACAACATCCGGAGTAACAACAGTGCGAGTAACAGCATCCGGAGTAACAACAGTGCAAGTAACAACATCCAAAGTAACAATAGTGCGAGTAACGAGAGTGTGAGTAACATCATCTGGAGTAACAGTAGTGCGAGTAACAACATCTGGAGTAACAATAGTGTGAGTAAAAACAGTGTGAGTGACAGTAATGCGAGTAACAACAGTGCCAGTAACAACATCCAGAGTAACAATAGTGCGAGTAACAACATCCGGAGTAAGAGCACCGAAGGAGTAATAGAATGACAAAGTAGCAGCATCGGAGGAGTAACAACATCTTGAGTAGCAGCATTCAGAGTAAAATCAACCAAGGAGTAACAGTATCTTGGAGTAACATCATTGGAGAGTAGCAACATTCGAGTAGTAACAACATCATCAGTAGCAACATCTGGAGTAACAACAACCAAGGAGTAACAACATTACGGAGTAGCAACATCCAAGGAGTAGTAGCATCATGAGTAGCAGCATCCAAGGAGTAACAACATTATGGAGTAGCACCATCCAAGGAGTAACAACATCATGAGTAGCAGCATCCAAGGAGTAACAACATCACGAGTAGCAACATCCAGAGTAACAGCATCACGAAACTTAAGAACTCGCTCCTTTTATTTTGAGAACAAAACAAAGAAAATGTGACTTTGAAGTAAACAATACCTGAAGCATAAAAACATGAGAAATCAGAAAACGACTCTTTATTGAAAACCAATAAATAAATAAATAACTTAAGTTATTATGGTTATGATTTTTGTTGCAACAATGTTGTTTGTTAATGGTGAATAAATGGAATTTTTTTATTTTTATTTTTATTTATTTATTTTTTCGGAAATGACTTGGATCTTCAAATAGAAATAAATTCTCCATTTATCATGTTATAAATCCATTAATTGATGAAAAATATTCATGTTTTTTTCTCAGTGTGAGGAAAATTCTTTGAAAATATTTCATTATCATTGTCTTCAAGAATCACTTATTCATAAATTGACCTCATTTAATCTCACGAGACATGAAAAAAACGAGTGTCTACCTACAATAATACATGAAATAATGGAAGAAGAGAGGTTATAAGGCTCTCATAATCCAAAAAATATGAAAAAAAAATAACAAGTAGCTACTCTGCAAAACATATCCACAGAAAAATAAAACAAAATTTATTTGTCACCTGCGGGAGAGCAGTGGTCGACCATACTAACCAACAGTATTTCAATCATAACTTCTTCTTTTTTCTTTCGATTTGAGTGAATCCAAATCCAAATGAAATATAATTCAAATATATATCACTAATATAAATAGGTTTTAAAAATTCCATGATATGATATACAAAATTTATTTATAACCACCTGCATGACAAAGTCATTTTCAATTTCCCAACACAGACCAACAATCGATTTTTTAAGCAGAACTTTTTCGTTTGATGACGGATTGAACTGATTAAAATTTTAAATTAAGGTATATTAATTTATATATCTCCAATATAATCATGATTTTAAGGCATGAATTATTTATGGGTCAAATTCTCTAGTGAACAGCCGGGAAAATAGAGTTTTAAGAGTGCTGATTTACGATAAACAATTAGTAGTTTAGTCATAACTTCCTCATACGATATCGAAATAAAGTGATTCAAATTGTGTTGTAAAATATATTCATAGGGAAATATACCATAGAAGCAAGTTTCCAAAATCTAGTCATTTATGCCTCCAAAAATGGTTTGTCCCATCTCTGTTCCTGAGTTGCCTACTAGACATCCTGTCATTGTTTTGGTCATAACGTTTTCAAATAAAATCCAAATTGAGTGATTAAAATTGGAATATAAAGTAGAAATAAAGGGATACATAGGATAGAAACAACCCTTGAAAATATTCCCATTTGTTCCCTCAAAACATGACTATCCCCACTATTTTTCCATAATTTTCATCAAGCCCAGAAGCCATAAGTTATGATAACCAAGGATTTTTTCCAAGAAGGTGATAAAAATGAATATGAATGTTTTTATAAATTTTATTTTCCAATATAATACATCTACATACATACATAAATTCGAATATTGGTTACTGATGTTAATTTTCACAGCATGTTAAAACAAAAACATCTATTTTTACATTTAAAGAAAATTATTTATGTATTTCTTTAATCACTCTATATTCTACACTACACTACTGTATTTTGAAAAATAAAACATACTTACATATAAGAGTCCCTCCAGTGAAGCCATTTTCGAAATAATGCCTCAAGTATGCACATACCCATATTTGAAAAATGTATGTTAATATATACACGGGTATGAGAGATCAGCTTCCCTGTTAAGGATGGTGCCAAGATTTGTTGACGTGTAGAGTGATGTTTCGAGCAAACAGCAGAGTGAAACCAGTCTTAAATATAGTCTTGATTTCCCATATTTGTCACATCTTGAATTTCCATGACTGAATTCTAGATTTTGTTGATGCTTTCTTCCTTGACCTCATCCTCTACCTTTTTTTTTAGATCTTTGTTCATAGAACTGAAGGAAGGAAAAAAAAAATTCAAACAATTCTTAAAGCTCAAGACCTGGAGAAGGGTGAAACTTCCCTCCCTAGGATGAGATACTGGGTGTTTAAGCAGAAAGAAAGAAAGCAAGAAAGAAAATCAAGAAATCATAAGCTTGAGACCTGGAGCAGGGTAGCATTTCCCTCCCCAAGACGAGAGATTAGGCCCTGAGAAATCAATAGAAATAAAAGCAAAGAAAAATGACTAACGCTTAGGACCTAGAGCAGGGAAGCATTTCCCTCCCCAATATGAGAGATTGGTTCCTAAGAAATCAATCAAAAAGAAAAATAGAACAACTACACTCAAGACCTAGAGAAAGATAGCATTTCTCTCCCTAGGACGAGAGATTGGTTCCTAAGAAATCAATTGAAATGAAAAACAAAACAACTATTCTCAAGAACTAGAGAAGATTAGAATTTCCCACCCTAGGATGAGAGATTGATCCTTAGATCAATATCAATCATGTTCTTGCAAATATTCAAACCCCGACAATGATGCCAAAATTTTGGTGTCCAAGCGTGAATGAATATTCAAACCCTTTCCCACATTAATTATCAATCAGGGTGCATTGGTTATTGCAATGCTAACGCACATAGTATGTGCAGATACAATAGCACAATTCTGATATCAATCGTGGATTCAATCATTTTAACAACAAATAAATAAATGGCATAAATAAATCGTATATATCACAATGCACTCACAGCAATAAGAGTGTCAGTAAATACATCTACTATCACAGTAATTGAAAATTATACAAAACATGAAATAGAAATAACAACACATAGGAAATACTCAGCACCTAATCGAAGGGTGGGCCCATCTCTCTGATCAAGGCTGCGATATGCTCACAACTTACATAAGTAACAATAAATTAACTTGCATTAACTTGATCAAATAATGTTATGTTGCACAACTCCATTCCTTGAGTAGCCAACCCTCTATGCGTTATCTCCTATGCGTTCTATCCTCCCCTTTCTCTCTGATTTGTAGCCCTATAAATATAGAAACAAAAGAGGGGAAATAAAATGATTAAAAAATATCAATAACCAATATGATATCTGAAAGATATTTCAATCATGATTTGGCTGGCAGAAGTCAAATCTGGCAATTACAATTGGGGCAATTTTGGAAAACGGCCACAACAGAAAATTTGCAAACATTTCCTTCAAATAACCATGTGTTTCTCTCAATAAATACCGAATATTGGAAAAATTCTCATTGGAAAAACTAATTTGATTCGTTTTACACAAAACCCATGTTTCATATTTTCAGGATTCATCTTCGTTCGCCTGAAATGTTCAACGCAAAACTGTCTCTTGTTACTCTAGCAAATTTCTGAGTTGGAATATTTAATTATCAGCTGAAGATCAAATTTGCAATCCAGAAGAGATCTTGGAGGCTAAAATAGTGAGTTATGTTATAAATAATTCATTAATAAACCATCATTGGAAAAATAATGCATCATAATCGTTAATTTATTAAAATAAAGGAGAACAGGTATTATTTATCCAAAAGAGCGTAAATAATTATGAAATGGAAATATAAAATAAATTATGATAAATAATTTGATAAAAGAACATTAGAAATGGATATTAAGAAGTGATAATAATAATACAAATTAGTGGCCCAACAATATCGATGGCTTTGCTCTTGTAAACTACTTATCACTTGGTCAAATTTTATAGAGGATATGATAGCACATTATGAAGATACAAAGAGAAACATTGATAAATATCAAACAAAAGCGTTTGATGGTAGAGCACATTGAGGACTTCCAAAAATTTAATATAGGGTAAATTATATTCCAGAGGAGAATAGGATTGATATATTCAGAGGGAATTTAAAGGATAACATCCAACATGAGGTTTGTCTTTGGGAACCTGATTAATTGGAGAAGGAATTCAGGCTGGTAAGAAAAATTGAAAGAAAAATCATGGCAACAAGGAAACCTACCAATCACAACTATAAATATGGAATTATTGTTACTCCTATCCTTCCACAAAATATAATTTTTACACCAGAACAATTGGAATAAAAAAGAGAAAAAGGGCTTTGTTACAGTTGTGATATCAAATACCCTAAAGGTCATAAGTGTGCTAAGAAGAAATTAATTTGCATAGATTGTGAAGAGGACGAAGAAAAGGAACAAGAAAATTCGAAAGAAAAGGGTATACACCAGGAACCAACCCTATAGAAAGAAGAAATGAATCCGACCATGTCTTGTAATGCATTGGCAGGAATTACCACTCAAATTCTCAAGATAGAAGGACATATCAAGAAGAAAAAGTAATAGTGTTGATTGATTTGGGTAGTACCCATAATTTTATTCATTGTAAGAGAGCTAAGGAATTGAATTTCTTTCTATATCCAACACAAGAGTGTCAAGTGATGGTTGCAAATGGATGAACTATAAATTGCTTTGGAAAGTGCCATAATATTAATCTAACCATGGGAGAATATGTATTGAATAGTTGAATTATTTCTATTCCAATGTGTGGTGCTGATGTTGTACTAGAATACCAATGGTTACAATCTTTGGGGACTATAGATTTAATTTTTAGGGAATTTTCTTGATTTTTTTTGGGAAGGAAAGGAAGTTGAATTACGTGGCATTGTAGGGAAACCAAGAAAGATAGTCAGTTGAAATGCCTTGAAAATTATTCGAAATAAAGAACAACGAGGTGTAATTGAAAAATTATGCTCACTACAGGTTCAAACGTTGAAATCATCTATTTCTACATATCTCCAAAAAGTATTGGACAATCATTCCAAGGTGTTTTAGAGTCCCAAAGGCCTCCCACCTATTATTGATGATGATCATGCTATTCATTTGATTCCAAGAAGTGGTCCTCCAAACATCATGCCTGATATATATCCTTATGCCCAAAAGAGTAATATTGAATGTATGGTTGCAGAAATGTTAGAGGCCGGTATAATTCAACCTAATCAAATTTCTTTCTCCTCTCTAGTAGTATTGGTGCACAAGAAATATGGATCAAGGAACATGTATCTATATTATAGGGAGCTCAACAAGCTCACTATTAAAGGTAAATTTCCCATTCATATCATTGATGAATTATTGGATGAATTACATGGAAAATTTTACTTCACCATGTTGGAAATTTGTTTAGGATATCATCAAATAAGAGTGAATGCTAAAATCATTCCTAAAACAACATTTATAACTCATGAGGATCATTATGAATTTTTGGTAATGCCTTATGGCCTTACCAGTGCACCTTCTACATTTCAAGGATATCTTTTTTACCTTGTAGGTGATAAACAAACACAATAGGTCAAGTGGTTACCTTTGGCTAAATGGTGGTATAACACTTCCTTCCATACTATAGCAAAAATGACCACATTTATGGCACTTTATGGATATCATCTGTCATCCATCACATCATATTTAAGAGAAAATTCTAAGGTTCAAGAAGTGGAAGATCACATCTAGAATCAACAACAAGTTCTCCAACTCTTAAAGGATAACCTCACTTTGGCACGAAATCGAATGAAACAACAGGCATATCAACATCGCAAAAAAATAAGTTTTGATGTAGGTGACTCGGTATTTTTATGATTACAATCATAAAAACAAATGTCCCCCAATCAATCTAAGAAGGATAAATTATCGCCAAATTATTATGTCCTTATAAGGTGTTGCAAAATATTGGTACTATGGCATGCAAGCTAGAGCTTCCAGAATCTTCTCGAGTGCACCTAGTTTTCCATATATAATGCTTAAATAAATTTATAGGTAACAAGCACCCAGCTCAAACAATATTTCCAGAACTTGCCGAGGAAGGAAAAAGCATATTGGAACTGGAAGTAGTCATGGAAACAAGAACTCGACAACTACGAAATCAATCAATTTCAGAGTATCTCATCAAGTGGAAGAACTTAGCCACTAAAGATTCCTCATGAGAGGATGATAATTTTATACAGAAGCATCCAAAACTACTCAAGCATTAAGGAAAACACTTTTTTTAAGGAGAGGGGCACGTTAGGTCCCTATAAGACTAATGTATCCTCTTATTTTTATTGCTAATGTACCCCCTTATTGTTATTTTTGTACCCAGGTGGTCCCCATATTGTTATTATTGTGCCCCATAAAATCCCACTATTGTTATTATTGTGCTCTTACATTCTTATTATTATGTCGGATCTAATTATATTGTGACCCCTTAGACTCCTATATATAGAAAGTAGGTTTTATCATTTGAATGATCCAAGAATGGTTCATTTATGTAATGTAAAGGAGGTTTCCCCTTTGAAGTGGATATTTTTTAAGTCATTGAGTCTCTCTTTTATTCTATTTTGTGGGCTAGTTGCATAAAAGTCTGGTTCTCCTCTCACATTGAAATGTTGGGTGTGGAGCATGATTATCTTGTTTACTTTGTATCACAGCATTGGACCCCTGTACCTTAAAAAGGGGCAGCAACACCGCCCATAATTAATCGCTGTCGTGGGGGGTCTAGGTGGGGTGGCAACGCTTTTCAGAGCCCCCCCCTGGCGGGGGTTTTGGGGGTAGTGCCTCCGAAGCTAAAAACAGATGTAAAATTACTTTGTAAAAGTATAGTAATTTCTAGTCAATCTTGGTCATTCATTAGGCAAATGATCTGACGGTAGAAGTTATGTTTAGATTAGGGTTTTTTTTCCCTAGAGGGCAACCCCATTGTATATATGAGGGTATTTTATTGCGGCTGTGTAATATATGTGTATTCTCTGAGCGAGAAATAGACAGGGAGACTGTGAGAGAGAACAGAGGATATTACAGTGGATCTGCTGTAGGTTTTGTCTTTTCATTTTGTTGGATAATAGAAAGGAAGGACTGGTTGTTCGGGGTGGACGTAGCCCAAAATGGGTGAACCACGTATATCTGTGTCTCTCTAGTTTTATGTGTTTTGTGTGCTTTTATTTTCCATATATTTTATGTGTTGCATTGTTCTGTAATATTTAATTTTCTAACAACTGGTATCAGAGTCGAAGGTATATTTAGCTGATAAACTCATAGGAAAGAAGGGTTCCTGGTTCGAGTGGGAGCAATGGCAGACGATGGTAAGTTTAGGGTCGAGAAATTTAATGCCCAAAACTTCCCGCTGTGGAAGATGCAGATGGAAGATTATCTGTATCAGAAAGATCTATACCTACCATTGAGAGGAAAAACAAAGAAGTCGGCGGCCATGACAGACACACAATGGAACATTCTCAATAGAAAAGCACTCAGAACAGTACGGTTGTGTCTTGCGGCGTCAGTCGCCTTCAATATTTCGAAGGAAACAACAACAGAGGGTTTGATGCGGACGTTGGCGAAACTATATGAAAAACCCTCGGCCTCAAACAAGGTATTTCTTATGAAACGACTATTTAATATGAAGATGTCGGAAGGTGGATCTGTTGCAGACCATTTAAATGAATTTAATACAGTTACCAGTCGTTAAGTTCTGTAGGGGTAAACTTTGATGATGAAGCTAGAGCTCTGTTATTCTTGTGCTCATTACCAGAAATTTGGAATGGTTTAGTAATGGCCATTAGTAACTCTATCTCTAGATCTAGTACTTTAAAGTTTGATGATGTTGTTGGTGCTATCCTTAGCGAGGAAATGCGACAGAAAAGCTCCGGTGAAACATTGGGTAATGCTTTGAGTGCAGAGTCTAGGGGAAGAGTAATGGAAAGAGGAAAGAGCTCGGGATATCGCAGTAAATCAAGGAAAGGAAGATCCAAGTCTAGATCAGGAATAGTGTGCTGGAATTGCGGAAAGAAAGGACACCTAAAGAAAGACTGTAGATCTCGGAAGGGAAAAGAAGGAGACACACAACAAGAAAAAAATCATGAAGTAAATGTGACAGGTGATGTGTTGCAAGATGATTTGATTCTTTCTTTCGAAAATGTTACTGATTCTTGGGTTGTAGATTCAGGGGCTTCATTCCATGCCACACCTGATAAGAAATATTTTCATGACTATGTTCAAGGAGATTTTGGACAAGTTCGTTTGGGTGATGATAAACCCTGTAAAATTGTTGGAATAGGTAAGGTTCTTGTAAAACAGCAGAATGGAAACCAATGGCTATTAAAGGAGGTAAGGCATGTTCCAGATCTAAAGAAAAATATGATTTCAACAAGGCAGTTAGGCAGTGAAGGTTGTGTGACAACTTTCACAGATAAAACTTGGAAGGTCACCAAAGGAGCGCTGGTAATAGCAAAAGGTGAAAAGGTTGGTACATTTTATTTATGCAATGGTATTTCTAACTCTGTTAATGCTTTAACTTCCAAAGGAGCAGATGCAGCATTATGGCATCATAGGCTTGGACACATGAGTGAGAAGGGAATGAAGATTCTTCACTCAAGAAATTTGTTGCCAAGTTTGAAGAATGTTGATTTGGATTTTTGTGAGAATTGCATTTATGGAAAACAAAAGAGAGTCAGATTTCTCAGAGTTGGGAAAGAAAAGAAGAGCGAAAAATTGGAGCTTGTGCATACAAATGTATGGGGACCTGCTCAGGTATCATCTCTCGGTGGCTCTCGTTATTATGTTACTTTTATTGATGATGCAACTAGAAAAACATGGATTTATTGTATTCAGAATAAATCTGATGTATATGATACTTTCAAGAAATGGAAAGCTTTGGTTGAGATTGAGACAGGAAAGAAGTTGAAGTGTCTCAGATCAGACAATGGAGGTGAATATTGCAGCAAAGAGTTTGATAGATATTGTTCAAAGCATGGAATTCGTAGAGAAAAGAAAGTTCCAAGAACACCAAAAGAAAATGGTGTGTCAGAAAGGATGAACAGAACAATCATGGAGCGTGCAAGGTGCATGAGATTGCATGCAGGATTGCCTTTACAATTTTGGGCAGATGCTGTAGATACTGCTGTTTATCTAATAAACAGAGGGCCTTCAAGTTCCTTGGATGGTGGTATTCGAGAGGAAGCATGGACAGGTAAAAAGGTAAACTACTCTTTTTTAAAGCCTTTTGGTTGTGAGGCCTTTGTCCATATTAATAAAGAAAACATAACAAAGCTTGAGGCAAAATCAAAGAAATGTACCTTTATTGGATATGGTGCTAATGATTTTGGTTATCGCTTATATGATTATGAAAATCAAAAAATCATTAGGAGCAAAGACGTAATATTCAATGAAAAGGTCTTGTACAAGAATCAGCTGCAGGAAAAGAAACAGGGAAAAGAAAGCAATGAATACATGGTTCTTGATGAGATAACTGAAAAATTAAAGGTGCCTGAAAATAATAATAATCAACAACCACAGCAGCAGCAACTACCACAACAGCAACAGGCACTTCAAACACCTAAAAGTGGTGTTAGAAGATCTACCAGGATAAGTAGACCCCCTGAACGATACTCTCCTTCATTATATTATTTATTGTTGACTGATTCTGGTGAACCTGAATGTTATGAAGAAGCAATGCAGGTTGAAAGTAGGAAGAAGTGGGAGCTAGCCATGGAAGAAGATATGGACTCCTTAATGCATAACCAGACTTGGGACTTAGTCAGGTTGCCTGCAGGTAAAACTACATTGCAGAATAAATGGGTTTACAGGCTGAAGGAAGAATATGGAGGAAAATAGAGGTACAAAGCTAGACTTGTGGTGAAGGGGTTTGCACAAAATAAAGGTATTGATTTTGATGAAACATTTTGTCCTGTTTTTAAGATGAATTCAATCAGAACTATCTTAAGTCTTGTAGCAGCAGAAGATTTACATCTTGAACAGTTAGATGTAAAGACAACATTTCTCCATGGAGATTTTGAGGAAGTGATATACATGCATCAACTAGAAGGATATGAGGTAAAAGGGAAAGAAAATTTGGTGTGAAGGTTAAATAAGAGCTTGTATGGCTTAAAACAGGCTCCAAGGCAGTGGTATCTAAAATTTGACAAGTTTATGTCTGAACAAGGTTATACTAGATGTCACTCTGATCATTGTGTTTATATAAAACGGAAAAATGATGGCAGCTATATTATATTGTTATTGTATGTAGATGACATGCTTGTTGCAGGGTCTAACATGCAGGAAATAAATGTTCTCAAAATAAAATTAGCAAATTCATTTGCAATGAAGGATTTGGGAGCTACAAAACAAATCCTTGGTATGAGGATAACTAGAGACAGGAAAAATCACAAATTAACACTGTCTCAGAATGAGTACATAGAAAAGGTGTTAAAAAGATTTATTATGCAGAATGCAAAACCAGTTAGTACACCTTTTTCTAGCCATTTCAAAATTAGTAGGGAGATGTGCCCCAAGACCCAAGAAGAAATGGACTATATGTCTAAAGTTCCATATGCATCAGTAGTTGGAAGCTTAATGTATGCAATGGTCTCCACAAGGCCTGATATTGCACATGCAGTGGGAGTTGTAAGCAGGTACATGAACAATCCAGGAAAAGAACATTGGATGGAAGTAAAATGGATTCTCAGATATTTGAGAGGTACCACAAATCAAGCATTATGCTTTGGTGGTTCAAACATTGCTCTATAGGGATATGTTGATGCAGATATGGTAGGTGACAGAGATAACGTGAGGAGCACTACAGGATATGTATTTACTGTAGGTGGAACAACTGTCAGTTGGGTTTCAAAAATCCAAAGTGTTGTTGCACTTTCAACAACAGAAGTCGAGTATGTTGCTGCTACAGAGGCTAGTAAATAAATGATTTGGTTACAAAGGTTTATGGGTGAATTAGGTAAGAAGCATGATATGGGCACGCTATACAGTGATAGCCAAAGTGCCATTCATCTTGAAAAGAAATCAGCATTTCATTCTAGGACTAAACACATACATCTCAAGTACCATTTCATATGGTCATTATTAGAAGATGGATAGTTGAAGCTGGAAAAGATACACACTAGCCAGAATCCTGCAGATATGCTAACAAAAGTTGTAACCAGGGAGAAACTGAGAATGTGCTCAGTTTCAACTGGTCTCCAAGGATGAAGATGAAGATGAGAAATAGCCAGATCCAAAGAGGAGTCATCGTACAGCAAATGAAGTAGCAGTGGAGTTGCTACAATCAGTCTCTAAATGGCAGATTGTTGGGTGTGGAGCCTGATTATCTTGTTTAATTTGTATCACAACATTGGACCCCTGTACCTTAAAAAGGGGCGGAAACGCTGCCCATAATTAATCGCTGCCATTGGGGGTTCCAGGGGGGGGATTAGCACTTTTCGGAGCCCCCCCCTTGGTGGGGGTTTTGGGGGCAGCGCCCCCGAAGCTAAAAACAGATGTAAAATTGCCTTGTAAAAGTATAGTAATTTCTAGTCAATCTGGGCCGTTCATTAGGAAAATGATCTAACAGTAGAAGTTATGTTTAGATTAGGGTTTTTTTCCCTATAAGGAAACCCCCTTGTATATATGAGGGTATTTTATTGCGGCTGTGTAATATATGTGTATTCTCGGAGCGAGAAACAGAGAGGGAGACTGTGAGAGAGAACAGATGATATTACAGCGGATCTGCTGTAGGTTTTGTATTTTCATTTTGTTGGATAATAGAAAGGAAGGACTGGCTGTTTGAGGTGGACATAGCCCAAACTGGGTGAACCACGTATATCTGTGTCTCTCTAGTTTTATGTGTTTTGTGTGCTTTTATTTTCCGCATATTTTATGTGTTGCATTGCTCTGTAATATTTAATTTTCTAACATGAAATATGACATGTGTGTTACTGATTTGAATAATAAATTAGTTTCAATTTCTATATTGGAATACCATGGCTATGATGAGATATTTAGTAAAGGAAAGGTTTTCCTTATTCACATATCCATGGTCCAGGTGAAGAAGATCGGGGTTCAAGTAAAGAACCTCGACAAATTGGATGTATAATATTGTGCTACCTTGAGCATGAAAGAAAATATGGTGGAGAGTTGAGACATTAATGATTTATGGCATAGAATATTGGTCCATATATACCATGGAGATTTGAATATCATACAACATATTTCTACATGACTTCCCAAGGGTGCATTTGCGCAACATGATACATGAAAAGGGTGTAAACTAAGGAAGTACACCAAAGAAAATTTTCATGAGAATGATAGTTGAGTGCAAGAAATCCTTGAAAGAGTTCACTCAAATGTGTGTGGACCATTCTTGATAGAATCCATGACCAAGCACAGGTATTATGTGATTTTTTCAAATGATTTTTCATGCAAGTGTTGGATATTCTTCATGCAGAAGAAAGACCATACATTCTCAAAATTTTGTGAATTCAAACCACTTGTTCAAAAAGACACATGTAGGAAAGTGGAGGCTCTCAAGAGTGAAAATGGTGGAGAATATGCGTTTAATTAATTCAAGAACTTATGTTCTTAAGAAGGAATTTGATGAGATTCGATAGCACCTCGTAACCCATAAAAGAATGTGGTTGCAGAAACGAAGAACATAAGCATTGTGGGAGCTACACGGGAAATTTTACATGATCAGGGCCTATTGTTGCACTTGTGGGCTTAAGCATGCAACAGAGTTGTGTATGTGAAGAACATGAGTCCTCATCGAATCTTTGGGATGAGTACACCAGAGGAAGCCTTTTCCAGTAAGAAGCTAGATGTTGCACACTTTATAATTTTCGGTTAATCAATTTACTGTCATGTTATCAAGGATGCATGGAACAATCTATAACCAACAATTGAGATGGGCATATTTGTGGGGTACACTGATACACCTCACAACTATCAGGTGTATTTTTCATCTGAAAAGATTACAATGGTTCGTACAAATGTGAAATACGATGAAGGAATGGCCATTTGAAGTTTACCTGAGATGGATCATTAGATGCATAAAGACAAGGAGCTCCTAGCTCGAAAAGAAGAACCTCAAGATGTGGAGCATAAAAAAGTAGAAGAGGAGAGAGTGGAAGCACCCACTCATGTAGAGACATCCAAAGACGAAAGGAAGCACACCAAAGAGGCTAAAAATTGATGCATGATTCTAGAGAGAATGTGGGAGCGCCCACATCACAACGTAGGCAGACAAGGTCCCGAGATTAGTACACTGGCTACATGGCTCTTATGAGCGAGAGTGTATAGACTGAGCCATCCTCATTCGAGGAAGAAGTGAAGAAACCAGTATGGGTTGATGCCATGGTAGAGGATTATGACTTCATTATTAGAAACAATGCATGGGAAGTTGTCCCAAGAATAGAAGACAAGTCAGTTGTAGGATCCAGGTGGATCTACAAGGTGAAGAAGGAAGAATATGGGAGTGTCGAGAAACATAAGAACATATTTATGGCGAAGGGGTTCTCTCAAGTGGAGGAAATCGATTAGGAGCATAAATTTTCTCCAGTATAAAGGTACTCTTCAATCAGATCTATTCTAATAGTTTCAGCGCAGATGGGATGGAAAATACATCACATGGATGTAAAGAAAAACTTCCTCAATAGGGTTATTTATGAAGAAGTGTACATAGAGAAGATGGAAGGATTTGATACCTTCAACAAGGAGTCACATGTGTGTAGACTCAAGCGAGCATTGTATGGATTGAAATATGCACCCTATTCTTGGTACACCATGATCAACAACTATTTAACTAGGTTAGGCTTCACTAAAACCAATGTAGATGTGGACCTTTACCATATTGTGGTTGAAGGTAAATTATTGATTATAGTATTATATGTCGATGATTTAATTCTAATATGTGATGAGAAGCTGATAAATTCTTGCAAAGAAGATTTGGCAAGAGAATTTGAGATGAAAAACTTGGGGCTCTTGCATTATTTTCTTGCTGTGGGAATTTTTCCAAGACATGGGGAGTTGTTTTTCTCTCAGAGCAAGTATTCCAATGAAATACTAAAGAATTTTCACATGGAGAGCAACAAACCCATGAAGAATCCTCTAACATGGAATTGGAGAAAGGAAGATGCTACTCCAGGTGAAGTGGTAGAAGCTACCATTTACAGGAATCTTGTGGGTTCACTCATTTACTTGGTGAACACACGACCGAACATGTGTTATGTGCTTAACCAGCTTAGTCAAGAAATTTTAAGCCAAGCAAGCTCTATTGGAAGGCAACCAAACATGAGTTGAGATACCTCGGAGGCACCACTTAGTTTGGTATTTGAGACATTCATAGGGATGGAGTGAAGCTTCAAGGCTTCACAGATGCAGATTGGAATGGATTCCATCCGAAAAGTAGAGCGCATCAGACATAATCTTCGATATTGGGTGAACAAAATTTTCTTGTTACAACAGTAATTAGAAATAATTTTCACTCAATTCAACACAAGTAGAGTATATGGCTGCTATTCAATAAACTTGTGAGGCTATGTGGATGAGGAAGATCCTCATTGAGTTTTTTGGTCAATATATGGATCCTACCATGATTTACTGTGACAACTAGAGTTGCATCAAACTCTCGGTTAATCCAGCTTGTCATGATATGTCCAAGCATATCGTCATCGAGTATCACCATCTCAGAGATTGTGTGTAGAGGCAGATCACGATGCTAGAGTACATTCCTATAGAGTAATATGATTCAAAGAGTCTTGAGGAAGGAAAGTTTAAGAAGAAATTTTGAGTTCCATAGAGGCATGATTAAGGTATCATATAATCCTTTTCTTGCTAAGAGAGAGGATTGAAAATGACACTAAACAATATTATAATTTATTTTCCCCTTGAATTAAATTAGAATAAAATTATAATTCCACATCACAAGACAACTTATAAGAGTTAAATAAGTTATTATGACTTAGTTGGTTGAGTTAATTCAAGTTGAGGGTCTAACTTGAGTCATGTAGAGGGTCTCCTACAAAATAGGAGCCCTGGTTGATTTTATTTTGAGTTGTAGTTAATTAATTGAGTTTATCAGAGTTAAATTTAGTTTAACTAGTTCTAACTGATGGAGGAACTAGTGAGAGGTCAAAGAGCGGAACTTGGACTTGAACAACATCTAGTGATCAATCAGATAACTAATGATTCACTCATAAATAACTCATGCATGACAGTTCTGAGAAAGACCCAGTTGAGATTGAAGTTCAAGGACAATGTACTATCAGTTGTATAATCATCCAATATATATAGGTGGTGCATGCATTTAGAATAAGGCCTTATATTTATTGTGTAGTTCATATTGGAAATTTCCCTAATTAATAGGGGCTAATTACCTAAGGAAACAACACAAGGAAATAGCGAGAGAGAAAAAAATTGGTTAAGTATTGGGAAAGGATTTTCTAGGAAGCAGTGAGAAAGATAGAGATAGTGCATAGGTTTCTTAGCTTGGAGAAAATAATTTCAATATTCTCATATTTTCTGAATTATGCAATATAAATAGAACGAAGTTTTTAACAGAAAAATTCTCGAGTAAATACTTGTTTACTGTGTGGTTAAATTCTTTCTCTTTCATGTAATCTGATTTCACGGTCGTAATTGGTTTCACTTATTGGTAGTGTAGAGTCGAGTGTATTGTTTTAGCATATTACAATTATCAGTTTGAATCTACGTGGATTTTCTACAAATAATGTGTTTTACAGGAGAAATTAGTTGTGTTACTTAGCCTCACTTGCACCAATTTTTCTTTGATGCAGTATTATAACAACGAAAGGAGCGTTACAAAAATTTATAAAAAAATGTGCGCAAATAAAGCTTGTGGACTCAAATATTAGTGTCTTTGAAATATAAAGCAGGAATTTCCATATGAAATGAGAGCGAAGCTAATTGGAAGAACAAGAAAAAAAAGGCATAAGGAAGCCCTGAATTCCATTGCGAGCACCAAGCCAATCGGGAGTGCGAATGAAAAACGTTAAAGATAATAGAGGAGCCAATTAAATTGGAGTGTGATATGGTATTACTTTAAAAATTTCTTATATCATATTTCAATTTGTTGATTTTTTTTAAAATGAAATGTGGGATTGAAATTATTTATAAAAGGCTCATGTAATACTTTTAAAAGGGATTCTTTAAAAACAAAAATACATTTAAATATTATTTAAAATTTTAAAAACAAATGGGGCTTGAGTGGAAAATTTAAGAAATATTTCATACATGGACAAAAGGGAAACATTGAGTGGAATGTATAGGAGCATATTGTATGAAGAGCAATGATTCATAAGAGGATAACCTTTTCTATCAGATCTAGATTTGACAACGAAAAAAAAGCCCTTTGTTTGCAATTTGATTTGCATGTTGAACCACATTCAACCAACGCTCAACAAATAAGAAAATCCAAGAGACTTAGAAAGTAAAAGCAACAACTAGAGTTGATTGAGATCTATTTAGAATATTTGGAAGCCAAATGGAAAAAGAATGCCTTCACATTAAAATTCATAAAGGAATTCATATATGACAACATTCTTCCCCTCATTTCAGATGCAAAGACAACCAAGGAGGCTTTGGAAACCATTGAGAAGTGCTTTGGTGTAAGGGGGAGTAATGAAGTTGAAGATGATGGTGGATCTATAACAGAAGATCTACAACGAGATGAAGAATTTGGTGAATCCCATTTCAAAGTGGATTACAATGATGATGGTATGTCACTAGAAACAAAGAAAGAGCACATATATGCTCCTAGATCCCATTGTGCCTAGCCACAAGTGGATGACCATTTAGTGAATCCAACAAAAGAGCTTCTTTATGAAAATGAATCTACCATTAGAGAAGCAAATAGTATGGCGAATCCAACACTTAACATTGCTAATGTTAGATTTGAAAAATAATATTTACCCATTGAGGAGTGGTTACACATGATGCAACATAAAAAAATCATGGATATGATGTTATTTGACGAGATATGCTTGCCTCAGTCTGAAAACCAAGTGGAAGACAACATATTTGAAACAACAGAGGTTAGTGCATAAGTGAAAGAAACAAAGGTAGAGAAAGAAGTGCAATAAGATAAATATCAGATTGCAGAGTAGAAAGAAAAAAACCAATATGGTTATGTAGATGTTTTTAAACTTGACATTAATTTTCAGTGTGCAAGAAAACAATACGATGATGAAGAAGAATTAAGGTTCCTTGAAGCATGGCTTGAAACACCATGTGTTAATGAATTTTGCATAGAAGTTGAAACAATGAGTGTTGAAGACAACATGGGTGATTTAGAAAATGAAAATGTTAATGGAATTTTCATGTATTATAGTCCCGAAGAAATGTATTTTTATTATGAACTTATGTTGCAAAAAAAAATTGATGATGAAAAGCTCACTGTAGAAAAAGACACGTGGAAATAGGGCACATACTAGAAATTTTTTGAAGAAGTTGAGGCCATGCATAAACAACTTGGAACAATAGAAGAGTTTCACCAACAAATAAATAAATTGAACTTTAAATCCAACAAAAAAAATACAAAGTTGAATCAATTGAGAGGATACAATATCTAGACGAAAAAAAAAGGAAATCAAACTGATGTCAATTTATTTTTAATTGTAAGCCTAGCTGAGAGTAAGACCATGAGGCATATTATTTTAAATTTTTGTGGTTGTAATTAAGGGGGGCGTTGGAGAAAATAATTCCAACCACTTTTTCATGTCTGATAGGTGTCACGACTATCAATACATGTGTCATAGTTAGCTTGAGTTCAATTTAGTTTAGTCGAGAGTTTCACTATAGTAATTTATTGATATTTTATCCTATATATTCTTATTTAATTGTTACTGAGTAATGAGAACACAGATTTCACTCCATTTCCTATTTTGATTTTATTCTTGTCTCTATCTTTTTCCTTCAGTTTCTCTATTGATAATATTGAGAAGAGCACCTCACACCAAATTTTTCAATATTTAACAACACAACCACTACCATTCTTGTTATCGCTCATGTACTCCAAAAATAAAACTACGTAAACGTAAACAAATAAGGTATCATTTATGAAATTTTAGTATGATTGAGTTGGTATTGTACTAGTGGATCATCCTTTACCTATATTTTTTTCTAGAAACTGAATTTCATATACTAAAAATAACATCTCTATATATTGATCGATAGTAGAAAATTGAGATTGAGTTAAAATTCCAATCCAAATTTCTAAGTTGTAAATCATACATTGATATAGTGGTATAGTGTGTAGTTCTATCCCTTGCAGGTCAAGTTGGTCCTATAATAGCTAGCCTAGTCTACCTACAAAGATAGAGATACCAACAGAAGAGAAATAAATGGAAAAATAGGCAGCCTAGTTGCTGGACCAAAAATAGAAATAAATAAGAATAGAGTCATGTGAAGGAAGAGGAAAAAAATAAGGCCTTTCTATGGAAGAATGTTATGTTTATAGAGAACATGGAAAAAAATAAAAATTATGCTTCATAAGGTCTAGTGTCAATGCTATCACTAGAATTGGTATTAGTAGTAGTAAAGTAATCAATTTTTACCATTGGAAATAGTTGAGAGGTGGTGAAAATTTGTTAGAGAAAATGGTGCCATGGAGGAATCTTTCCCAGGTCCATTCATTTTAAGTAATGGAGAGGGGGAAGCTTTGTCATAGAAAGTTAACAATGTTATGGAGGAAGGCCATCCAATTATGTTCAATGTAACTAATGGAGAGGTAGTGATTTGTTTATCACGATAAGACAAAAATGCAATCAAAGAAGGTCAACCAATTTACAACTAGAATTAATATTAACAATTGCATCGAATACATATTTCAAAGTGAAACAATATAATTAAAGGAAAATTTTAGATGATGAACAGACTATACATGAGACAAATGACTAATTTTTAGGGGGACTCAAATGGATAATCACCTTTATTAGCGTGATTTATTTTCATTTATAAAAAGAGTGAGTATATATATATATATATATATATATATATATATATATATATATATATATATAATCAAATTTTAAATGAAATAAAATTATTACTTTTGAAATTTTTTTGCAGATTAATGACATAATCACTCTTTTTGGTCAATGTTTTTAACCAACTACTATGGTTCATCATGAGGAAAAAGATGAAAAAGATGATCTATCCACATGTTTAAATAGATGAGACTCATCTTGCTCCCGAAATGAGCGTTGCAGAGAATCAAATATTGAGTCAAAAATTAAATTTTGTCTTCACAAGAATAAGTTGGCCCTCTAGATGGAAAATTCAACCACCCCATAAGTTGTGTCTCTTCATATGATCGAACAACTATATATTGGCATTTATGCTCCCCAATTTGGAAATTACTCACTTGACTTTTGTGCAAGAGAAAAAAGACCAACGAAGTAAAAAGAAGGAAAAGAAGATCTAAGGAGAGAAAAAGGAAAAATGTTTTTTCCCTAATATTTTTCACACGTGTAAAGAAACTATAGTTTTTTGGAGGTTGTTATAGGGCCAATATTTCAGGGTCCAAATTTTAGGAGATGACCAAAATTCATAGATTTGAACAATGTTGAATTTACTGACTTTGACTTGGTGAAGGAGACCTGCAGGAGGGTTTATTTTGCTTCATTGTGATAGTCTTGGCCTTGGCATTGGGTCTCAGATATCTCACATTGATCTAATTCTATAAGGAGATGATTTTTCTAGTTTCCCCACTTGTGCAGTTTTTTCTTGGGCTTGGAGCTTATATCTTTGTGTTCTTGTCTCTTGTGATCTTCATGTGTTTGTCCTTTTGGTAATTGTTTAATGAAGGGAGAACATAAAAATTTAACATAGAAGACAAAAAATTCACAATTAATTATCAAGTAAGAGAAAATTATTCTAATCTACAAGCCCATTGATTTCTCAACATGGTATTAGAGCTAAGGTGAAGAAGTTACTAACGTGTGGGGTGGAAGCATGGAACAGGGTTTGAAGAGGATGAGAGAAGCTAAGGCCATCATGAGAGCATGAAAAAATACAATTTGGGTGGATTTAATGTGTTTTGGTGTGATGTATGAACGTATGAGGATGAAGAAATATAAGTATTGAGTTTTTGATTGGAGTGGGATATTATGTGAAGCTTTAATGAAACACACTAGTTAATGTATGCACAAAACCATGGGTTCTCATAATCGTGGAGCATAACAATCACCACTAACTTGACTGAACCACCCTAATAATTCTCCATTAGAATTTAAAATCCTCCCCTATGCATTAATATTGTATGCATCTCAATTTTTTTGATGGATTGAGGTGTAGGAGGGAGGATTTTATGGATGGTTGACCCTAGCTTCAGTAGAACACCCAACATCAATATGCAACAAATTGTGGTGAGTTCTTTGTTAGTGGACTCAATTTTGAAAATTATTTCAAGGGTGCCTTATTTTCATTTAGTTGGGTTATCCTTATCTATATTATATATTTTAGAATATTCTGAAAACTTAATGGGAAAATTCAAATTTTTAACTTCAATCCTGTACATACAATTTGTAAAATATCTCAGAATATGCAATATTTAAGTTCATCAACTTTCATTAATGACATTCCTTATAACACAATTTTCAAATATAATGAATCTCATATATAATTTCAGAACAGTTTGGGTTGTTTGTTCAAGTCATATTTGGAAAGCTCATTCAACTTACAGTGGCCATTTTTGGTAACAAGTATAGGTATACCTCTCTACTTGGTATTCCATGAAATATGAATATGACAAAACTTGCTCTTGAAAACAATTTCCTGCAACATTTTCCTTGGAACCTTCCTTTGGCTCATAATTTTCTCCTACATGTTAGCCTGATATTCAAATTTCACATTATTGGACAAAATATACATCGAATGAACACTTAGTTCACCTATGTCCACACTCAATTAGATGGGATTGACGGGTGTGAAACATGTTGGATAAAGTAATTACAACCATGTGTTCTCGTTTTTTAGGTGTCACAAATGTCAATCTAGGTCTCACAGTTAGTTTGAGTTCAGTTTGGTTTAGTTGAGAGGATAACTCTAGTAATTTATTGCTATTGACTTCTATTTAAATCTAATTTAATTGTTATTAAGTAATGAGAATAAGGAGTTCCCTCCATTTTATTTTTTGAATTTATTATTCTCTCTGTCTTTTTCCTTTTCAATCTTTAACATAGTATCAAAGAACAAATTTCATAAGACTCCTTGAGAGCAACAAAGAAGAAACAAGGTTGCATAATATATGGTGTAAAGAGAGACATTTGAATTGAAATGAAAAATTCATCGGTTTGAATAGTGAATGAATAAGCTATGTGTAAAAAATCCTATTGTGGCCAAGCCAAAGGCCAATATGACAAGGCGAATTATTTCTCTTGGCTCAAAGAGAAGGCCAGAATTTAAAAAAAAAAGAATATGTGAAGTGTGGTGAAAGTAAAGAGCGTCAAAAATATTTCAAAGAAAATTAATAATGTGTTCTACAAAAAAAATTAATCATATTACTTAGCCTTACTTGCACCAATTTTTCTCTGATGCGACCTCGTAATGACGAAAGGAGCATTACAACAATTATAAAAAAAGGGTGCACAAATAGAGTCTATGGACTCAAAGGCTAGTGTATTCAAAATGTAAAGTGGGGATATTCATACATAAGGAAATTGAAGCTAATTGGAATCTTGAGGTAGAAAAAAAATAAAGGTGTAAGGAAACCCTGAATTCCATTGTGAGAGCCAAGCCAATCGAGAGCAAGAATGAAAAAATTCAAAGGCAACAAGAGAGCCTATTGAAATGGAGTGTGGTCGTGTTATTTTAAAAGGTGATTATGTAATATTTTAATGTGTTTTTCGTTTTGAATGAGATGTGGAATTCGTATTATTTATAAAGGGCTCACCTAATCCTTTTAAAATGGCTTCTTCAAAAGCAAAAGATATCTAAATCCTATTTAAAATTTAAAAAGAAAAGGGGGCTTTTGTTATTGTTGATATTGGGCCATATTTCATTGGCAAGTTTAATTGAAAATATTTTTGTTGAAGAATTTTTTCATACATGGAAAAAAAGCCAACATGGGGTGGAAAATACAAGAGCATATTTTTTAGAGAGAAATGATCCATAAGAGGAGCACCTTTGTTATCGGAGCCCAAGTTGACAACAGGAAAAAAAATTCCTTATGTCTGCAGCTTGATTTGCATGTTCAGCCATAGTCAACCCGCACTCAACAAATGAGAAAAGCCAAGAGGTTGCACAATTCAAAGCAACAACTAGGGAGATATATTTGAAATATTTGGAAGCCAAAAGGAAAAATATTGTCTTCACATTAAAATTACTAAAGGAATTCGTAGCTGACAACATTCTTCCCCTAAATGCCGATGCAAAGATAACCAAGGAGGTTTTGGAAACCCTTGAGATAACTTTTTGTGTAAGGGGGATTAATGGAGTTGAAGATGAAGGTGGATCTATACCAACATATAGAAAATGAGATGAATAATTTGGTGAACCCCACTTCAAGGTGGATGAAATTCATGATGATTTGTTACCAGAAGGAGAGAAAGAGAACACATATTCTCCTGTCCCACTATGCTCAACCACAAGTGGATGACCATTTCATGAATTGACCAACAAAGCTTTTTGATGACAATGAAACTAGAATTGGAGAAACCAATAATATGGTGAATATAATAATTTTTATTTTTGGCGTTAGCTTTAATGAATAAGAGTTATTCATTGATGAGTGGTTTCACAGGGAGCAACAAAATATCATATATATGATGTTATTTGGCGAGAGAAGGCCACTTGGGTCTGGAAACCAAGAGGAAGACAAAACCTTTGAAGAAACAAATAAATAGAGAAATTTCGAAGTCTACAATGAGTCTCCTAAGGAATATTATAAAATAATAGTGGAAAAAAAATACGAATAGATTACATCATCAAATTTTAGAGGGAAAAAAGAAAAAAACTAATTTTTTCAGCAGCTCATATTTTCAACGTATCTCGCTACGATTTTACTCAAATTTCAAGCGGGAGAACTCGTTGGATGCGTAATTCAATTTCTCATCCAAAGCATACCCATGTTTAATCTTTCAATAGACCCTGCTACACAAAAAATGAGAAATACATCAATCACATTTTTTCATGTAGCAGGTCCATCAATTGTATGCAACATGGGTACTACTTGGATGAAGAATATAAGTTTTCATCCAACGAGTCATCCCTCTCAAAATTTTAGTAAACCCGTAGGGAGATAAGTTGAAAAAATATATTTTTTAAATATTTTTACTTTTTTACTCCAAAAATGGTGAATCATCCCCCATAGTTGATATCATCATCTAGAATCATATTAGTTCTTATAAAGTTTATTTTGGTTGTGAATTTTTGTTTTGAGGCCCATTTTTTACCTGAAAATTTCTCTAATGGGTTAGTAAATAAGTGGAGGCAATAAAGGTAGAGAAGGAAGCGCAAGAAGAGAAACCTCTCATTGTAGAGAAGAAATAATACAACTGAGATGTTTTTGCAGATGTTTTTAAAATTGACATTGATTTCCACTATGAAGGTAAATAACATGATGATGAAGAAGAATTAAATTTTGTTGAACAAATATGGCTTGAAACACCATATCTTGCTGAAGTTTGCATAGAAGTTCCAACAATGAATGCTGAAGAAAACATGTGTGTTGTAGAAAATGAAAATGTTAATGAAATTTTCATGTATTGGAGACTTGAAGAAATATATTTTGATTATGAACTTATGTTGTGGCAAAATATTGATGATGCAAAGCACACTGTAGAACATAACATGTGGCAGAAAACCATATTCAAGAAAATGTTTAAAGACATTGACGACATGCATTTCCTCATTTCGAGAGGTCCAAGATATATCTATATATATATATATATATATATAAAATCAAATTTTAAATGAAATAAAATTATTACTTGTAATAATGTTTTATGGATTAATTACATAATTACCCTTTTTGGTCGATGTTTCAAACCAACTACTATAGTACATCCCGAGGAAAAGATGAAAAATATGATCTATCCACATGTCTAAATAGCTGAGATGCATCTTGCTCCTGAAATGAATGTTGGACAGAGTCAACAATTGAGACAAAAAGTACATTTTGTCTTCACACGAGCAATTTTTCCCCCTAGATGGAGAATTCAAGTATCCAATAAGTTGTGTCTCTTCATATGTCCAAACACATATATATTGGAATTTATGCTCCCTAATTCCACAATCACTCACTTGATTTTTGTGCAAGAGAAAAAATACCAACGACGTAAAGGGAAGGAAAAGAAGATCTAAGGCGAGAAATATAAAATTGTTTTTCCCTAATTTTGTTCACACATGTAAAGAACATATAGTTTTGGAGGGTATTATAGGTCCAAGATTTCTGGCACAAAATTTTGAGGGGATGACCAAAATTTATAGATTTTACCAGTGTTGACATTACTGATTTTGACAAGGTGAAAGAAACATGGAGGAGGGTTGAATTTTGTTCATTGTGGTAGTCTTGGTCTTGTTCTTGGGTCTTGGATATCTCAATATGATCTAATTCTGTAAGAAGAGGATTTTTCTAGTTCCCCCCTTATGGGGTGTTTTTGTGGGCTTGGAGCCTATATCTTTCTGTTCTTGTCTCTTGTGGTCTTCATGTTTTTGTACTTTTGGTAATTTTTTAATGAAAAGAGAACATACAAATTTAACATAGAAGACAAAAATATTGCAGGTAATTATTAAGAGAAATTTATTCCAATATAAAATCCCATTGATTTCTCAACACGGTATTAGATCTAAGGTGAAGAAGTGATTCGTAGGTGGGGTGGAATCATGACAAAGGGCTTCAATAGAGTGAGAGAAGCCAAGTCCCGCATGAGAGAATTCTAGAAGCAAATTTGGGTGGAGTTAACGTGTTTTGGTGTGATTTATGAATGTGTGAGGATTAAAAATTTAAGTATCGAGTTGTTGCTTGGAGTGGGATCTTACGTGAAGCTTGAATGAAACACACTAGTTAATGTATGCACAGAACCATGGGTTATCATAATTGTGGAGTACGAATATCACCAGTAAATTGACTAAATCATCCTAATACTTCTCCATTAGAATTGAAAATCCTCCTCTATTGCTTAATATTGTATGTATCTCAATTTTGCTAATGGATTGAGGTGTAGGTGTGAGGATTTTATGAATTGGCAGATCGTAGCTTTAATATCACACCCAACATCAATATGCAAGAAATTATGGTGAGTTCTTTAGGGGACTCAATTTTGATAATTATTTTAAGGGTGACTTATTTTCATTTAGTTGGGTTATCCTTATGTCTATTGTAGATTTGGGAATATTATGAAAGCCTAATGGGCGAAGTCAACTTTTTAAATTCAATCCTATATGTAAAATTTCTAAATATCTTAGAATATGTAATATTTAAGTTCATCAAATTTCATTATTGATATTCCTTATAACACATTTTTCAAATATATCTCATCCCACATATTATGTAAAAATAGGTTGGTTTGTTTGTTCAAGTAATCTTTGGAAAGCTCATTTGACTTCCAGTAGTGATTTTTGGTAACTAGTATAGGTATACCTCTCTACTTTGTATTCCAAGATATATGAATATGAAAAATCCTTCTCTTGAAAACAATTTCCTGTAACATTTTACTTGGAACCTTTTTTGGCTCATATGTTTCTCCTACATGTTAGCCTTATGTTGCAATTACACATTATTGGAAAACATGTACATCAATTGAAGACCCTGTTCACCTATTTCCATAGTCAATTATATGGGATTGAGGAGTGTGACACATGTTGGAGAAAATAATGACAACCACTTTTTCTCATCTGTTAGGTGTCACAACTGTCAATCTAGGTGTCATAGTTAGTTTGAGTTTAGTTTGGTTTAGTCGAGAATCTCGCTCCAGTGATTTTATATTGTCTGCCATGTAATGTTATTTAACTCTTATTGAGTAATGAGAATAATAAGTTCTCCCCATTTACTATTTTGAGTTTATTATTGTCTCTGTCTTTTTCATTTTCAATATTTAACATGGTATCAAAGAGCTACCTGCATAATATGCCTTGAGAGCAACAAAGAAGAAACAAGGTTCCATAAGACACTGTGAGACAAACTTTTGAATTTGAAAAAAATATTTGATTTGAAATGAAAAATTCATTAGATTGAATAGTGAATGAAGAAGCTATTTGAAAAAAATTCTATGATGGCCAAGCTAAAGACTAAGATGAAGAGGAAATTTTTTTGCCTCATCTCAAAGAGAAGGCCATAATTTAAAAAAATAATATGTGAAGTGCAGCCAAAGTAAAGTCCCTCAAAAATATTGCAGATGTTGTTAAAAATGTGTTATACAACCAAAATTAATCGTGTTAGTTAGCCTCAGTTGCACCAATTTTTCTCTGACATGACCTCGTAATGACGAAAGGAGCATTACAATAATTTATAAAAAAAAAGGTGTGCAAATAGAGTCTGTGGACTCAAAGGTCAGTGTCTTCAAAATGTAAAGAGAGAATATTCATATGTAAGGAGAATAAGGATAATTGAAAGCATGAGGAAGAAAAAAAATAAAGGTGTAAGGAAACCCTGAATTCCATTATGAGCACCAAGCCAATCAGGAGGAAGAATGAAAGAAATCAAAGGCAACTACAGAGCCTATTAAAATGGAGTGCGATGGTATTTTCTTAAAAGTTGTTTATGTAATATTTCAATGCATTTTTTTTAATGAGATTTGGGATTCGTATTATTTAAAAAGGACTCGTGTAATCCTTTTAAAAAGGATTATTCATAATAAAAATACATCTAAATACTCTTTAAAATTTAAAAAAAAAGGGGGGCTTTGGTTATTGTTGATATTGAGTCATATTCTGGATGAAAGTTTAAATGAAAAGTTTTTTTCTAAGAATTTTGTCATACATGAACAAAAAACCAGCATTGGATGGAAACTATAGGAGCATATTGTTTAGAGAGAAATTATCTATAAGAGGAGCACCTTTATTATCAAATCTGGATTTTAAATCACAGAAAAAAGTCCCCTATGTCTGTAATTCCATTTTCATGTTGAGTCATAGTCAACCTAATCTCAACAAATGAGAAAAACCAAGAGGCTGATAAAGTCAAAGCAACAACTAGAGAGATCTATTTGACATATTTGGAAGCCAAAAGACAAAATAATGTATTTGAATTAGAATTTTTAATGGAATTCGTCGATAACAACATTCTTCCCCTAAATTCAAATGCAAAGATAACCAAGGAGGCTTGGGAAACCCTTGAGAGGAATTTTGTTGTCAGGGGGAGTAATGGAGTTGAAGATGAAGGTGGATCTATAACAACATATCTACAACGAGATGAATAATTTGGTGAATCCCACTTCAAAATGGATGACAATGATGATGGTGTGTTACTAGAAGGAGAGAAACAGTACACATGTGTTCTTGTCCAACTGTGCTCAACCAGAAGTGGATGAACATTTAGTGAATCAACCAACAAAGCTTATTGATGACAATGAAGCTACCATTGGAGAAACCAATAGTATGAAAAATCCAACAATTAAGACTATTTAGGTTAGCTTTGATGAAGAGTAGTTAATCATTGATGAGTGGTTGCACATGGTGCAACAAAAAAATATCATATATATGATGTTATTTGGCGAGAGAAGCCCACTTGCGTCTTAAAAACCAAGCGGAAGAAAACATATTTGAATCAACAGGTCATTAGAGAAATTTTGAAGTCTAAAATGGGTCTGCTAAGGAATATTATAAAATAATAGTGGGAATAATAAAATAATATTAGATTACATAATCAAAATTTAGTGGGAAAAAAGAAAAAAATACTTTCTTAACTCGTATTTTCAATGTATCTCCCTACTATTTTACTCAAATTTGAGGTGGGAGCACTCATTGGATTCATAATTCAATTCCTTATCCAAGGAGTATCCATGTTGCATACTTTCGATTGTCTCTGCTACACAAAAAATGAGAAATAAATTAATCACATTTTTTCATGTATTTCTCATTTTTCATGTAGTAGGTCCATAAAAGGTATGCAACATGGGTGCTCCTTGGATGATGAATTTAATTTCTCATCCAACAAGTGCTCCTGCTCAAAATTTGAGTAGAATCGTAGGGAGATAAGTTGAAAATATGAGTTGAAAATTTATAATATTTTTTAATTTTTTTAAGTTTTTACTCCAAAATGGTGAATAATCCATCATAGTTGGCATCATCATACTGAATCCTATTGGTTCAATTTGATTTTGGTTGTACATTTTTGTTTTGAGGCCTATTTTTTACCTCAAAATTTATCTAATGGGTTAGTAAATAAGTGGAAAAAACAGAGGTAGAGAAGGAAGCGCAAGAATAGAAAAATCTCATTGCAGAGCAGAAAGAATAGAATTGATATGGTTTTTTTAGAGGTTTTTAAACTTGACATTGATTTCTAGTGTGCAGGTAAATAATACAATCATGAAGAATAATTAAATTTCATTGAAGCAATATGGCTTGAAACACCATAAGTTAATGAAGTTTGAATATAAGTTGCAACAATGACTGTTGAAGACAAAATGGGTGTTCTAGAAAATGAAAATGTTAATGAAATTTTCATGTATTGGTGCCTTGAAGAAATATATTTTTATTATGAACTTATGTTGTGGAAAAAGTTGATGATGCAAAGCACACTATAGAACATAACATGTGGAAATAAAAAATATATAAGTAAATTTTTGAAGAAGTTGAGGACATGTATAGACAATGTCAAACAATAGAAGACTTGCACCAACAAACAAAGAAAAAAAACTTTGAATCACACAACAAAAATAAAAATACAAAGCTAAAGCAATTTAGAGGATTCATGATCTAGAATAAAAGAAAAAGAAAAGGAAATCCAGCTGATGTCGATTTTTTTTTAATTGTAATCCTAGTTTAGGCTAAGACCAACAAGCATCTTAGATTAAATTTTTGTGGTTTTAATTAAGGGGGATTGTTGTATAAAATAATTCCAACCACTTGTTCCTATCTACTATGTGTTACAACTAACAATCCAGATGTCATAGTTAGTTTGAGTTCAATTCAGTTTAGTTGAGAGTTTCAATCAAGTCATTTATTGCTATTGTCTCCTACGTAATATTATTTATTTGTTACTATGTAATGAGAATAGAGGGTTCACTCCATTTCATATTTTGAGTTTATTCTTATCTTTGTCTTTCACCTTCTATTTAAATTTTGATAATATTGAGAAGAGAATTTCACTCTAAATTTTTCAATATTTAACAACACATGCACTATTGTTGGCTTGAGGGTTCCTAACCTAGGTTTGGAGTTTATGGATAAACCAACAAACCCTCCAACTATTGGACCTTTTGGAAATGATTTGATTGCGTAGACCAAAGTCTCACCCCAAGCAGTATGGGGGTGTGATGGAACTAGTTTGCTGCACCCTAAGAGAGAATTTAATGAAGTTGTCCCCGAAAAAACCCTAATTGATCTTTCACAGATTTTCATAGTGAATTTATAACAAAATTACAAATCTCGCACAATAATTAACAAAATACGCATAAATACTAATCGTAGATAATAAATCAGAACCATATCTTGATCTAATCAATGTAATACATAACAGATGTGAATATTCATGCATAAACATATCAATTAGCTTTGTGCATTCATCAATAAGTAACCAAATAGTGCAATATCATCAAAGCATAAACTGTAAGCATAAACATCAATTATACTCATAACACAGAGAATTTTCCAAAATAGTTCCTTCTATTAATTCTGCATATATGTCAATACATCAGATTACTTTCAAAAACCCTTACAAACCCCTTACAATCCCTTCCATGCACATAGCCATCGAAGTGCGCACACAGCCAAGACTAGGTCTCCATGCACATAGCAAGTAGGAGCCCTTTAACCAACACAAAAACCCTTACAGATAGATATTATCTGAATATCAATATCACATATCACACCTATCTCTACTTAGCTTAGAAAACCACTATATATTTATAATACGCTTAGCACGCAGATACTATGGTCTCAAAGCATGGTTTTAGGCCCACAGTTTACATTTAAGCTTAACTTATGTTCAAAATTAGGGTGCCTCAGGGGACCTCACTCTAACAGGCCCCCAACATAAACATCTGACTCGTCCTGAGTTAGTGAGGTGTTGTGGTTGTCTCGTTGGTTTTGTCTCTAAGTGTCTTGAAATTTTTTTGGAGAGGGAGCACTAACTCAAGGCTCTATGCTACTGTACCCTATGCCTGCTGAACCATTTTATCTATCAGAAGCCCCTCAACGATCATCTCCACATAGCGTTGGTTCTGCTAAATGATCGTGAGTGTGTTTTCCAACATCTCAGAAATTTGCAGTGATTCCTCTACCCATGGTTGCATTAGTTCTATGATCAAATGTTCTTTACGCTACAAATATGCAATTTCTCCATGGACTCTGCGGCCTTCTTGCAGACGAGCAAGTCTCTCTTGAATGACCAATGTGGGTGCTACTATGCATGTTTCTTCAAATTTTTGTTCCTTCGTGTTGAGTGTGTTTTGCAGCTCCTGCATGACCAGATAATTCTAGACAGAGGCCCAAATGTCCATGCCCTCAACTAGAGACTAGTCACATTGAGTGACTACAATGGTGATACTTTCTGGGGCTTTCTTCACCTCTGCTGCTCTCTTGAAGTGGACCTTGGGCGATGTCTCTGGTTGTAGCTTGGTCTGAAGGTCCGCAATTTGCTACTAATATTCCAATAAAATGGTGTGAGCTTCAGTGCATGCGGCTTTGATCGCAACAACTAGTCCATCCAAATTCTCTGTAGGTGCAGCGGTGGCCTCAACCGCTAGAATATCTTGGCACACTTGGTTTATATTGGCTTCCAGTGCAACGTGCTAGGCCTCTGCTTCTTGATATGATGCTTATGCCTATCGCTTCTTCTCATGTTCTTGTGAAACCTTTTTTTGTTCATATTTGGTCTTCATCTGCGTGGTTTCTTCACGGTACTGTAGCTCGTCAGCGATAACAGAGTGAAGTAGATGGAGCTTTCCCACAGGCAACATAACAAGGTTAATATGAACATCAGCTATACTAGTAAATTGAGTGCACTAGTTCGCATCCATTTTAAATTATGGCAAGGGATATGAGAAAATCGCCCCTCCCCGGATGATGGTAATGCTATGCAAAAACGTTGTGTGGTGGTAGCAGGCACCCTGGTCTAGCTTGCTTGAATCACACTATCCTGGATCTGGCTCAGTTGCATTTTTAACTCTTTTAGGTCAATCTATACAACCTCCAATGAAAATTCATATTAGGCCTCGATGTCCATCCATCGATCCTCCTCTAGAATGGTCACTGTATTTTCAATCTCATTGAGATCGTCCAATGCCAGTGTAAGGAGATCCTATCCTGTTTGATCTCGAAACCTTATGCTTTTTTCTTGACCCAACCTTGGTCTGCGCACCATACTTTGTGCCTTTTGATGCTGCTAATTTTGTTTCTTTGGGTGTAGAGCCATTATTTTATTGCACAGTGGTGTCAATGGTTTTTACTGTTGTGGTTGGTGTAGTGTCCTTCTCACTAGGTTTGTATGTTGCAGTCAGTGGTACTATTTCAGCAGGATTTTCAGTGGCCTTCTTTGTTGATTTACATATTGGGGCATGCAACTGTGTTGGTGGAGTCAACCAAGCTAGTGCCCAATCCACTGTGACCCTGATCAAATTGTCCTCAGTCACCAAGTAAGGCAACTCGTAGAAGACACCCTCAACAACGCCCTTCGTGTGGATGTGGATATTATGGAATGTAGCCTTAAAGTCCTCTACCATCTTGTACTATTCATAAAGAGTGGGGAATGGGTGCGGATTTGATTGTATGGCCTGGTATAAGCTAGCATCATACAAGACCCAAAATATCTTATTTTATTTTTCTCACACTGGGTCAGAGGAGTTCCAAAGGGTTGTGTAGCGTGCCGCTTCACACATGTGCTCTACAAGCTTAGGACACTAGGTATATTCAGGGGTCTTCCACCCAATGAGGGCGATTAACAATAAGATCCAAGTGTAATGGAAGTGCTTGCCCTCCTCCTGGAATTCGCGCACGTTTTCAAGGAATTCCTTCCACAGATATGCACACCAATTGTAAATGACTCCTTTTTCGCACCTTCTAGTTAGTGAAATCGCATGCGCAGGTGCTTCCTTAGGCCTCCACTTGTGCATGATATTGCAAGCTAAGATGACTATGCCAAAATGGACTACTGGGTTGTTAATTTATTCTACCATAAATCCCCAGGATTTGTGCGTAATGTCACAATTTTTATTAATTTTTTCTGCGAGCACTTTCTCTTGCGCTTTCCCACCAAAATAGGCCATAGGGTGAGCCCCCTTGTTTCGAAATCCTATGATTTTGTGAATTAGATCTATATCGATTGGGATGAGCTCTCCTAGCTAGAGCGCATCGTTAAGCACTAGTGCGAACAACTGCTTGATGCAGATATCATTAATGGGGTTGCACCCAAAATGAGGGATCTGCAAAATATTGAGGAGGCCTACCTTGTGTAAACCGATAATTTCTCTCTTGGGTTCGAGGCACTCCAAACCTCCCGCATAAGGAATTGGATCAAGATAAAGCTCTGGTGCGAGCTATGGAAACTTCTCAACATCCACGATGTCCCAGTCATCGAATCTTAGCTGAGGGATTTTCGTGAGCATGTCCCCCTCCATTGGGACGTTCTCTTGGATCAAGGTCACTCGGATACTTGCGCACACCTTATCCAAGTATTTTGGCACTTTCGCTGTACATTTTCCCAGCGCAATGTAACCTAGAAACCACAAGAATGGTGCTACTTATACTACATCATCTTCCTCTTCTTCGATATTTTCCTGGAGTTTAGGCATAGGTTTCTTAATATTTTCTTTGAGAAAATGGCCTGTTCTAGGGGTATTTTCTCTCGGGAACTTGCACATCCCAAATGTTTGTCCCTTCTTTGTTTTAGATGGTGGAAGGGTCTCTACCACCAGCACCTCCTATGAAAGAGGTTCTTCTTCGGGTTTGGTGGTTGTCATTCTGCTCTGAATCATGTATCCTAAACCATCTAGGTGAAAATATTCCTCAAATACGGGATCCAATCCAGACATAGACTCAACAAAGGCAGAGACAAATAAACAACTCAGAGCATAAATATCGCTTAGAACACAAAGGGAACTATTACACACGCATGATTCATATTTATACTTATGGTGCCTCTACAACGACTCCTTGGGAATTAATGAGGTTCCATTACTGACAAAATGATAGCAAAACTTGAAAAATACGCTCATTAAATGCATCTTATATGCTCTTAAAAACGATAATAATTCTATCTTATTGATTTTTACTATTCCAACGACTAATTTTTGACACATCTGTGCATCAGTTAATCCCCTGTCATAGATAGCGTGCGCCTGCCACACCTTACTGTGCATGTAATCCATATCTAAACATAACCATTGACAGACCGTCCCCCCCAGGACAGGGTTGTTGACTAGGTGATTCAAAGCATAACACATAGTATCTGTCATATCCCTTAGTAATTGCAAAATTGTCTCACATTTGTCATCCCAACGGAATGTCGCACCTATTCTGAGTAATCTGTTCACGGGTGCAGTTATCAATTCCTATTGGGCAATGCACTTTCTGTAGTATCCCACAAGGCTTAGCATTGAACACATTTGTTTTAAACTTGAGGGGATGGAGGGTCCTTAGAGAACACACGGTTCCCTATCTTCTACTAGTGCTAAGGGTAGGAAATGCACAGGATCCCATATCAGAGCATTAATGATGAACACTTCACTATGATATCAACCCCATGTTCAATGCTAAAGGTAAGGATAAAAATATCTACCAATTGAGACCATTCTTTAGTGCCTCTCTGTAGCTCTGTTTCCAAGTACCATTTAGTTGGCACCTTTCCCAATGTTGGTATAAACATATGAACCCATTCAGGCCTTAGATCTACACCCCATACCTAATTACACTTGGCAAGATGTCTGTGTGGGTCCTCCTTGATAGAATATAAGTCCTCTTCTTGAATGACTGGGTGTTTGAATCGTAGCCATATCATTTGTGCACACTCCTGCCAATATCCCAGATTATCCTTATGTGTTTTCCACCACATTGTTGGGGTAGCATGCAAGCTAATATCAAAATCATGGAACCACTGTGATGTTGGCACAGCCCTTTCTAGATCTCCCAGGAACATGTTTACATAAGTAGAGCCATCATAGTGCGGGAAATCACGTACCTCAAATGTTATGCAACGCAGAGCGTGGGTCACATGATTACAACGCAATGCAGACACCTCATGCAGCCAGTTCTGCCAATTCTCTAGTTCTTCATTAGAGTATGAAAATAAAGAACTATCCTTCTCCCATTTAAGATTCCCATCCGTTGTCATATTAATCCAGTATTGTTTGCACAAATTTAGCTTATAAATTTGATCAATTTCATCCTCAACATGCACTGGTTCAATATACCTTTGAACTTTTGCTTAATCCAAAGGAATGATGACCCTAACTCCATTGTTCTCAAATTCCATTTTCCATTTCTTCATGTTGGTAACACCATCCATGTCAATAGCCCAATCTAATCCTAGCAGTGCAGGACAGGAGTTAGTATCATCTACAAAATGTACACTTCAAAGTATGCCAACACCTTAACTCCTTATATATTGACCACAACTTTTAAAAATCTCCCTAAGGGGATGATCTTTTGTTGATTAGCCATGCGGAGTTGGATGGTGGACAATTCGAGCTTTGGTTTTCCTATACGTTGCCAGGTTTGTTTAGGTAGAACATTAGCCTCTGATCCCAAATCTAGAATGACACGTTCCATTTCATAAGCACTAATATACGTAGTCAGACACATCTCCCTACCCATTCTCTTCCTGTTCTTATAGATTTTGTTTACTCTGCGTTGTTCTACCGGAGGTTGTTCTTTTACATGCAATTTTCTATTAATTCCTGCAAATTCTCAACAAATTTTTTTTTGCATAGTAAGTTTATGAATGCTTGTAAGAATGGCTTAATCTATTCTTCTCCTTTGGCACCTTTTAGTGTTCTACTAATTTTTAAATTATCTCCTTCTGTGAATTATTTCCTTGCTTCAATAAAGGTTTCTTTTGTGCACTAAATATTAAGGCCTTCTTTAGTTTCAAGTGATTTTCGGATCCATACATCAGTGGTAGGTTTCTTTCCTTTAATTTCATTAGTAGTTACACCACTCTTGGTAACTTCATTCACACAAGGATCCTCTTCACGAGTCTCAATGTGAACCATTTACAGATTCTGTGTTGGGGTCTTCTTTTTGTGCATTTTAGAAATCAAGACAGGACAATCTTTTATAACATGATCTAATTGTATATAGTACTCATAGGAATATTGTGCCGGATTAGGAAAACCATGCTCATAATGACAAACATCACCACATTTGTAAAAAATCACTTTTCCTCTTCCTCTACCAACTGATCCACCTCCTAGGCCTCTTCCTCTGCCTTGGAATCCTCCGCACCAAGAAGGGGATGCTAGTGATGTAGTCTCAAATTTCATCCTATAGATCTATGCTTTATCCAACATCATATCATAGGTCTAGTAATGTTGCTCATCATTCCCTAATGAAGAACAAAACTTACAAAATGGCTGATGTAAGTCAGGATGATATTTTCCAACCCTCGGGAAAGAATCTGCATCATGTAACCCAGAAATATGACATATGGTACACCATACATGTCTCTTTAATGGACTATGACCTCCAAAATTTAAATAATGGTTAAAACAGGACAATGGTCTTTATGATGCCTAGAAGCTTTGCACTATATACACCATGCCTCCGCGCATACCTCCTTGCCATTATATTGGAACAAAGTTTGACTTTCCAAATGCATTTCTTCCAGTTGATTCTAAATATGTTGAATTCCCAACGCAACAGGTGTTGGGGTAGCTTCAAGTTTCATTCCAACTCCTACAACCTCAACTTGTGTAACAATATTTTTCTAACCTAATGGCTGGCACAGATGCAGGAGAAACATAGAAATGAACCATTATTTATGTTGAGTATCATCAATCACAAATCCACCATCTTTGATGGTGCAGTGCAATCTTTGGTTAGTGTCCCATATAGATTCATTAGGTTCTTAATGGATATGATTCATATTTGTTACCAGCTACTCATTTTATTTAGGTTTCTTAAACAGCTCTTTTAGGGCTGTTTTAATTGATTCCAGAGTTGCATTAGGGTTTTCTTGTGCATACTTAATGAACCATTCTAATGCACAATCTTGAAATGAAGTATCCAACTGCGCTTTTATGATATCCATATTGTTTAATTTCTGAGCCTCCCATACAAACTCAGTTACAAACAATAAATGAGAAGTGTCCTCATTTCCAATGCCTCTGAAATTAGGTAACTTCATGGATGCAACCATATCTACTTCAGGAGGGGGTGGAGGTGGAGGTGGAGATGGACTGTGTGGTGGGGTAGGTGATTGAAAATGGGAGCTCATAAGTGGAGTGGATGGAGTAGGAAAAAGATTCAAGGGCTTCATATATGACTAAATTTCTTCTTTAGAGTCACTCGAGTTAGCAGTTTCTGGTTCAGGTTCACTATCAGATCTAGGCTTCAGAGGGCTATAAAGGACATATTCAAAGTCTTCTTAGTAAATTTTTCCACTGTGCATAGCTGAACCTCTTTGATGCATTCAAGGAGTATGTTCACACTGAAATCCCTTTTCACACAATAGAATTTTCAGTAATAATTTCAATGAGCGCAAAAACTTAACTTTAGGACCTTTGAAAAACCTCCTTTCAGCTTCAAAATATGACATAAATTGGTGAACAAAAAATTCAGTCATGAAGACACCCATAAGGTTATAAATCTAATGATATATTATGCCAGTGATATTATTATTAAATTTCTCTACTTGTTGGATCAACTCAGGAGTCCACTTAGTGACTACATCATCTTTTACACAGTGATGGAACTCAGCTAATCGCGATAACCACTCCTGCAGTTCTTTCATAAAGGAACAAAATAAAATTTCATGTACTTCAGTATAGATATAATTTTTTTTCCACTGTTCATCAGACAATTTAGTGGTTTTATTCTCTTATAGTGCAAATTCAGGGATCTTTCTATCCAACTAGTCTTGTAATTCGTTGTGTGATGGATTCCACAACATCAAATCTCCCTCAAAATTATGATCTTGGTCGCACCAATAGAACTATTTGTTGGATGGAGGGGTCCTGACCCAGGTTCAAAGTTTATGAATAAACAAACAAACCCTCCAACTACTGGCCCTTTCAAAAATGATCTACATGCGCAGACCAAAGTCTCACTCGAAGTAGTATGGAGGGGTGTTGAAACTAGGTTTTTGCACCCTGAGAGAAAATTTAATGAATTGGTCCCTGGAGAAACCCTAATTGATCTTCCATAGATGTGTGTAGTGAATTTATAACAGAATTACATATCTCATGCAATCATTAACAGAATACACATAACTAATTATCGCAGATAATAAATCAAAACCAGATCTCAATCAAATTACTATAATACTTAGAAGATTTCAATATTCATGCATAAACATATCAATTATCTTTGTGCATTCATCAATAATTACCCATACAATGTGATCTCATTAAAGCATAAACCGTAAGCATAAACAACAATTATACAGATAATATATAGAATTCACCAAACTTGTTCCTTATATTAATTCTTCAGATCTGTCAATACATCAGCTTTCCTTCGAAAAACCTTACAATCCCTTCCATGCACAAATCTAGCAGAGTCAACACATAGCCAAGACTAGGTCTCTGCGCACATGGCCAGTAGGAGCCTTTTACCCAACCCAAAAAACCTCACAAACGCAAATATTATCTGAATATTGATATCAAATATCACATCTATCTCTACTTAGCTTAGGAAATTTCTATCTATTTATAATATGCCTAGCGAGCAGATCCTATGGTCTCAAACCATGGTTTGAGGCCCACAATTCAAATTTAAGCTTAAATTATGTCCAAAATTGGGGCAAAAATCCCTTTGACTACATTTTCGCAGAGCGCACATACAAACATACAAAAGAAGGCATTGGAACTTGTGCCTCAGGGGACCCCGCTCCTACAACTACCATTCATGTTATTGCCCATGTCATCTAGAAATAAAACAACATCAACCTGAACAAAGAAGAAATCAATTATGAAATTTTAGTTTGATTGAGTTTGCATTGTACTATTTGATTCTTTTCCTATATTGTTTCTTGAAATTTAAATGCATATACTAAAAATAGATCTCTACATATTGATTGGTAGTAACAATTTGAGATTGAGATAAAATTCCAATCCAATATTCTAAGTTGTAAATCATCAAATGATCTAGTGGAATAATTTGTAATTCTATCACTTGTGGATTAATCTTGTCATGTAATAGCTAGCATAGTCTACCTATAAGTTAGAGATACCAACATAAGAGAAAGCAATGGAAAATTGGGCAACCTAGTTCTAGGTACAAAAAGAAAAATAAACAAGCATAGGTTGATGTGAAGACATAGGAACAAAGCAAGGCCTTTCTATTGAAGAAAATTATCTTTACAAATAATGTGGAAAAGAAACAAAATTACATTGCATATGGTTTAGTGTCAATGGTAGCATTGGAATTGGTATTAGTATTAGGAAAGGATCTGATTTTTACCATTGGAAATAATTGGGAGGTGGTGAAACTTTGTTAGATAAAATGGTGTTGTGGAATAATCTTTCCCAAGTCCATTCATTTTAAGTAATGGACAAGGGAATATTTTTCATAGAAAGGTAGTGATATCATGGAGGAAGGGCATCCAAATATGTTCAATATAATTGATGGAGAGACAAGGATTTCTTTATCACAACAAGAAAATAGTGTAATCGAAGAAGGTCAACCAATTTACAACTAGAATTAATCTCAAATAAATTGAATACATACTTCAAAATGAAATGATATAATAAAATGAAAACTTTAGGTGATGAATGAATTATATATGAGAGAAATGGATAACCACCTTCATTAGCGTTATTTATTTTCATTTATGAAAAGAGTTGATATAATATTTAAGTTAGAATATATATATATATATATATATATATATATATATATATATATATATATCACTCTTTTTGGTCGACGTTTTGAACCAACTACTGTGGTTCATCCTCAGAACAAAGATGAAAAATCCGATCTATCCACATGTGCAAATAGATAAGATGCATCTTGTAGACTGTAATATTCCTAATTAGCCCAAGCTAATAGGAATATTCAATTTTTTTTGTTTTTCATGCTTATGAATAAAATTGTAAAGGAGGACCAATAATGACTCCTAAACATCAAAATAAATCAATGCTCAATGTGAAACAAGCTAAATCTGAGCTACTTTCATAAACACACTTAAGTGTGAATGAGGCTAGAACAATTGACTGGGTCAAGAGGACCAAATCAACAACGTTGTCTAGGTACAATGTATCTCCAAAAGGCACAACGCAGTCCATATTGGAAGCCACTCATGTGAATGAGGCTAATTCATCAAGATGGTTTAGGGTTTGGCAAGGCTCCCACATTAAAAAAGAAGGATGAGGACACGAAGAGAGGGGTTGATCATTTGATATTGCTGAAGGTATTGTCTATTTATACAAACCTCATTCTCTAGCTGTTTAGCTTGGAATAGTGTTTTTTAGCACTTGGGTGTTCCTGGTCGGTAATCCCACCTCCTTTCTCGAGTAGTTCTTGGAGGAGACTTGTTATATCTTGTCCACTATCAGGCTTGGGCCAAGCTTCACCTTCCAACCACAATTCAGATCTTGTTGAAGGTTTGATTTTTTTTGTAAGTTGCAGCAGTTGAAGCTATATCTATTCAGATCTAGGCAAATATAGTGCCTCTTCTCAGTGAGTGTGTCTTTTAAGCTCATGGAAGAGTGTATTGGATCATCAGGGCTTCATTTTCAGATCAAGGCATTAGGCCTGATCACTACTGAAGCTAACAGCGCAATTTTCCCTTCCATATTGCGTTATCTGCAGGAGGAAAGTTGCAAGGTGTTTTGACTGCTATTTGGAGGAGAGATCTATGGTTATAGGATTCTCCCTTTCACTGTGGTGATCCATGGATTAGCAAACAAATCCATGTTTGTTTCAGATCTGATTTAATTATGTATTTATTTACTACAGAATTCTGAGTATTGCTACAGACTTGTAATTCTAGATCTCAGATCTACTCCTGTACCTTCATGTTTTGATCAAAACCCCAAGGGGAAATTGTAGACGAACTCATCTAGTGTATAGATATGATATAGATCTATATTTTTGTACATACGTATGTTCTATATCTGAAATTTAATATTCAGCTGCTTCAGCTTATAAAATAACGTTGTCAAGCTTTGTCGTCTTATCTTGTTGTTGCAGCACCTCAATCTTGAGGGTTTCTTCATGTGATTCTTCCCTTTACATATTGTAAATTGTATAAGCCATGATATAGATCTTATTTACTGAATTAAATACCATATTTCATCCATCACCTTCAGAAAATCACGCTTCCTATGCTTTAGAAATTTTTGCATACCACAAGTCAGGGGGATTGGGCATTTTTAGGCTATATCAGGAGTGGTAGATCTGTTTAAAATATCTAGAGTCATTTTTTTTGGGCTTAAATTTGATATGTAAGTCTCTTATGACCTAAGATACGAGATCCCACAGTCATTTACCCTTATTTTTACGCTTATCTCTGAAATTAACCATTTTAGGGCTTAAATTGTTGCTTTTCCCCAACTTTTGGCTCATAAAATGAAGTACATTTTGCTGCTATAGCTTGGATTGATGGCTATGTGTTTTTAACATGTCCTATGAGCTTATTAGATGCTGCATATCCATTATTGAGTTTATGTATTGTTGCAGTCCCTCTTTGGGGCATATTTTCATGGAAACTAGGTGTGGGAGATCTGTTTAACCCACCTAGAAGGATTCCTTTTTTATACCCTCTTGGATTTAGGACCTAGATACTCAGATCTAAGGGATCAAAGTGTTGGTTTTAATTTTTGTAGCATCCATTACTGGAAAATGCGTTTTCCAGCCATGCCTTTCTAGTTGTTCCAGATTTGGAATATTACAGTGGTATCAAAGCATCTTTCTTGGCACAACCTGTGCTTTTATTCCAGATCCAATATGTCTCTAGAAGAGGAGGGAAATCTCACTATCAGGGAGGAAAGGTACCAAATAATAAGACAGAAGAAATATTACATAGAGGACAAAGAGAATAAGGGTGAAACCCCTTTACTTGGAAGGATTGGAAGGGACGCGTTTTGTAACACTCTCTCTCAAGCCATGCATGAATTGAAGGATGAAATTAGGGGAATGAGGAGGGGAAGACATGCAAGTCCCTCAAGGAGTTCTTCTCATGAAGAAATCCCCAGTACTTCTTATGTCGTGTGTGAGCATTCAGCCACACAATCTGATCTACAACGTTGTAACATGCGTACTTTCTTGTTGAGAGAAAGAGGAAAAGGAGGGATGATGGAAGAGGAGGTCTCCCTACTTCTTTTCCAAACCTTGGAATGTATTAAGGAAGATCTCAAGGAGATGGAATGGGAGGAGTGTAGAGGATTTCTAGAAGGGTTTGATGCAAGCCCTAGCTATTCGCATGATGGGTGTGAGAATTCAGCCACACATGCAGATCCACGGCGCAGTCTATTTCCCACATTGAATGCAATAAGGATGGAGGAAGAAGATGCAGCAAGGGAGGAGACCTTGAGTGACTATCTTCAGGAGTATGAATCTAAATCATGGAGATTTAGAGAACACTTAGACTAACAAGGGTTTTTCAAACTCAAGGAGGCAAGATCCAGCAGCCACAAAAAATGCAAGAGAGGTAGAATCTTCCTATCTCACTTTGATGGATCAGAAGGGTGCACAACAAAAGCTTGGGTAGGAGAGCTATATTCGTATTTTCAGCTACACCAAGTTTTAGAGAAGGAAGCCATCATATTAGCAGCGCTGCACCTCAAAGGTATGGCACATGATTGGTGGTTTAATGCTTCTACTTCATTTTGTTATGCAAATATAGAAACTTATATTGAGCTCACTAAAGGATTCATGAGGAGATTCGATAAAGAAAGTTTTGAACCATCATTTGTTAAAAGAAAAGACTCAAACACTTTACATGAGTTGGACAGACCTATTGAACCAACTCCACTACATAATTTTAAATGGGATAAAAACATGCAGGATAGCTTGTGAAGGGAAAGATCCCCATTTCTTGGAGAGCCCTCTTCTATTTTTGAAGACATGGAGTCTTTTTCTTCAAGGGATTACCAAGATCAAGGGTCTATCATTGAGGATGAGGCATTCTCACACATGGAAGAAGAGGAGGAGGATCGACATCAAGGGATGATGAGAATTCGCCCTTATATATTTCAGAATAATTCTACACAAGGGAAGGAGACTGAACTGCACAGATAAGAGAGAGACAAATCAGCCCACTCATAGATGCAGTCCACTTCAGACTTTGATGTCTCACTACATGGAGGCATTCCACCTGGGAGGCCACCAGATCTAGAATTGGTGAGAGGCATCTTGCCTCTTGGCTCACCATTCTTGGATTCTATGGAGGTGAGGAGTTTGGAGGATGAATTTGGCATGAGAGATGTCAAATTAGTAGGCAAAAACATGAGGAGAGCTTCATATGCTGGACCACTAGCGTTGTCTCTTAGGAGGATTGATCCCTATTGGAGGTCTCAAATTTTGGTAGAGTACTCCAAGGATCTTGGTGCATGCATGATTCTCAATGACCCAGATGGAGATGATAGATACATGGGGGATGATATGGTCATCTATTCCTATGGCAGGATCTTCTTGGCTAGATCTTCTAGTCTCAAGGAGAAGCTGCTATATGCAGCACATGAGGATTTCTCTTCTATGCACTTTGATGCATATTTCCATTTGATGAAGGAGTTCACTTGGGAGGGTAGCCATCATGACACATTTCAGCATATGTAGAGATGCATAGCTCAGATGGTAATGAAGAGGAGGTCACAGCCACTTCCCTACTCATTGGAGGTGAGGGAGGAATTCCAGTTGAGCCATTTCAACTCAATATATCAAGTACATGATGGAGGAGGTATAATTTCACATTTTGTATTGTACTTCTTTTCCTTGTTTGAGTAGCATGATGTATCAAGAAGATTTGTTCGTTCTTGCATATTTTATAATAATGCACTTGCAGCCTTTTGTAGCATTGATATTGGCTATCTCATTGGTGGTTTGTGGGGAAAGCCACATGATTCTTGGTGTGCACCATTGACACCATATTGTAACTTCATGTTTCCATATTATGAGATGACTGTGGCAGCAAACAAGTGGCCGGTGAAGCACTTTTTATTTATTCTTTTGATGCAGTCAAAGGATGCACTACGCTAGTTCCATGAGTGGAACTATGATTCACTCTCTAGTTGTCATGTGACAGCTTGTTTTCAATTGTTTTTGCTTCCATATATTGCCAATGTTTCTATGTTCATGGGAAGTTTTGTTTCGAGAGTGACATATGTGATGGAGATGCCCATTGGGATTATGATTCTCTCTACTATTCATGTTGTATGTTTCAGGAGGAGCAATGGGAAAACCATGATTGCCACATCTCAACTATTTTCTTCATATGGAGTGAACCATTTGGAGAACTTGAGTGCTTGGAGGAGGCACTTCATGGTTGAACTATGTGATGGGGTAGCTTGGGCCATACTTGGAGGCCATATTGTTTCAGCCCAAAGACATAAACAACCCCACACTTATCATAAATGTAGAGAGAAACTATTTGGATGGGAAAATATAAACTCTCCATTCAGCCCCAACACATTGCATAGATCCGGGGTTGAAGTTTTCTTTGATGAGCTACCTAAAATGGCTCATTTCATTTGGATGATTGCATGGGTGAGGGAGTCACTCATTGGGAACAAGACTTCCCATTTTTTCATCACTCTTACCTTGAGGAAGCCATTGAGAAGCAAGGAGATCACCACTTGTACCTTCCATTTCTTCATCATGTACACTTTGTTATCTTACACTTGGAAAGAATCATTGGAGGAAAGATTCATTGCCTATTATTTTTAGCCATGTTGGGATCCATTGATGAGGCCACAAGAAGAGGGAGGAAATTTTTTTTCTCTACCTTGCAGTTTCTTGAGGACAAGCAACATTTTGAAGGGGGAGGACTATAATATTCCTAATTAGCTCAAGCTAATAGGAATATTCAATTTTGTTTTTTTTTTCATGCTTATGAATAAAATTGTAAAGGAGGACCAATAATGACTCCTAAACATCAAAATAAATCAATTCTCAATGTGAAGTAAGCTAAATATAAGCTACTTTCATAAACACACTTAAGTGTGAATGAGGCTGAAACAATTGGTTGGGTCAATAGGAACAAATCAACAACATTTTCTAGGTGCAATGTATCTCCAAAAGGCACATCACAGTCCATATTGGAAGCCACTCATGTGAATGAGGCTAATTCATCAAGATGGTTTAGGGTTTGGAAAGCCTACCACATTATAAAAGAAGGATGAGGACACCAAGAGAGGGTTTGATCATTTGATACTGCTAAAGGTATTGTCTATTTAGGCAACCCTCATTCTCTAGCTGTTTAGCTGGGAATAGTGCTATTTAGCACTTGGGTGTTCCTGGTAGGGAATCCCACCTCCTTTATTGAGTAGCTCTTGGAGGAGACTTGTTCTATCTAGTCCACTATCAGGCTTGGGCCAAGCTATATCTTCCAACCACAATTTAGATCCCTTTGAGGGTTTTTTTTTTTTTTTAAGATGTAGTAGTGGAAGCTAGATCTATTCAGATCTAGGAAAATCTAGTGCCTCTTCTCAGTGAGTGTGTATTTTAACCTCCTGAAAGAGTGTATTGGATCATCATGGCTAAATTTTCAGATCAGGGTAGTAGGCCTAATCACTATTGAAGCTAAAAACACATTTTTCCCTTCCATGCTACGTTATCTGCAAGAGGAAAGTTGCAGGGTGTTTTGACTGCTATTTGGAGGAGAGATCTCTGGTGATAGGATTCTCCCTTTCACTATGATGATCCATGGATTGGAAAAACAATGCATGTTTGTGTAAAATATGATTTAATTATGTATTTATTTATTATATAATTTCTGAATATTGTTTCAGACTTGTAATTCTAGATCTTAGATCTACTCCTGTACCTTAATGTTTTGATCAAAACCCCAAGGGGAAATTGTAGAGGAACTCATCTAGTGTATAGATCTGATATAGATCTATATTTTTGTAAAAGGATCTGTTCTAGATCTTAAATGTAATATTCAACTACTTCAGCCTATAAAATAACGTTGTCGAGCTTTGTATTCTCATCTTGTTGTTGCAGCACCTCAATCTTGAGGGTTTATTCATGTGATTCTTCTTTTTACCTATTGTAAATTGTATAAAACATGCTATATATATGATTTACTGAATTCCATACCATATTGCATCCATCACCTTTAGAAAATCATGCTTCCCGTGCTTCATAAATTTCTGCATACCATAAGTTAGGGGGATTAGGCATTTTTAGGCTATATCAGGAGTGGTAGATCTGTTTAACATAGCTAGAGTCATTTTTTTGTGCTCAAATTTGATATGTAAGTCTCTTATGACCTAAGATATGAGATAGCACCGTCACTTTACCTTATTTTTATGCTCATATCTGAAATTTACCATTTTAGGGCATGCATTGTTGCTTTTCCCCAACTTTTGGCTCATAAAATGAAGTAAAGTTTGCTGTTGTAGCTTGGATTGATGGCTATGTGTTTATAACATGTCCTATGAGCTTATTTTATGCTACATATCCATTATTTAGTTTATATATTGCTGCAGTCCCTCTTTTGGGCATCTTTTCAAGGAAACTAGGTGTGGGAGATCTGTTTAACCCACCTAGCAGGATTCCTTTTTTATACCCTCTTGGATTTAGGAATTAGATACTCATATCTAAGGTATAAAATTTCTGGTTTTCATTTTTGTAGCAGCCATTACTGGAAAATGTGTTTTCCGGTCATTCCTTGCTAGCTATTCCAGATTTGGAATATTTCATACATGAAATGAACGTTGGAGAAAGTCAAATAATTTAATATCAAATTATAAATTTAATGTTAGGACATAAAATGTTAAATAATGATATTTTAGTTATAGATCACGTTTTTCATCTTTGTCTTGAGGATCAACATTGGTATTTGGTTTGAACTGTCAACCAAAAAGAGTGATTATGTGATTAATTCGAAAAACATTCTGAAAACAAAATGAATCAAAAAAGCATAAAATCATGTATATAATTATTATATTAATCAATTAAAAAATTAAAACACTATATTTAAAAATATGATATAATATTTTGAACTTGAAAACTATTTTAAATTAATATCTATTTGGATGTAACATTTAAAAAAACTATTTTTTGAAAACTTCGTTAGTCCTATTGCATTTATATAAATGTGAGGTTTAAGAATACACAATTGATAACAATAATCATAAAATTAAAAATAAAAATAATTAGCATATGGTTAAAATTATTTCTAACTTTAAAAATTGAGATATCACATAACATATTGATCATGTGCATCCAATGACCCCGTAACAACCCCAATTCATGTGTTTGAATTTCAAAGTTAGACATTTGAACTTTAATCCTAAGGGGAGTGGACCCCAAAGGATAAATATTTTGTGAATGTAATTAAATATTTAATTGAGGAAATGAATAAAATGATGTGGTGCAGATTGACCAAAATGAGATTTATGAGATCACTTGCTAAATCCACGAGGATGGATGAGGCAAATATTTCCCCACAATCTTTTAAAAATCCTTGAAAGAAATTATTTTAAATTTAGATTTTTGAGGAAAAATCTGAATTTCCCCAATGATGAGGAAAGTAGTTGGGAAGAAGTAAAAAGCTGGAAAATCTGAGGAAAAGAATAAAACAGCTTTAAAGAATCCCTAAAATGGGAATCCTAGGCAAACAGGAAGAAAAGCATCCTGAGATTCTGGACGCAGAATTAGAAACATGCTTTGGGGAACAATAGCTTAAATAAGCTGCTCTTGTACAGATTAGGGGTTGATCTGTTCTAGGAGGTGATCTTAGCTCGGGGGTGAGTTCTGGGAGACAGAAGGACTCTAAGGTTGGGAGGTTGGTCGACTGCATGAGTGGTATGTCTCTAAGTTGAATTGTGTTTCTACTTACTGTGGTATGAATTGGCTACATATAAAAAAATTGAATTATAGGGTATTAGATTTATTAGTACTACATTTAACAGAATTAATCATAAGGCAGTCACCCTTATAATTCTGTATGGTTGTAGAGAAAAATTCTGTAAAGTAGAATCCAACAGAATGTCTAAACCAAGGTTGGTTTAAATCTGAGGATACGTATTCTCTACAGATAATTTATTGTGAATTTATTCTGTTCTATTAGCACATAATTCTGAACATGAATAGGTAAATCAAAGAGAATTTCTCCAAAGTCTCTAAACAAATCCCTAAGGTAAAACCTAGGGATTTCTAATATCTTATGAAGCACAAATTTGTAACTTTAATCTGTTTCTGTGAAAAATAGAGCAGTGAGAAAATAAATACATAGAGTGCAGAATTAATTATTTAGTCATTATTAAGTAAAGAGCAGAGAGTTGGAATATTTTCAACAGTATACACATTAACAGTTAATGTAACTACTATTTCCCTTGACCAAGATCAAATGGAAGAATAGAAAACCTTAATTCTGTAACAAGTAATTAAGTAGCAAGGGAATGAATCCCAAAACATGACCAGCTCTACAGAAATACCTAGAACCAGAGATCTATGTATGCAAGAGCTGTGAATAGCTATAAGAAAATGAAAAGAAGATCCAACTAGAAATATATAACATGGAAAACAAGAAGAGTATAGAAACCTACAATAATATAGTCCTGGTATTTCATACATATTAATTATATGTATAAATGAGAATGGACAGACAAATCTATGCATGCAATTATATGTAAAGACAGATAATAGTAAAATAATTTCAGTGTAAACATGAGTAGAGGGAGACTGTTAGCCATGATACTAGTACAAGTGTAGAGATATCTAGCTACAGAAACTAATGAACAGATACATCAAAAGAAAAGTTAAAATGAAATATGACTCCCCAGAAATTCTGAGAGTCTCTTAAAAGAGTCATGCAGAACATAGGTAACTGAGGAGTCTGGTACACATTGAACAACATTAGTCCTACAGAGAATTACATCAGATACATTCACTGGTATGATAAGCAAATTAAACAAGGATTAATTCCATTGTGTTAAATCATATACATGAATCACTCCAGGTGAGGAAGCAGGAGATAGTCCATATAAATTTGAGCTGTAGCGTCGTTATAATTAGGTCAACATAAGGAAATAGGGGAATATATATATATATACAAAAGTCACAATACATGCTGAGCCTATCAGGCTAGGGTCTGAGAAACGAAACCCTTATCCCAATAAAAACAAAATTTAAAAGAGCGCCAACATACAAACGAAACATATTAACAATCTGACTCTGACAGAGTCTCGTTCCTCAACGAACACTGTGTAAAATCATAAGAGAGAAATGATTCTACATCAGACGAAACAACTCAACGAGAGGGTGATAGTATTCCCACAGGCATACCAACCTGAAACGTCAAGGAAGACGAGGTTAACATCCATAATAATGGAAGGTCTCATGACTGCTTTCAAAAGCATACGAATGAATCTCCATTACCTGTGGAAAAACCAAGTCAAGATGGAAATTAGTTAATAGCGTCGTTGCAAGAAAAACGTTCAAATGGAGGAAATGCTCATAAAAACGAGGCATTACCTGTGAACCAAGAATCTCGGTTCCTACGAGCCTCTGAAATCAACAATTGTAACCAGAGTATCGATTAAATTGAAACCCTATAGGATAATAATAGAAGGGAACAAAAATATATGTACATACAGGAGGAAAATCGAACCTCACGAAGTCCGAGTGAAGGACTATCGCTCTTCGGAAGCGAAGCGAAGCAATTAAATTGGGACGCTACACAGTATTAACAAAATAAATTAGTTATCATTCAATGAAATCGACAGAGGAGTAATGTCGACAATAAATCGGAAATGGAATACAACGAAAATTTTGCACAGAGGGTATAACCAAAATCTCCAGAACGAAACGCATTCATCTTATTAACGTTCGAAGACTTCCTCAGAATCGAAGTATGGCAAGTTCTGAGCGACAAACCTGATCTTTAAATCATAAGATGGAAAAAACGAATGTATAAACAATTACCTGGTAGCATCGCAATGGAGTAGGCACGCCAGAATTCTGCTTCGTGAACTGAGGTTAGTAAACCTTCTAAAGAGTAAGGACCTTGCAGGCGAAGAGATACACAAACAAATGATGAACGTGGAAAACTATCTCTGCACAATATCAAAGGCTTATATAATTATTCAACAGACCCAGAAAACCTAATACGAAAGGATCGCCATCGTCCACTTGGCAACATCACAAGAGGAAAGCCACGGATCGAGGGTTGGCGAGTGCAATTAAACCAGTCGTATAACATTAATGGTGCCAAGATACGAAATAAACTTCATGCATCCTGTTCATATACAGAAGAGCGCCATTGTAAGCCGAGTAAGCTCGAATGGTATTGCCAGCTCGACGTGGATTTACCATGTGAAGGGGAGAATGGGATGAAACCCATTATAACCCATACACTGCAACCAAACGTATCATACAATCTGACGTGCAGGAGACTTACCCCGTCACAATGAACACAGTACCTCAAATCGAGTTGAACTACATGCTCTACGTGTAAATCGATAACATAATCAAGTTTCGCATTAAAATTTGATCGGAAATCTCATGTACAATGATATGCTATCATATCAATGTAGATGTGAAATTAATTATGAATGCCACCTCATTTGACCACCAAACGCATAGAAGAGCCAGTCCTATAATAGTATGTATATTGAATTCAATTATAATCACTACCCAAGGTATATACATATACGAAATGGGAAAATCGTGGATATTTAGATTTGAAAAGGGTCAAGAATGCTTGTAGGCATAACCAATTCGAAACCCATCGTATGTAATGCATGCGAAAGGACCGTAAGGCCAAGAGCAAATAAATATCCAAGTAAAGGTTAAATATAGGTGATATATGTGACCTTTATAGAAAATAAAATGATATAAATTCACTCCATACTTGGAGTTAGAACAACATAAGGCAAGAGGAAGTTAATAGAGAGTTTCTTGGGGTTATGATATTATGATGAAAGGAATCATGTTTAGAGAATTAGGATTTCATGGTAAACCTATGCTTAAAAGCCTGAAATGCTTGGAGGAAAAAAAAAAAAAATTGCGTAAATGGGAGGTGTGACAAATGGTATCAAAGCCCAAGTTATAAAACTGGGCTAGTGACATTGTGCTCACTGTTTCTTTGTACTCACTGTATAAATTTATTTCTGTGACAAAAATTTTATTTTTTTATTTTCACTGATCTGTGCTATGTAGTGTACAGTGGGGTGCTAGAATGGAAGAAGGTGGCGAAATTTATGTTGATCTGCGTGATGAGGAAAATGCACCAGATCCCAATGCAGCCATGATGGCTATGTTGTGGGAATTGCAACAAGAGTTGGCTGAGATAAAAATCCAGAATGAAAGATTGTCATTAGCCAGTGAGGAGCAGGAAAAGCTCATGAGGGAATTAACTTCACGGAACAGACAGGAAGGTGAAGGTTCCGGAAAGAGGAAAACTGATGAGTCTGAAGATGAGGATGCAGTAAGGCATCAATACAAACATAAAAAGGAATTACAGGGGGAATTTTGAAAAATCAAGCCTCCCTCCTATGATGGGGAGAAGGAGGAAGATGCGGAAGCTTGGTTATTGAACATGATCAAGTATTTCTAGGTTTATGAATATGAAAGCAATCTAAAGGCCAGATTAGCTATTTACCAGTTACAAGGTAAAGCTACCTTGTGGTGGGAGGAGATAAAAATGGTCCATGCCATTGATGAAAAGATAGTTACTTGGGAAGATTTCCAGGTTAAGTTCAAAAATCGCTACTTGAATGAGCGTTACTATGATGACAAAGCAAAAGAATTCCATGAACTTAGACTGGGACAACTCACTATTGATGAGTTTGTTACTAAGTTTACAAATCTGCTGAGATATGTACCCTACATAAGGGAAGAAAAGGCAAAAGTACAAAGGTTTCTGAATTGTTTTCCTGCTGTATACAAAGAGAAAATTGAGTTTGACAACCCAAAAACAATGGACGAAGCTGTTAGAAAAGCTACATTATGCTACCAACAGTTCAAAATCAAAACTGAACATGGGAAAGGCTGGGTAAATAAGAGTGAATTTAAAGGGAAGAAACAGAAACCAGCCTATTTGAAAAATTTTGGCAGAGATCATCAGTGGAAAAAGCTTAATAAACCCAAAGAAAGTCAAATTTCTCAGTCCCAAGTAGCTTCCAAACAAATAGAAGGAGACAGTAAAAAGGAAGGGACAGTCAAAATGAGAGAACCCCTGAAATGTTGGGGCTATGGAGAACCCCATCTTTTGAGAGACTGTCCTCATCGAAACATTCATATGATCATGAGAGATTGAGAAGCGACAACAGTAAATGATATAGCCAGAAATATACCAACTATCAGTGCAGCCTTGAAGAATCGGCAAGCAGAACATCAAGCAACCATGGTGGAAATGGAGGGTAAGATTTCTGACCTATTTGTTACTATTCTGATTGATCCGGGTGCTTCTTTGAGTTACATTAGTCGAAATATTGTAGAAAAATGTAACTTAAAAACTGAAAAATTTCAACAGTCATGGTTGGTACAGCTAGCCACTGGAACTAAGAGAAAGGTAACACATAAACTGCCCTAAACAGAAATCAAATTAAATGATTTTCAAACAGAGGTATATTTGAACATTCTGCCCTTAGGTTCATATGATTTACTGATAGGAATGGACTGGCTAAAAAAGAAGAAAGCCTTGGTGAACTGCTGGGATAAGACTCTGCATTGTGTAGATGAGGAAGGGAAACCTTTTATTCTCAAAGGGAAACAAAAACCTATTTCTGTAAGACAACTTTTAGCATTACAATTAAAACGAATAGCTAGAAAAGGATACCAAGTTTATGCAGTGCATGTGGAAGAAATGGAACAGAAAACTGAAGAGGAATTACTGGATGTTGTACCAGTAATAAGAGAATTTAAGGAAGTCTTTCCAAAGGAAATCCCTCATCTTCCCCCCAAAATAGAGATTGATTTCTCAATCGATCTGGTGCCAGGAGCCACACCTGTTTCCCGAGCCCCTTATCGAATGAGTCCTCCTGAACTTATGGAACTGAAAATGCAATTACAGGAACTGTTAGATAAAGGTTATATTAGACCGAGTGTGTCTCCTTGGGGAGCACCGGTGCTGTTCGTGAAAAAGAAAGATGGAACTTTTCGGATGTGCATTGATTATCTTCAACTGAATAAGTTGACCATTAAGAATAGATACCCTTTACCCACAATTGATGATCTTTTTGACCAAGTTAGAGGAGCTTAGTCTTTTTGAAGATTGATTTAAGGACTGGTTATCACCAGCTTAGAATTAAGGAAGAAGACATCAGCAAAACAACCTTTCGAACCAGGTATGGTCACTACGAATTTGTAGTCCTACCTTTTGGTTTGACAAATGCCCCTGCCACATTTATGTGCCTAATGAACAGTGAGTTAAACAAGTACTTGGATAAATTTGTCCTTCTGTTCATAGATGATATCTTAGTTTATTCAAAAAGTGAGGAGGAACATAAAGAACACTTGAGGATAGTATTGCAAACTCTAAAGGAAAATCAGCTATATGCCAAGTTTAGCAAATGTGAGTTTTATAAAGATAAGATCCAATATTTGGGTCATATTATTTCCGAACAAGGTCTTGCTGTTGACCCTGAAAAGATAAAGGCTATAAAAGAATGGCTTGTACCAGCTGATGTTTCATCAGTGAGATCATTCATGGGGATTGCATGCTATTATCGCAGATTTGGAGGAGTTCAAGTTGAACATCCCAGATCCCGCCGGTCTTTAAACCCTTACCGATTGGGTGTAATGGAAATGGGACACGCTCATGGATTTCATAACAAAGGTTACCCTAAACCAAATACCAAAGAGATGATTCCTGTAATGGTAGTAGTAGACACTCTAACCAAAGCTGCTCACTTTATACCAGTGAAATCTACCTTTGGGACAGCTCAAGTAGCGAATGTGTTCCTGAAGGAGGTAGTAAGGCTCCATGGGGTTTCGAAGGTGATTGTTTCTGATAGAGATGCTAAGATTACAACAGCCTTTTGGAAAGGGCTATTTGGAGGTATGGGCACTAAATTGAATTTTAGTACTGCTTACCACCCTCAGACCGATGGCCAAACAGAAAGAACTAATCAAATTTTGGAGGACATGCTGAGAATGTATGTGATGGATAGACCCTCAAAGTGGGAAGATTACTTACATTTAGTTGAATTTTCCTATAATAACAGCTGCCAATACTCCATCAAAATGAGTCTGTTTGAGGCACTGTATGGAAGGAAGTGTCGTACTCCTTTGAGCTGGAGTTAGCCAGAAGATAAACTAATGTTGGGACCTTATGCTTTACAAGAGATGGAAAGAATTGTCAAACAGATACAAAGAAACATCAAGATAGCACAAGATCGCCAGAAGAATTATGCTGATAAGAAAAGAGTGCACCGAGAATTTAAAGTGGGGGAGCATGTGTATTTGCGTATTAAACCCAAAAGGAGCACCCTTTATGCGGGAAGTTGTGAAAAACTGGCCCCTAGATACTGTGGTCCTTTTGAGTATTAGAAAGGGTGGGACTAGTGGCTTACAAGCTGGCCTTACCACCCCATGTTAGAGTTCATGATGTATTTCATGTTTCATTACTGAAAAGATATGTGAATGATGCTTCTCACATAGTTGATTGGAATGTTGTACAGGTGGAACCAGAAGGGGAGTTTCTGCCAGAACCGCTTCAAATATTGGAGCGGAAAGAAATTGAATTGAGAAGTAGAATAGTAGCAAGAGTAAAGGTGCAGTGGAAGCACTTTACTGCTGAGGAAGCTACCTGGGAAAGAGAAGCTGAAATGATGGAAAAATATCCATTTTTATTTGCAAAATGAACTCTAGTAGTTGAATAACAACACCGAGGACGGTGCTTATTTTCAGAGGGGGAATATGTAACACCCCCAATTCATGTGTTTGAATTTCAAAGTCAGATATTTGAACTTTAATCCTAAGGGGAGTGGACCCCAAAGGATAAATATTTTGTGAATGTAATTAAATATTTAATTGAGGAAATGAATAAAATGATGTGGTGCAGATTGACCAAAATGAGATTTATGAGATCACTTGCTAAATCCATGAGGATGGATGAGGCAAATATTCCCCCACAATCTTTCAAAAATCCTTGAAAAAAATTAATTTTAAATTTAGATTTTTGAGGAAAAATCTGAATTTCCCCAATGATGAGGAAAGTAGTTGGGAAGAGGTAAAAATCTGGAAAAGCTGAGGAAAAGCATAAAACAGCTTTAAAGAATCCCTAAAATGGGAAGCCTAGGCAAACAGGAAGAAAAGCATCCTGAGATTCTGGACGTAGAATTAGAAACATGCTTTGGGGAACAATAGCTTAAATAAGCTACTCTTGTATAGATTAGGGGTTGATTTGTTTCAAGGAGAAGATATCAGCTCGGGGGTGAGTTCTGGGAGACAGAAGGACTCTAAGGTTGGGAGGTTGGTCAACTGCATGAGTGGTATGTCTCTGAGTTAAATTGTATTTCTACTTACTGTGGTATGAATTGGCTACATATAAAAAAATTTGATTTATAAGGTATTAGATTTATTATTTCTACATTTAACCGAATTAATCATAAGGCAGTCACCTGATAATTCTGTATGGTTGTAGAGAAAAATCCTGTAAAGTAGAATCCAAAAGAAAGTCTAAACCAAGGTTGGTTTAAATCTGAGGATACATAGTCTCTACAGATAGTATTGTGAATTTCTTCTGTTCTATTAGTACATAATTCTGAACATGAATAGATAAATCAAAGATAATTTCTCCAAAGTCTCTAAAAAAATCCCTAAGGTAAAAGCTGGGGATTTCTAATATCTTATGAAGCATGAAATTGTAACTTTAATCTGTGTCTGTGAAAAATGGAGCAGTGAGAAAGTAAATACATAGAGTGGAGAATTACTTATTTAGTAACTATTAAGTAAAGAGCAGAGAGTTGTGATATTTTCCACAGTATACACATTAACAGTTAATGTAACTACTATTTTCCTTGGCCAAGATAAACTGGAGGAATAGAAAACATTAATGCGGTAACAAGTAACTAAGTAGCAAGGGAAGGAAGCTCAAACCATGACCAGCTCCACAGAAATACCTAGAACAAGAGATCTATGTATGCAAGAGCTGTGAATAGCTATAAGAAAATGAAAAGAAGATCCAAGGAGAAATATATAACATGGAAAATCGGAAGAGTATAGAAACCTACGATAATATAGTCCTGGTATTTCATACATATTAATTATATGTATAAATGAGAATGGACTCACAAAGCTATGCATGCAATTATATGTATAGACAGACATTAGTAAAATAATTTCAGTGTAAACATGAGTAGAGGGAGACTGTTAGCCATGATACTAGAGCAATAATGGAGATATCTAGCTACAGAAACTCATGAACGAAATATATCAAAATAAAAGTTAAAATGAAATATAACTCCCCCGAATTTGCAGAGAGTCTCTTAAAAGAGTCATGCAGAACATAAGTAACTGAGGAGTCTGGTACACATTGAAAAACATTAGTCCTACAGAGAATTACATCAGATACATTCACTGCTATGATAAGCAAATTAAACAAGGATTAATTCCATTGTGTTAAATCGTATACACGAATCACTCCATGCAAGGTAGCAGGAGACAGTCCATATAAAGTTAAGCTGTAGCGTCAGTATAACGAGGTCAACAGAAGAAATTAGGGAATATATATATGTATAAAAGTCACAATACATGCTGAGCCTATCAGGCTAGGGTCTGGAAATCGAAACCCTTAGGCTAATAAAAACAAATTTAAAAGAGTGCCAACATATGAATGAAACATATTAACATTCTGACTTTGACAGAGTCTCGTTCCTCAACGAACACTGTGTAAAATAATAAGAGAGGAATTATTCTACATCAGACGAAACAACTCAACGAGAGAGTAGTAGTATTTCCACCGACATACCGACCTGAAACGTCAAGGAAGACGATGTTAACATCCATAATAATGGAAGGTCTCATGACCGCGTTCAAGACATATGAAAGGGATCTTCGTTACCTGTGGAAAACAAAACAAGGCAAGACGGAAATTAGTTAATAACACCATTGCTAGGAAAACGTTCGAATGGAGAAAATGCTCATAACAACGAGGCATTACCTGGGAACCAAGAATCTCGGTTCCGACGAGCTCTCTGAAATTCAAACATTGTAAACAAAGTATCGATTAAATTGAAACTCTATAGGGTAATAATAGAAGCAGATAAACATATAGGCATAGATAGGAGGGAAATCGAACCTCACCACGACCAAGTGAACGGCTTTCGTTCTCCGGAAGCGAGGCGAATGAAGTAGATTGGAACGCTAAACATGAATAACAAAATCAATTAAATCAATGAAATCGACAGAGGAACAAAGTCGACACTGAATCGGAAATGGAATAAAACGAAAATTTTGCACAGAGGGTATAACCAAAACCCCAGCACGAAACACATTCATCCTATTCACGTTCTCAGACTCCCTCAGAATCGAAGTAGGGAAAATTCTGAGCGACGAGCCTGATCTCTAAAGTGAAATGGAAAAAAACCAAACGAAGGTAAAAACGATTACCCAATAGCGTCGCAGTGGAATAGGCATGCTAGCATTCTCCTTCGTGAACCGAGCTCAGTAAACCCTCTGAAGAGTAAGGACCTAGTAGACGAAAAGATACACAAACAAATAATGAACGCGGAAAACTATCTCTGCACAATATCAAAGGCTTATATAATTATTCAACAAACCTAGAAAACCTAATACGCAATGATCGCCATCGTCCACTTGGCAACATCACAAGAGAAGAGCCACGGATCGAAGGTTGGCGAGTGCAATTAAACCAGTCGTATACACATTAATGATACCAAGATCCAAATTAAATTTCATGCGTCCTGGTTGCATACAGAAGAGCACAATTTAAGCCAAGTAAGCCTGGCTGGTAATACCATATCGACATGGATCTACCACGTGGACCGAAGAATGGGAGGGAAACCAGTATAAACCATTCAACGCAACCATACTTATCATAAAATCCGACGTGGAGAAGACCTACCCCGTCGCCATGAACACAGTACCTCAAGTCGAGTTGAACTACATGCTCTCCGTGTAAATCGATAGCGGAATCAAGTTGCACATTAAAAATATCATTTACAGGGATATGCTATCATACCAACGCAGATGTGAAATTAATTATGAATTCCACCTCATCTGACCGTCAAACGTATAATAAGAGTCAGTCATATAATAATATACACATTGAAATCAATTGTAATCACTATCAAAGGGGTATACATATAAGTATTGGGAAATCGTGGAAATGTAGATTTACAAAGGGTCGAGAATGCTCGTAGGCATCACAAATTCCAAACCCATAGTATATAATGTATGCGAAAGGACCGTAAGGCCAAGAGCAAATAAACATCCAAGCAAAGGTTAAATATAGGTGATATATGTGCCCTTTATAGAAAATAAAATGATATAATTTCATTCCATACTTGGAGTTAGAATAACATGAGACAAGAGAAAGTTAATAGAGAGTTCTTGAGGTTATGATGTTATGATGAGAGGAATCATATTTAGAGAATTAGGATTTCATCGTAAGCCTGAAATGCTTGGAGAAAAAAAAAATAAATAAATGGAGTGTGTGACAGACTCCACATGCTACTTTACTACGTTCTTTACTTGGTCACCCCCATTCTCCTTGTACATTGCATATTTTTCTGTAGTCTCCAATAATGAGCACTCTGTCCACGGATAAATTCCCATTCAGGAAGAATTCCATATCAATCACATTCAGTGTCCCAACGATTGATTCCCATTCAGGAAGGAAAAGGTATTAATCACATTCATTATCCATTCTAATTCCTAGTTTGAATGTTTTTATCTCTCGCGATTATTGTGAATACTAAATAATATGCTTGTATTTCCCAAGCTTAGATTTATTTTATTTCTCTGTAAACTTTGCTCCCTTTGTCTCTTAGTATAATTTTAGAGGATTTAGGTTTATTTTAATGAGACTTTAAGAGTAATTTCATATTATGTCCAGTATTACGATTTACATTTAAATTGGTCTCGGTTGAAGGATTTGTAACTTTGATAAGGTTTTCAACTTTCCTTTATAAATTAATGTTGGGCTTAACTATTCTTTTCTATGGTGGGAAAGAATTGGTCGATATAGTTATCATTATATCGTTCGGTAAGAGTTTATTGATTGATCTAGTGATGTAAAATGATAACATTGTTTACATCGCTAGATCAATCAAGCACCTCTTATCCAATGATACAAATCACTAAATCAATCGAGCATCTCTTACTGAATGGTATAATCATAGTGAGATCATGATAGTAGTTTTTAAATTTTTATAATATTGTTATCAATTTTTATGCAGTGGATAATTTATGAAAGTTTTATAGAGATTCAATGATTGTTTGTTATTGATGGCTCCAGAAATAACTAATGATGTAATTTGGTCATCAATTTCCTTTGGTTTTATGTAGGGAAATGAAATATTACTCTATCATTATATTATTAAGAAGAAAATTTCTTGGGGATTAATACTTACCTCCCACTCTATTTTCATAAAATATACAACATTCTCAGAGCAACCCAGGATAATGGAGGAAGAGCAAGAAATTGTAAAATTGTTGAGTGTTTTATCTGTGGTACAAATCATTCCTATCATGAGGCATCACATGTTCCTCTCGAACCTCTATCTATTTTTTATTTCTTTTAGGAATCAGAGGGTTATGTTCTATAAAATAGATGAGAAAAATATGGATTTTCCTACCATGGTTGAGAAGCTTAAGAGGAATTTTATCCATTTTCTAATCGATTGGACATTAAGGCATAATAGTCAGGTCGTCCTAAAATTAGCTACAATGATAGGTGAGTGGAATTCGTGGAAGCATCAGTGACCACTAGTAAATAATGTATAGTATCTTATAATGCGACGAACCTTTAGTGGTTTTTAGCTTAGTCATTAATTGGTCGTCTTAATTTTATCATCTAGTTGTATATTTAGTCATAAATTTGGTCATTAATATAGTTAGAGTTAGTCAATAACTGCCACAATTAATGAAAAAATATACAAAAAAATATATTACTATATGATCACCTGAGGAAACCACTTAGTGACCAAAGAAATATGACCAAAATGTTGGTCGTGTTATAATATATTTTAAATTAGCTACTAATAGTCATATATATGTAAATTTTAGTCACCGTTTGAAACCAATTAATGACCAAAGAAATATGAATAAATTTTGATCGTGTTATGAGATGTTGTATGTTAGAGACTAGTAGTCATATATATATATATGCAAAATTTAGTCTTAATTTTTAATCACAAATTTATCATTTGCAGTAGCTATTTATCTTTTTTTGGTAATTTCATATTCATTATATAAAATACTAATTTAGTAGTTTATATTCATTTCATCTATTTTCATTTTTTTTCCACAGAAAAAATCGGTAACTTTTTATTTATAGAAATGAAAAGTTACACAGAGCATATGCATTGAAGCATTTTCAGAAATTGCCCAATGGGCACATGTGCTATGGCACACAATGCGTTGTAGCTAGGCTACCTTGCATTCAGAAAGAATGAAAGAAGAAGAGAGAGAGAACTGGGAAGAGAGAAACAGACAGAGAAACTAGAAACTACTGGAGCGTGGGAAAAGCGTCCCACACTCAGGTTTTTCTGCATTTCTTCTTCTCAACCTTGCGCCATTCGCCCTGGGATGGAACACAAGTGGCAAGGACAATCTGATTTTCTGCATTATGGATTCCTGTGTCCTTGTCCGAATCTGATGTTTCTGATGTATGATGTCTTTTAATCCCTCCGCTGCCCATGTCCTCGACATTCCTGTCTGAATGTTTTGTTTGAAGGTGTGGATCCATGGGTGCAGTCATATCCTCTGTTTGTACCTCTGGCTCCTGTGTTGGCTGCTTACTTCCTTGCGGAGCTTGTTCCTCTTCTTCTTCTGCCTCGTCCTCCTCTGAGTCAGGAGGGGGATACTGCCAACCTTTCCTCTGCTTCCTATTCAGTTTCTTTTTGCTATTTGTTTTCTTAGCTTCTGGACATGTATTTTGAAGATGACCTGTCATCCTGCAGTTCCTGCATCTAAACGCAGTGTTCTCGTAATCAAGTGATTGCAGCCAGTTTTGGTGCTTATAAATCAGCATAATATTCTCCGGTAGCCCTTTGCTTAAATCTACTTCTACACAGATCCGAGCAAAGGTGAAAATTCTTTGTTCTATTCTTTCCGTGTCTGTTTTGATATACCTCCCGAGGCTATTCCCTATGCTCTCGAGAACCTGTTCATTCCAGAAATGAAGAGGCAGGTTGTAGAGTCTCACCCATACTGGTAATCTGGCAACTGACATGGTATTTGGGTCAAAATCTGGAAACCATGGGGTTATAAACAGCCCCGTGGACCCCCAGAACCAAGGCCCCTCTCTGATTACGATATCTCTTTCCTCTGAGGTTTGAAATTTAACGATAAAAAACCCCTTGGAACAGAGATGTATTTCACATTCCAAAGACCATTGTGTGAAGATCCATTGAAATAGGTCCATGGGTTTGGGCCAGAAGCCGTTGAAGCGGCAGATTAATGCCTGGGCTTCATATGTCTTTATATGCTCCTCTGCTGCTGAGCTGTTTATTTTTAATGCTGGGGTTTGGTCCTGTAGCTCTACTATGTAGGGTCTCGGCACATTGCCATTTGCAGCCTGTGCCGTAGGGATTGCAGATGTATTTTTTCCTATTAGTGTATTCTTATAGGACATACCCCGAGATCCTTGTGCACTATGCTGCCCAGCAGCACCACCTCTCAGTCGCATGTTGAGGTAAATGGTATCTGCAGGGAAAATACCATAGTCGCAGAGTTTGCTGGAATCCTGTAGCGACTTCCCTCCATGGATGAGGGATTGGACGTGACTTGGATAACCAGTGATTTGCCAAATAGATTGTTTCAGGGTTGAAACCTGATCAGATACATTAATCCATAGCAATATACTGTTTCCCTTAGGCTTCTTGAGAAAAATCTGAAAGCTGTGTGTGTTTACCTGATTTGTATTTGCATTGCAGTTGTTTCCGGGCGCTAGCTCTTCCAGATACGTTTGCATCAGAGGTGGCCTAACCGACTCTTGAATCTTTGTACCATCAATGGAGGCCGGTTGTCCAGGTGCAGCCCACCAGCGAGGAGCAGCACTGTGGGGATGAGACCATTGAACCGATGCGCATAGGGTATGCAGATACCGGATACGATGTGTGACCCCAACGCAAACCTGCAAACAAAACCAAGCAACGATGCCCTCGCCACCAAATGTTGTCGAATAATACATCAGGGGGTGAGGTGACCAGCGCACCTCAAATGCCGGCGGGAGGATTCTATGCCCAACAGACCACCAGTGGCGTGCACCTGCATATAAGTCACCCACAGTCGATAATAGAGGGATTTCGTCCAGGTGTGTAGTCAAAAACGTAAATACAGACCAGCAGTCAAGTCTGCAGGGGATCCAAAAAATATCCGCCGCGAGAAAGTTCCACCAATCCATAGTAATCTTTTCATCCGTCGCCTGGCCGCAAATGGGTAAATGCTGGTGCCATCGCCCCACAGATGCATCTACGCAAGGGTTTGCAGGGGCAACATAGAGATCAAAACCCTGGTGGCTTCCCCTGTTCGGCCAGTATCGGCTTGCAGCCGCAGCAGAAAGCGTATGAAACCCTAGGTCAAAAGAATATTTTCAAGGGGCCCTTTTTTTTCCCCAAGTCCTTCATCTATTTTCATTAATAATCATTATGAATGAATAATTTAGTCTTATATTCATTTTAATTGTGCTCATCTTTAATCAATATAAACTATTAATTTAGTAGTTTTAGATTAATTTTATGTTTTCATTATTAGTCAACATTTATTAACTAGTATTATTTTGCAACTAAATTTAAAAAATGTCATACAATGTGCATGTTCATCTAATATGAAAACACAAAATTACATATGTTAATTACAATACCAAACAATATCAATCGCAACTTTAAATAATTTCAACCACATAGATTATATTATATGAAATGTTAAAGTATTACAATATGATTTTCCAACTTAATATTGGTTGGACTACAATTTACATATAAAATGATGTTTCATCACTTCAAAACGTTGTCATTATGTTGCTAGGGCATTGTAGGTGAATTCACCAACTTTGAAGACTTGACCATCAGTCTCCATGTGTGTGTATTATGTGGGATATTGGCTCTAAGGGTATCACTATATCGATTCTCTTGTCTATCTCTTTTTTCATTTGTTGCTCGAATGTTATTGATCTTCTCTTTCTTCAATTCCTACTTCTTACCATCAATACCGAGTTCCTTTTCTGAAAAAAAAGAAGAAGATAAAATGTCGAGTGTAAGACATGAAATAAAATGAACACTACAATAAAAAATAAATTATACTATAAATATTTTATACGAAATATACCTCAACATAAAAAATATCAAGGCCATTTTTCCCCATACAAGTAGGAAACTAGAACATGTTTTCTTCAGTCGGGTGATAGTGGCCACCATAATGTGGCTAGATGACCTATATAAACAAAGAAAATAATATGGCACCATAGAAAAGATTGCCTTAGTAACTTAGTATTCAACCTTTATGGAAATATTAGGCACAATCATGCCAACTAAGTTACATGCTAAAAATCTCTATTTGTATATAACTTGTCAAAACAAATTTAATCTTTTTGTTTTATTTACAAAAACATTTCATTTTCTAACGCATGAAATTGGTCAAGTATATAAACAAAATGTGCTGGACTTATGATGTAATACGTTTATATGTTTTCCTTGGTTGTAATCTACTCAATGAGTTGCATTTTGATAGAAACCTATTTTTTAAAGATGTAAAATTGATGTATCTATAAGTCAGTTCAGATGTGACAGAGAAAGGAATTCTGGTCAGGGACAAAGGAATAATAAATATAAATCTTCAAGATGTATACGCAAGTTTGATGAAGGAAACCTGCGTATACTCACAGGTTTCATGAAGGCAACCTGAGTGTACATCCATAATTAGTTTATATGAAACTTTGGTGAAGAAAAGTTGCATATATACGTGGGTACATAGAATCCAAGTCGAGTATGTACTTATATACTCATTTTATGATACCAGGGGTCCTTACCCTAGTTTTAGCCCACAGTATTGAGCATTATGTCGTCTATTTGATTCCGTCTAAGAATACCATCGAAACTTGTGTGGTTTTAGCTAATGGTATTGCCTAAGGCTCAAAATATATGAGGAGAAGAAGATCATACTGCAAAAAAGCGTGCAAGTGTATGGTATTGAATGAATACTTCAGTATGAAGTATATCTGCATGGATTGGGCTATATTCCATAGATATATCAAATATTTTGATATACTCATGAATACAATAATGGATTAGTCTCTCTAGACCTTAAATGACTTTGTATTTGCATGATCTGTTTATGAGTTGTTTAGATCTGTGGTCTGGCGCATGATAGCAGAAGTGAAGGGTATGATCTGAGTTAATATTTAGTTCTGAATTTTTGTGGAGTCCTGTAATATTTACAAATATATACACAGGTTCGTCATGGTGAAGTCACGTCTACATGCGGGTTCGAATTTTCAAAGTCGCGTATATATTCAGAGAAAATACTGAGATCTATATGCAAGTTGGTTTCATAAGAAGCACGCACAATCGCGAAATTGAATGATGGAAGCCGCGTATGCAAGCTAGGTTTTTGCCGCAGAATGATGAAAGAAATATCTGATTAGTTTTGTTGTGTTTTCTGCTATTTTTCAATGATGCCTTCATATAGATCTTGGTTGTTTGAGTACTATTTATGCTGCTAGTTGATTGTGTATAAAGATCAATGATTGGTCGATTTTTGATGCTGCATGCATAAAGGAAGGGTTTCTTCTTATAAATGAATGGTCAATGAGATCAATGATGTTGTATTTCTCCTATTTGTCAATGATGCCTTCATGTTGATCTTGGTTTTAGTAACAATGTCTAAAAGTTGAAATTGAGTTATTAAAAAGGATACTTGATGCTGGTAACTGTATGAGGGTTCATAGATCCGTAACCTATCAAAATAACTTAGAATATATCTGTCCAATTCAGTGAATGATTCAGAGCAACAGTTTTAAGGACTTAGTATATTGAGATCTGCACACAAGTTTCTCTACAGAAATACGTGTATACAGGCGGGTTTCCTTAAGTGAAGTAGCGTATACATTTTGTTTTATGAAGCATCAAGGTTGCAGTGGTTTTAGTGTGTTGATACAGTAGTCTAGGTTCAGTTCTGATATTCTGGTTACAATGATCGCACTATTCTGTATAAATTGAGTTGGTGATTGGTTAAAGTATTTTTTTCTTCAATGGTTGGTTCAGTATTAAAGTGATTGGTGATTGTTTGGTTGAGTGGTTTTTTTCAAGAATTGGATGAATATCCTATGTATAATAATAAATTTTTGTATCGATATTTGGCTTATCTGATGTTAAAGGTTTTAGCATGGATCATGTGATGAAAATGGGCCTACAATTTGTGTTGTATTGAAGCTTATTGATCCAGTGTGAGAATTTATGAAACGTAGTCTACGGTGGAGTTGAGGCTTGAAGCCTTCAGTAAGGAAGTCAAAGCTTCATGCCAGTAGGAGCTAGTGATTATTTCAGGGGGTTTTAGCTCCCTTCCTGTAGTGGATATAAACAAGATCGGGGGGTTGAAGCTCGCTTCCAGTAGTGGCTGCTAAATGAGATCTGGGGGTTGGAGCTCCCTTCGAGTAGTAGCTGGAGAACAAGATAAGGTTGCATCCTTCTGTAGGTGGGTGCCTGCATGCTGGTATGAGTCTATGCTAGTACAACATTGTAAGAAGTTTTCTATATAATAAATATTGAAGAAAAAGACAAAAATGTCAGTGGTTTTCTCCCGACTTTGGTTTCCACCTTAAATTTCGATGTTCATGTGTGATGATTTATTCTATTATTATTGTTCATGTTTACTTCTTAAATATTTGATGCATGACTGATGAACTGGGCTAAGTAAATTTTATGAATATTTATATAAACATTAAGCTATTTGGGTATACATAAGCTTCATTTAAGACAATCACATACATAGTCTAGTTATAATAATTAGAGTTGAAGACAGAAATAAGTAAATAAAAATGAAATATTGTGATTCTTGTAAATACTTATTCACCGCGCCACCCCCCCCCCCCCCCGCCCCCCCGCCTCTTAGTATTTTTTCCCAACAACTGGTATCAGAGCCAGGTCCTTCTATATAATCTTGATCACTTGAAGGAGATCTGTCAAAATGGGAAGGGAGAAAAGGAAGAAGGCTACTCAAAGGAAAAATATATCTCAGAAAATGTGTGCAATAGAAAATGAAGAATATAAAACAAGTATTGATTTTTGTTATTGGGATTCACTTCCTTGTGCACACAATGTTGAAAATAGTGAATACGAAAGTGAAAGTAATGTTATGGATCTAGAAGTAGAAACTTCTAAACTCAAAGATGAAGTTGAAGATCAAAAATTGTATTTAATGAAAGAGAATGTATCTACAAATATGTCATTACTAGATTGAATAATCAGTTACTAGAAATAAACTAAATTGATCAGCTGAAAAAAGAACAGATATACCAGTTTCAAAAGCTGCGGGATGAAGTCACCAATCACAGTGAAGGACTTGAAGCAAAAACAATCTCTCCCAAAGAAGATTTTGAAGAACCAAATAATAAGAATGAGGAAATTCTAAAAACATTTGAATAACAAGAACATTTGTTGAAAGAAGAAATTCTAAAATTTAATGAGCAAGTAGAAGAAGGAATAAGGGTCGAAGAAAGTATGAAGAAGAAGTGCCAAGATTGGAGGTTGAGGTAAACATTTTAAAAGGAAAATTAAATGAAAACGATAAATACTTGAGGTTTCAAGATAGTACTAAGATTTTGGATAATATTCTTAGCAGTCAAAGGTATCCTTCTATTAAATTTTCTCTTGGTTTTCATGAAACTTTTAAACGAGAATATATTTCACAAAATAGTGCTAAAGATTTCAAGGATATCAATAAAAAATTGAATTGTTTAAAGAGACAAAAGGTCAATTGACATCATTCACTCCTAACTATAGAAGTACCAATCAATTCTCTCAATAATGCTGAATGCTTTGTATGTCATAATTATTGACATCTTACACCCAATTGCAGAAGCAGATTTTTTCGGTTGCAGACAAATAGACACTACACAGAAATATTGACAACTTTGAGGTGCTAAAGTTTCTTTAAGGTTTATTGTTTCTCATGAAAAAATTTGGACATAAATGCATTTATTGCAATAGAGGGAACATCAGGAAAAATTATTATGATTCCTTTTCTCCCTTTTTTGGTCACATAATATGTTATTCTTGTAACAACTTTGGGCATGTATAAAATGAATGCAGGAACAAATCAATGAATCATCAAAGACAACACGGAAGTCAAACAAATTGTATTGTAGGACCAAAGAAAGTTGGATCCACCAACATTCATGTTAACAAGAAGAAAGAAGAAGAGATAAGATGTGGCCTTGCTCTTTGTGCAATCAAATATAAGGATGAATGGTACATCGACAACAAATGTTCTCATCACATGACTGGTGATAAGAGTAATATGGAGTCTCTCAAGAAAAATCAAGATGGGAAGGCTATTCTTTCAAATGGTTCTCCAGCAAATTTTTTTGGAAAAGGTAGAGCCATAATTAAGAAGAATAGGAGGGTAGTTGATAACTTGTTAGTTCATGGCCTAAAACAAAAGATATTAAGTGTAGGCCAAATGGAAGATAAAGGAAATGTGATTGTGTTCACATCAACCAAATGCAAGGTCATGGATGAGGAAACTGGAGAGGTCATAGAAATGGGATACAAAAATGCTGATAAATTACATGTCTTCAAAGAGCTGAAATTTTGCAGATATGAGGAGGATTCAAATTCAAACTAAAATAAGACAATGTTTAAAGGTTGGTTTGGCAATTTTCATTGTTTATTTTTCTGACAGTGCATCTGACATGACAACATAAGACAGGTAGAGGTTGTACAAATTTAGTGGGAAATGAAGCTGTGAAATTATTAGTATTTCACTCCTTGTACGTGAGTTTCATGAGCTAAACATGCGTATGTTATCACTCAGAAAAAGTGAAACATTATTTGACATCGTCATAGAGTTCATTTGTCAGAAGTTGGTATAGGAAAATTAAATTTGTTTCACCTTAACCTATTCTAAGGTTCAAACCAACCTCCATTCAAGTCATACCATGTCCCGTGAGTCATCATTTGCTGACATATTTCATTTCCCAAGCTTTTGAATTCGAAAAAGGACACTTTAGCCAGTTTTTCTTCTTTTCATAGTGTTTTACACAGTAAAAAGGCATTTTTCGCTACGAAATTGCCTAATAGTTTCATAGCGAAATTGCCAGAAAATGAACTCACCACACTACGAAAAGGGGTTTTTTGTCTATCTTGTCAAAATCGGTGCAAGGTGTCAGTCCATGATTAGAGGTGCTAGGGTGGATGTCATTTGAGTTAGTTAGGGTTATTTCAAAGGTATGAAGTTCATGGTTGAGGTCATTATTACTATTTTTAGCATGCATAAGGCATGATTAAGGCATGAGCTGTCATCGAAACTTTAAAACATTACCCAATTGAGTATTTTTTCACTCTCCACTTCACATTTGCATGCTATTTAGTTATGGAGATCTGTTTCACCTAGCCAAGCTGGTTGTTGGCATTTTCAAAAGTTGCAGGTGTCGTTAATCAAGCGAGGCTGAGAAGGTATAAAATAACAATGGATGCAAAGAAGAAGACTTAAAAATGTGGTCACAACCTCAGATATGAGCCATCAAACATGAATTTTTTAAATGAAGGCCCAAGTGACTTAGAATTATTCAGAATAACATGGTGTTTGTAATTTTTCCAAAGATTGAAAGGGTGGAATGTGCATGTTTCTAAGGATTTTGTTATTAGTTTCAATGGGATATCTTCAAAGGTGGGAATGTTAAACCTCACCGTAACACCAAAGACCATTGCAGCAGCAAAAATAATCCCTAGAGGAGGAGAAAAATGGTTCAAAGGCTTCAAGTTCACCATGCAGGATTGTAAAGAATTTATCAAGTGAGGGCATAGTGAAATTGATCTCACAAATTCCATTCCTATGAGCTACATGAAAGAAAACTTCTCAAAGCTACTGCTAATTATTTAGAAGTATTTCACCTATGAATGGAGGTATCACCAACTTAGGATTCTACTACATTTTGTACGTAATAGGTCTCTTGATTTTCCCTTTTACTTATATAGAAGTCTAGCTAAAATGTCAGATAAGGTCCAAGTTAAAAAATAAGGAAATGAAATCTCTCTTTCATCATGGTTTGATCCAGTTGTTGGTGTTAGAAGAGTTAAAGAGATTAGGTAGATACTGGTCACCTTTTCTGTTCGTCAGTGGTTTTGAAGTAGATGTTGTCACTCCTAAAAGAGATCCCAAACCTAGAGATGTTTCATCACCTATAGTAGTAAAGCAAGTTGAGCCAGTGATCATGGAGACAGAGCTTTTGCAGAAGGTTCATAAACCCAAAGCTACACCTGCAAAACAAAAGGCAATAGTGAGAAAATAGGGTAGCAAGAGGGTTACAAGGAGCCAAATAGTGGCTAAGGGTAACTTAGAGGAAATTTTGCATGACATTGATATTGAAGAAACTCCCATTGTCCAAGCTGAAGAGATAAATGAGGGAGCAAGGAAGCTGAATAAAGGAAAAACAACGAAGAAGTTAGAGTTTGTAGGTGAAGATGTAGGATTAATGTTTCAAGCTAGAAAACTAATGAAAAGACATGCAAGAAGGGTCTTAGAAAGCAGTAAAGAGGCTCAGAAGGTCACTAAAAGCGTTCAACCACCACCAAGAATCATATACCTCTCCTAAGAAGAATTGGTCATCAAACAATGAAAGGGTAAAGAGAAAATCACTGAAAAAATAGAGATTGAAATCCTTAAGGAGCAGTTGAAGCTGGTAAATGATGAAATGTCAGTCTTGAAAAAAGAGGCAAGGAAGCACAACTTTCAGAAGGCGTCGTTTGAAAAAATGAAAGAAATTTGGGAAGAACGGGTCATAAGTGTGTCAAAGACCTTGGAAAATATAGATAAATTGATCAAATGGACTCAGCCATTAAGAGGATAGGTCAAAAAGATCAAAAAAATGAATCTACATTTGGAATTTAAGAATAGGACACTAAAGGACCAAGTCAAAGATCTTCAAGAGAAATTAGAACTGATTCGTGAAGAACTGGATAAGAAAGGTTTGAAGATGATTGTGGTTGAGGAGCCCTTAGCTCAATTGATCATAAATGAGGAGGAAACATTACAAAAGCCTTAAGTTGAGTTTGAGTGTGTTTTAGAAGGTTTATTACATGTAGAATATCTAGTTTTTTGCAGTTGGAGGTCACTTTTTGGATAAAGTTTTTAAATCTAGAATTTCTTTACTTTTACACGGTTTCGTAGCGTTTCCTAGGCTTAAAGCTAGGAAAACGCTACGAAAAAACCTGTAGTAACCTTTTTTCCTCTAAAATCACTTTTTGCAGTTTTCATGGAGGTATTCTGATGGTGGTGATGTTTCATGACCTTTTTGACACCATGGAACAACAAAGGAGCAAAATCTTTGGGTGTAGAAGCTAATTTTTAGATGCTACCAAAGCTCATTACGAAACTGTCATTTTTTCATAGCGAGATATTTTTGAAGGTTTTGGAGCATCTTAATGGCATTTTTGGACAACTCGATTCCTCCAACATGTAAAGAGGCCTTAACATCAAATATTTATGACTCGAGAGAAGTGTTGTGGAGACAAGTCATCAGCCAAAGCTCTCGTTGAAGATAAATGTTATGCACTCCTGAAAAGTAGGGTTTTGTTCCACATGTCTAGGAGAGTCTTAAATATGTAAAGTGGAAATGAACCTATCATGTATCTTTCGAGCATGTAATTTTCATATTGTAACTAACATGTAACTGTTTCACAAAGATAAGGGAGAATATGTAATAAATAGTAGTTAGACTCCTATTAGGAGATGTCTTCTTTAAGGTATAACTATCAGTTTCTTGTTAGAAGTCATGTTTTCAGTTATGTGATGTGTCATAGGATAATTCGATGAATATAGCCACAAGGTATATCACCCTTGTTGTAAGAATGTCTATTTAAAGACAAAGTATCAAATTAGTGAAGGGTTGGAAATTTTTTGCACTAAACTGTTGCTTTATGTATTTGACTTACATCAATAATAGAGAGTGACTTTCTTCTTTATAGACTTGAGATTATCATGGGGTTTTTAATGTATTTTTGATCTATATATTTATGTTTACCACTTGCAATATATTTCATCTCTATTGCTTAGAATTCATAAGCTTATGGTCTGACTTCATTTAGTGATGAAATGACTGTGTTTCCCTATGTTTTATGTGTGATTTACCTCTTTTAAAGACTCATATCTGCCTCAAATTCCATGTGAAGAAGCCTTGCCACTAAAACTACTGATTGTTGAATCAATAAACCCAATAGTAGAAATCTTGCATTCTTTTCAACCTGCAAACATAAAAAACAAGCTACATTTCTAATAGACTTAGCCACCTAGTATCATCATTATTCAATATCATAAAACCCCCTTGAGAGAGCCCTCTCAGACTGAAGAGGCTATGCGTTAGTCCAATGTTGGTTTGAAACAATACCATAGAGTTGTTTGATGAGCAGCCAATCAAGTACAATTTTGTGATAACATTTTGGTGCGTCTGCCGAGAGCCTGAAGATATACTTTTCCCAAAATTTTGAAGCTGAACTCTTGAATGTAGTAGGAGCTCAGAATATATTCGAGGCTGCAACTACCTTGGCGACTGCATTAAAAATTCTCATGTTCAAAGGTGGCGTCGAAAAGGAGATATATGAGGAGTAATCCTGACCCAAATACACCTACAGTTGTGAATAATCCAAACAAAATTTCCAGAGGCACTCAAGGAAGTTCTGCAGAATCAGGTACTCCATTACATAGAAAATTATTGTCCTCTGAAGTTTTAAGAAGTCATGAAGATAAAAGGTTTGATGATAAAATTCAGGAAGTCTTTTTTAGGTAAGAAAATGAAAATAATTGACTGAAATTGTCTTATACCTACATAGAAGAGGTATTGATACTTCAGCCTTAGTGACCTTAAAAGATAAATAAGAGTTTTGGAAAGCAATCACATAAGAGTTATTGTTAGAAAGGGAATATTTGGATAGGTTGAAGGAACTAGACCCATTTGAAATATTTATTAGAAGAAAATTTGGTGTCCCTCTACCTGACTAGAGTTCAATTGTAAGTAAACAAAAAATACCAACCAACCCCCCTCCTAACAATTCCTCTTCCTTTACTACTGTTGTCCCTAAAATTACCACAATTCTAGTCATGATGGCATGAAACGTTACACCTCCACCTGCTGCTCCACCTGCTAGGTATGCCCCACTTGTTCTCCCAGCTATCCTTAATGTCCTTCCAAGAAAATATTCTGCTAGAATCAAAACTTCGGGAAGTCGTGAAGAGATTACAGTTGAAGAGCATGTAGACTAGTTTAATGACTTCATAGATCGGGAGGAGGTTGACCATGAATATGTCGAAATGAGGCTTTTTTCTCATAGCTTTACTAGTGAGGTCAGGAAGTGGTTCAAAGCCCTTACACGAGGAATCCTGCATAGTTGTAATGAATTTGAATATAACTTCTTGAGAAAGTGGGTAAATAGAACCAACACTGTGCAAGCCCTCAGTGAGTGCAATAGTTTGAAAAGAGCTGTTGATGAAACTGTCCAAAATTTCTCCAAGAGATTTAACAAAGTTTATGACTCCATCCTTGCCCATCTTAAGTCTCCACCAGGAACAACTCAACTAAGATATGATGAGGCTTTTGACTATGAATTTTCTATCCTGCTAAGAGAAAGAGAATCCCCTTCACTAGCTGAAATGAAAAATGATGCTATGAAGGTGGAGGTCAATATGATAGCAGCTAAAAAGTTCAAGATGGGAAAGAAAAAATTGAAAGAAGAAGATAAGCCTTCCACCTCAGATGACAAATTTGACTCCATGATGAATACAATGGAAAAAATAATGGATAGGCTTCCCCATGGGAATGCCTCTACACCTCCTACACAACATGAAACTCAGTTTACAAATCCACAGTTCAGAAGACCTCAAAACCAGTCAAGACAAATGGAAAACATAAATTAGCCTGACCCTCAAGCAAGGTCTCCTTTTCAGAAAAACTTAGTTGATGAAGAATATCAGCTTGAAATACCAGAAGACTCCATTCATTTCTTAGATGAAAACATGTATGGAATTTTTTTGACTAAGGAAGAACATGATGAGTTAGATCATGATGTAAACATGGGTGAGGAACCATGTGATTACCTTAAAGGATATCAACATGAAATATTTGATATTCAAAAACAATACAACCTCAGAAACATAAATTTTCCAATTACTGCAAATAAAGCACATCCCATGAAAGATGCCCCTAAATCTACCGAGGTTATAAAAGATCCATCGCCTCCTCCTCCTATCAAAGAGATTGAGAAAATCACTTTTTTTTTTTCAATTTGGAGAATGAGATTTACAAAATCAAGAGCCCAATCCCTTTTGGAGAAATTCTTAAGGTGAATGAATATAGAAGAAAAATGGTAAAAATGTTGAATTCCAAACCAGGAGTTGCTAACATCCTTAATGTTGAAGAAGATCATCTAACCATATACTTGGGACCAATATTGGAAGATGAGAAGAATGAAGAGGTACCCCCTTTCTATGTCAGTCTTAGCATTCATGACATGACATTACAAAATTCCATGTTGGATTCAGGGGCTTCTCATAACCTCATGCCTAAAGTAATCATGAAAAGGATGGGATTAGAAATCAGTAGGCCATGTAAGGATTTGTTTTCTTTTGATTCAGAAAGAGTTCAATGAATTGGTTTAATAAAATATGTTGTTTTTGGTATTGCACAAGTCCCTACCAAGACAGTGGTAATGGACATTATGGTAGCAAACATTCCACCCAATTTTGGCATGCTGCTATCAAGATCATGGGCAGAAAATATCAAAGGCACCATGCAGATGCACTTGACTTATGCCACCATTCTTGTTTTTGGTGAGCAAATAAGATTATACAGAGAAGAAAGGATGGCTTATATGGTAAGTAGTAAGGACAAACCTCAAAATTTCTCAATATATGCTGTTGAGATTGAATTAGGATCTGCTATACTTTTCAATGAGCTAACTAATGAAGCAAAAGAAGAGAAGAAAGAAAAAAATTAGGAGGTTGAAAATCAGCAAGAAGAAAATCAGCAAATCAGTGAAGAGAAGGAAAAAGGTTGGTGGTTGTTACATTTTGATAGATCAGTAGGAAGAGAGAGGGTTAGAGCAAGATTTTGGATGACAACTCTAGAGGATGAAAGTAAGTTGTTTCCTTTCAAATTGATCTTTGATTGCACAAATAACATGGCTAAGTATGAATCTTTATTTTTGGGTTTAGAAAATTTGAAAATATTTGGTGCCCAAAAGATTTCATTTTGTGGAGATTCTGAATTAGTTATTAAACATTTTGAGGGTGTATATCAAACCAAGGATGTGAGAATAAGAGCATACAGAAATTTGATGATGGAGATGTTAGAGAATTTTCAAGAGTATTCCTTTATTGTGAAGACTAGGGATCAAAACTCAGTAGCAGATTCCCTAGTTGTTTCTGCAATTCTATTTGTTATCCCTGCACATTCCACTGAAGCATATGAGCTTGAAGTTCGTCATAGGTCTACTATCCCCGATAACATAATTCACTGGAAATTTTTTGAAGATGACCAACAAATCAAAAACTTCATAGAGTTAAAAGAGGAGTTTGAAAGTACACAAGTAGATCAGAAAAAGATGCTTGCTAAAATCAAAGGTAGTTTTGAAGTGTTGTAGGTAAAGAATAATTCCATACCCAACGGTCTCATCCCACTTGAAAATATTTTTGACCAAAATGTTGTGTTCAAGTCTCCTAGGATATAAGCTGATGACGAAGAAGTACATAGTTGTAACCTTGGTATAGTAGCATTGCCAAAAATGATCAAACTTTCTAAGTTTCTTTCTGCAGATATGAAACATAAATATATTGAGATGATGAAAAGGTTCATGGATGTTTTTGCATGGAGTTATGCTGATATGAAGAAATATGATCCTACTATTATTCAACATACCATTCCTATTAAAGAAAATGAAAAGCCTTTCAAACATAAGTTGAGGAGGATTAATCCACTTCTCATGCCTCTGATTGAGAAGGAAATTAAGAAACTCTTTGATGCCAAATTTATTGTCCCAAACAGATTTTCAAAATGGCTTGCTAAATTGGTTCCATTCATAAGAAAGTAGAGAAATAAGAATCTGCATTGACTTTAGAAACTTGAACAAATCTTCTCTGAAGGACAAATACCCTCTCCCAAAGATGGACCAAATTTTGTAGAAAATTGTTGGTTCCCAAAGGATGTATATGCTGCATGGTTTTTCAGTGTACAATTAGATACTTTTGCATCCAAAAGATGAGGAGAAAACTACCTTTACCACACCATGGGGGACATTTACGTATGCCAATATGCCATTTGGTCTAATGAATGCAGGAGAAACCATTCAAAGAGAAATGGACATTGACTTTGCTGAGGAGAAGGATAATTTTGTGGTTGTCTATCTGGATGGCATAACAATTTTCTGAAGGAGAGAGGAAGACCACTTGAAGCATCTAGAGAAAGTTCTGTTGAATTGTATAAGGTTTTGAATTTATCTCAATCCCACTAAAAGTGTGTTTGCTTTGACTTCAGGGAAGTTACTTGGGCATATTATATCTAAATATGGGATTAATATTTACCCAAACATGATCAATTCCATTTAGAAAGTGGATCCACCTAGAAGGAGGAAAGAAATTCAGTCTTTCCTTCGATTTTGTGAGGAGGCTTATCCCAAATTTTGTTGAGATTATCAAAGACATAACCAAGATGTTGAAGGAAGGAGCTGATATCAAATGGACAATGGAATAAAAGCACTCATTTGAGGAAATCAAGAAGGCACTCACTCAAGCATGAGTGTTGATTAGCTCAGGTTTTTCAAAGCAATTTCTGGTTCTTACATTTGCATCAGAAAATAAAATTGCTGGTGTTTTGTTGCAGAAAGGACAACAAGGTACTGAGTAGCATGTTTCAGTTTTTAGCAATACTTTAGCTAATTCAGAACTGAAGTACAATATCCTAGTGAAACAGGGCTATGCTTTGGTCAAAGCCCTCAAATATTTAAAAATTTACATTTTGCATTCTCATGTCATAGAATTTGTTCCTAATGCCATTGTGAAGGACATTTTGACTCAAGATGATATTGATGGTGTGAGAGGGAAGTGGCTAGCAAACTTGCTGGGAGATGATATAGAAATCATACCTACAAAATTGTTGAAAGGTCAGTGGCTATCAAAGCTCATGACTCAAACCAATTTTGACTATCTTGATATGAATTTAATTGCAGAAATTTCATAGTTAGGAGATGAGGATGAGGAGTTGATTCCCATTGAAGAAAAATACATCCTATTTGACTGGTACAGAGACATTTATTTTTTGTTACATCATCATAGAGCTCCTCCTGAATTGAAAAAATCTAAAGCAAGGTTTGTGAAGCTAAAATCCTTGAGGTACTGCATTATAGATAAAAATATGTATTGGAAAGATACTGGTGGTATTATTTTGAATTGTTTGCTGGAAGAGGAGGTTGAAAAAGTGATTGAGGGGTGTGGAGGTCATCATTGTTGGAAGGCCATAGTAAATAAGATTCTTAGAGAAGGCTACTACTACCCTACAATTCTCAAATATGTCTACAAAAATATTGTTGCCTGTCATCAATGCTAGATTTTTTATGGTAAGAAAAAACTTATTCCTTTACCCTTGATGCTTATCTATGTTGAGGTTCCATTCCAGCAGTGGGGGCTAGATTTTATTGGTGAGATTCATACATCATATTCAGGGAAGCATCGCTGGATCCTGACAACAACTGATTATTTCACCAAGTGGATTGAAGAAATCACAACTAGGCAAGAAAATGATTCAGTTATCATTTAATTTTTGGAAAATAACATGTTTTATAGGTTTGGTTTTCCTATGAATATCATCATTGGAAATGCACATGCATTCAAATCCATGAGGTTGATCAATTTTTGTCATTAATATCATATTATGCTTGGGAACTCTACTACTTACTATCCACAAGGTAATGGTCTGGTTAAATCTTCTAACAAAAGTATTGTCAGAATTATTAAGAAGGTGTTGCAAGAAAATAAGAAGTCATGGAATTTGAAGCTGAAGTATGCTCTGTGGGCTGATAGAGTGTGCACAAAAAGGTCAATTGGAACTTCACATTATGAGTTGGTGTATGGGGCTGAAGCCATTTTTACTACATCCTTAGGAGTGCCTGTCATGAAGCTACTGCAAGGATTAGAGGAGGAGCCAAATCCAATTTAGAGGATAATAAATCAGTTGATATCCTTGCAGGAAGAAAGGGATGAAGTCTATAACAGCAATTAGAAATCCCAAAACAGAATTAAGAACACATTTTACAGGAAGGTTAAAGAGGAAAAATTTCAGATTCAAGATGTGGTATTGAAGTGGGAGGCTGGAATTGAAGAGAAGGGGAAATATGGTAAGTTGGAGAGGATTCGAAAAGGTCAATTCATAGTAGTTGCATTCCATGGAAATAATACTTACATAATACATGAGATGGATGGACAACCTTGTGTAGGAGGGCCTGTCAATTGCAGGTTTTTGAAGCACTATTCCTCTTAAATTCTATTGATCTTTTATTCGATTGTATATATTCCATTTTGTTATGTTTTTCTACTAATAAAGACAAGTTGATCATCAAGCTTGAGCCCAAGGTGAAGGCCATTAGAGTTTGAAGAAATCTTGGTAGATTTCAGAATTTTTTGTTTCCAAGAAGATGGATAACGCTGGAACTATAAGTTCTTTGGTGTACCACAGGGGCACACCATCCCAAGTGGAGCCAATTTTATAACTCAAAAAATGAAAAACATTATTTGACATGGTCATAGAGTTCATTTGTCACAAGTTGGCATAGGAAAATTTAAATTTTTTCATTTTAACCTATTATAAGGTTCAAACCCACCTCCATTCAAGTCATATCATGTCCCATCAGTCATCATTTGCTAACATATTTGATTTCCCAAGCTTTTGAATTTGAAAAAGGACACTTTAGCCAGTTTTTCTTCTTTTCGTAGCGTTTTACACTTGTAAAAAGGCATTTTTTGCTACGAAACTGCTTAATAGTTTCATAGCGAAACTGCCATGAAATGAACTAACTACGCTACAATTTTTTTTTTTTGTCTGTATTGTCAAAATTGGTGCAAGGTATCAATCCATGATTATAAGTGTTAGGGTGGATGTCATTCGAGTTAGTTAGGGTTATTTCAAAGGTACGAAGGTCATGGTTGAGGTCATTATTACTATTTTTAGCATGCATAAGTCATGATTAAGGCATGATCTATCATCAAAACTTTAAAATATTACCCAATTGAGTCTTTTTTCATTATCCACTTCAACTTTGCATGCTATTGAGTTCTAGAGAGTTGTTTCATCTAGCCAAGTTGATTGTTGGCATTTTCAAAAGTTGTAGGTGTCACTAATCAAGCGAGGTTGAGAAGGTATAAAATCACCATGGATGCAAAGAAGAACACCAAAATAGATGGTCACGGCCTCAGGTATGATCCATCAGACATGAATTTGTTAAATGAAGACCCAACTACCTTAGAAGTATTCGAAAGAACATGGTGTTTGCAATTTTTCCAAAGATTGCAAGGGTTCCATGTGTAGGTTTCTAATGAGTTTTCTATCAGTTTCAATGGGAAAAATTCAAAGGTGGGAATGTTAAACCTCACAGTAACACCATATACCATTGCAGTACCAACAGGAATCCCTAGAGGAGGAGAAAAATGATTCAAAGGCTTCAAGTTCACCATGCAGGACTGTAAATAATTTATCAAGCCAAGGAATAGTGAAATTGATCTCACAAATGCCATTCCAAGGAGTTACATGAAAGAAAACATCTCAAAGTTGCTGCTAATAATTCAAAAGTACTTCACCTATGAAGGGAGGTATCACATGGTCTATTCCTACCACCTTAGGCTTCTACTACATTTTCTGGGTAAGAGGTCTCTTGATTTTCCCTTTTACTTATATATAAGTCTAGCTAAAATGTCTGATAAGGTCCGAGTTCAAAAATAAGGAAATGAAACCTCTTTCTTTCATCATATTTTGATCATGTTGTTGGTGTTAGAAGAGTTAAAGAGATTAGGTAGATACTGGTCATATTTTCTATTCATCAGTGGATTTGAAGTAGATGTTGTCACTCCTAAAAGAACTCCCAAACCTAGAGATGTTTCATTACCTACAAAAGAATAGAAAGTTGAGCTAGTGATCATGGAGACAAGGCCTTTTCAGAAGGTTGATACACCCAAAGCTACACCTACAAAACAAAAGCCAACAATGAGAAAATAGGGTAGCAGGAGGGTTACAAGGAGCCAAACAGTGGCTAAGGGTAGCTTAGAATACATTTTGCATTGCATTGATATTGAAGAAACTCCCATTGTCCAAGCTGAAGACATAAATGAGGGAGGAAGGAAGCCCAAGAAAGGAAAAACTTCTAAGAGGTTAGAGTTTGCAAGTGAAGATTCAGGGATCATGTTTCAAGCCCGAAAACCAATGACAAGACATGCAAGAAAGGTCCTAGAAAGTAGAAAAGAGGCTCATAATGTCACCGAAATTATTCAGCCATCACCAAGAATAATAGACCTCTCCTCACCTGCAAAATAAAAATTAGTCATCAAACAAAGAAAGGGTAAAGAGAAAATCACTGAAAAAACAAAGATTAAAATCCTTAAGGAGCAGTTGAAGTTGGAAAATGATGAAATATCAGTCTTGAATAAAGAGGAAAGGAGGCACAAGGTTCAAAAGGTGCAGTTTGAAAAAATGAAATAAATTTGAGAAGAATAGGTTATAAGTGTGTCAAATATCTTGGAAAATACAGAGAAATTGATCAAATGGATTGAGCCATTAAGAGGAGAGGTCAAACATATCAGAAAAATGAACCTGCATTTGCAATCTAAGAATAGGACACTGAAGGACCAAGTCAAATATCTTGAAGAGAAATTAGAACTCATTCATGAAGAGCTTGAAAAGAAAGTTTTGAAGATGACTGTGGTTGAGGAGCCCATAGCTCAACTAATCATAAATGAGGAGGAAACACCACATAAGTCTTAAGTTGAGTTTCAACGTGTTTTAGAAGGTTCATTACATGCAGAAGATCAAGGTTTTTGCAGCTAGAGGTCACTTTTTGGAGACAGTTTTGAAATCTGAAATTTCTGCACTTTTAGAAAGTTTCATAGCATTTCCTTGGCTTAAAGACACAAAAATGCTATGAAAAAACCCATAGCAGCCTTTTTGCCTCTAAAGTCACTTTTTACAGTTTTCAAGGAGGGAGTTTGATGGTAGTGATTTTTCATGACTTGGTTGACACCATGGAAAAGCAAAGGAGAAAAATCATTGGGTGTAAAAGCTAATTTTTAGATGCTACCAAAGCTTGCTACGAAACTGTCCCATTTTCGTAGTGAGCTATTTTTGAAGGTTTTGGAGCATCTTAATGACAGTTTTGGACATCTGGATTCCTCCAACATGTCAAGAGACCTTAACATCAAATAGTTATGACTCGATATAATTGTTGTGGATATAGGTCATCAACGAAAGCTCTCGTTGATGATAAAGGTTATGCACTTCTGAAAAATAGGGTTTTGTTCCACGTGTCTAGGAGAGTCTTAAATATGTAAAGTGGAAATGAACCTATCATGTATCTTTTGAGCATGTGATTCTTATCTTGTAACTGGCATGTAAGTGTTTCACAAATATAAGGTAGAATATGTAATAAATAGGATTTAGACTCCTATTAAGAGATGTCTTCTTTAAGGTATAGCTATCAGTTTCTTGTTATAAGTCATTTTTTTTAGTTATGTGATGTGTCATACGAGAATTAGATGAACCTAGCCACCAAGCAGATCATCCTTGTTTTAAGAATGTCTATTTAAAAACAAAGTATCAAAGTAGTGAAGGGTTGGAGATTTCTTTCACTAAACTGCTGCATTATGTATTTGACTTACATCAGTAACACAAAGTGACTTATTCTTGAGAGACTTGAGATTCTCATGGGTATTTTAATGTATTTATGATTTATATATTTATGTTTGCCCATTGTAGTAGATTTCATTGCTATTACTCAAAATTCATAAGTTTATGCTATGATTCCTTTAGTGATGAAATGACTGTGTTTCCCTTTGTTTTATGTGTGATTTTCCTTTGTGAAAGACTCCTATCTAACTCAAATTCCATTTCAAGAAGCCTTGCCACTAAAACTACTGATTTTTGACTCCATAAACCCAATATTAGCAAGCCTTCATTCTTTTCAACCTGAAAACATAAAAAACAAGCTACATTTCTAATAGAGTTAGCCATCTAGTATCATCATTATTCAATATCATAAAAACCCCTTGAGAGAGCCCTATCAGACTGAAGAGGCTAACTTTAAGTCAATAGCTAGTTTGAAACAGTTACATAGAATTATTTGGTGAGCAGCCAATAAAGTATAATTTTGTGACAACAACATATATATGTGAGCTCCTTTGGAGACAGTCAGGTCTATTTTTCTCTGATAGAAAAATAGTGAGAGAAACTTAAGAACAAATTCTGATATGCTGCTCTTAGTTATGATTTAATTTTCTTGGTCTCATGTGGATGGTTACAATAGATTGATATGATGAATGACTTGATATGGTTAGTCTTGACTATGAATTGGTAGCACAGATTCAGTGGGATAATTATCCTAACTACTAATTTTGCATTGTTGGCATTATGTTTGCTTATTATTTAATTTTTTTGATGCTCATCTAGTAGTTCAAATGATGTTGTCATGATACATGGATTTCTTATGATGAGATTGCGGATGAGACTTCATCACATTTTGTAGAATATTATCTTTATTTTCACATGTGTTTTTCATGCATGACTAATGATTCAGATATGAGGAAAGAACATGCAGACCTTTTTTCTGATGTTACGGGAAATGCTACCCTAAGGTCTGGGTCGAAGGACCTAATAGAGCGGAAGGCATATCATCACAAGAAGTACTCTATTTATGAGTTTTAATGATTGAATTAGAAAATTGAGGATATACGACCTGCCCCCTTTGTCCTACGTCTAGGGTCGATCATGCAGGGTGCAAACCCTCTGCTACTCATCTTGCTTCAAAACCTATAAATCAATCATGACAAAGAACACAAACTAGTTGCACATCATGTATGTCTTATATTTCAATATGTTAGAATATATAATCTCATAAAAATAACATGAAATAAACCATTACAAGATCATTCAACATGTATAGGATACATATAACACAAAGACATCGGGAACAAGACAAAGCTTCTTTTATTGATAATATGTAAATAGAAAGTGGTGAAATCACCTGAGATTTGGCATGGCTCCAAGTCAAACCGTCCTTTGGATCTATCTAGCCCTAGCCTCAAAAATCGTCTTCCATAAAGGGTGCACATACAATGTCACATAAAGTGGGGGTGAAAATCACAAGGAAACAAGGATCACCTAAACCTGGGAAGTGCAGGAGGCACAGGGAAATATCAAGCACGATCATGGATATAACAGGCTATAATATCAATATAATTCTCTCTCCTCCCTCAAGCCATTCCCTTGAGGTGCATTTATACTTCCTCAAATTAGTTTTTTCAGTTGGGAAATAGTTTGGCCACTAGCTAGGGTAGTTAAGTTACAAGAAAAACTTGTAATCCCTGCCTCATTAATAGGGATTTTTTATATTTTTTAAGATTTTAAATACTATACAAGGGTCAGTTATTGATGGACACACATGTACACGCGGAAAATCTGGGCAGAGTCGCGTATGGAATTCAAAATACTCTTTTTTAAGAATTTTGACCAAGTCTAAATGGAAGGGATTCCCATGGCCAATGCATAAGTCATGAAGTATATAGAGGTGATAAATGATGCTATAAAAAATTCTCCCTAATATATGAGGTCAGAATGGGTACATGATGGCCGAAATGTATTATGTGAATAAGAAACAATCTTGGAAGGACTAGAGAGGACTTCACGAGATTTTAGCCTGCCAAAAACCAATGATAGAAATAAGAAATAAAGATCATGTCTGAGGTAGTCATATCCATGCTCAATGAAATAAAAGCATGTCCTCATATCAAGTATGGAGCGTATCCAATATGTAGACAAGTATAACTAAACTATAAATTACATAGTGAATCATCTGATCACTACCCAGAAGTACATGTCAAGATCATGTCTAAGTATCACATATAAAATATTGATCAACGATGCTACAAAGATATCTGATCACTAAAGTCACAACTGAATCTCCAAGTACCAAATCATAAGTGGTGGAACAAATGGTACTGCATGCAACTCAGGTGCCAACATATAAGATGTTGTTGTAATGAATTGCAACATATAAGGGTGGATGGTGTTATTGGAAGAAAATTGAAGGAGCTATTAAAGTGAACCAAAAAATGCTGATGCAAACCCGAGGTCTTCACCAATCACCATGGCACAATTCTACACAATGGGAATAAATGAGTTTAGTTATAGCATGTGAGAAATCATTTGGTTACCGGTCATTGATGTATCATTAACAAACGTGATATAACTCACTGAGAATGATGATGAGAATCAAGGTGCCCCAGTACAATCTAACAAGTGTGAATAAATGAGTTGAAGTCAAACACTTGAGATAATCTACCATTCAAGAAACATTTATGTATTCTCATTGTTGATAGCAAAGGAGTATCTCACTAATTACTGCAAGCCCCAAGGTATTCACAAAAGGAATGTAGACCTTATTCCCAGAGCAATGAGTCAGAGTTGATGGGAAAATATCTGCTGGAAGGAAGGAATTAAGGCATCCCACAACAATCCAATGTGAGTGTAGCCCACAAGCCAAAATTTGGAAGAAATTAGATGAAGAAAAGTGAAGTAACCAACCTGAAGTACATTTCCAGCATTCACAAAATTTATCTAGCACACGAGAGAAACCATCTGAACCAACCAATAATGAAAATTCATAAAGAGGTGAGGAATCCACCGATAGGGTCATATGGAAACCAAGGCATTGCACGAATACCAGGTCTGATAATGTAAGCTGTTGTCAAACACAAGGGAAAACACTCAGTCAAAGACCCATGATGTTGATCAAATGATGAGAAGAATGTCACATATCAATGATGTAAATAGGGCCAAGGTGCGGCTCTAGGTTTACTCTTAGAGAAATTTGTCAAAGTCGATAAGAGACTAAGGTTATGGCTTCTCCTAAGTCAAAAATAAACCCATCCCAAATGGAGAAATGACTTAGATTTTGTGTGCTTTGTTCAAGGGCGAAACAACTAACTCTTTAGTTTCCATCAATTAAGGAAGTAATGTTCCGTTCCTGCTCTTTTTTTGAATATTTAATTTTTTATATTTTTAATATTTCGAAGCGTGAAGGGGAATAAACTAATGCCTATGGTATAATGGATAGAATGAGTGTCTATAAAGAGATGCACCAGTTCCTAGGATATGAAAAATCCTATTCTAAATCAAGGTGGAAAAAACTGGTAAGTGACACTTAAAGGAATGATCCATCCATGGGTAAAGGTGTCGCATTGTGAAGGCTAAGTGATTATATGGTTGGATTTTTAGAAAGACATGGTCAAAATATGGCTTAAAGACAATTCCAAATGATTTCGGCTGAAGGGAAAGATATAAAAATTGTTATTATGAAATGCAACATTAAAACTCAACAAAAAAATGGGAGCCTCTAAGGTAGATGGCCAGAATAAAAATAGCGAATGAGAAAAAGAAAGAAGCTTCAATGCATAAGTCATGGCAGGACTAAAGAGGACTCCCAAGCCTACACAAATTGCAACATGGGCGGCGAATGCTAGCAAGGAACTAACTAAGAAACCCATGTGAAGGATGGCTCTACCATCATATCATGATTTAGAAGTCGACCGACTTATAAATCATAACATATGATGGGGTCGACCTGATGGGAAGATTTCAAAATGGAGGATAATATGCATAAGTGAAATGGAAAGTGAATTACCTAACCTATATTCAAATTTAGAATAATGTACCTGCCATGATAGGTTAGTGGTCATTGATCCGAAGAAAAAAATGGAATCATCTCGGAATCACCAGAATGGACATAAAAATAATGTATCCAAACACTTACAAGCCAAAATGTTAAAAATTCGTGAACAAATTAAAAAAAGAACCACAAATGAAATTTGTGAAATTTTTTGAATTTTAGGCATAAATAGGCCTTTTGGACTAACATTTTGTCATTTGTGCTATGAAGAAATTGTGAAAGTGCACTGGAACAAAAATCCCCTTCTTGGAAATAATGCAATTACCCACCAAATTGATCCAAATATTTGAGTTAAGCCTCATACTCATATTAGTCATTAATTTATTTATCATTTCAAGTATTTTTTTTGGATTTTCACCATAGAAATATATGTTTTTTCTAAAAACCTTTGTGTATACGTAGGTTCATAATGAGGAGCTCCTGTATAGACACAAATGTGTCTAAATGGACTTGCGTATGCGCATAGTGGAATTTTAAAATGAAACTCTAAATGGTTTTAGGATGAAATAATGCAGGATGACCATTAGCTGGAGGGAAAGAGAGCATAGCACAATTGATAATGAGGTTATGTAGGACCAGTTATCCTTGGATATACTCCGGGGATGTGGATTATTTACATTCTTCAACATGCCAAATATAAAAATGAACACAAGATTGCTAAATATGCTTGTAAGTTATTGATATCCAAATGAAGATTGTTTCATGATATATCAAATTCCACTAAGGATTGAAATTGAAGACATTTACTTCATAACTGGACTCTCTCAAAGAGGGGAACCAGTAAATTTGCAGGGCAAGCCCACGAGAGGATTAAATGTCGAGGATTATATTCATGTTTACTATGCCGAGGGTACTCAGAAGGTCAGGACATAGATCCAAATTAGAGATGTGAAATATCTACACAGGAGGATACTTCTTTTCACCATTGTGAGGGTAGCCAGATCAGCTTCCTTATACTAGCCTTAAGGAGGAAGCATGAGTCTGGAAGTGGATTGCTTGACTACAATGTATGATTGGTGCACAACCTTATTGAAAAATTTTAAGAAACACCTGACTTCAATCGGACAAAGTAAGACAAATAATTTTGGCTATGGTACCATTCTATGCACATTATTATTTGAGAGGATTCCAGGGCTTCGCCTCAAGATCATTTTTACCATCAATAGCCCTCGTGATCCATGGATAGCTAGGTGCATAGATTTGATGAGGAGAATGGGGGGTAGTGAGGTCCCCCAAATTACTTGGGATGATGATTTCTTCCCTTGGTGAGGAGAACAAGTCATCACAATAGAGGAATATCCCTATGTTGGCATGGATTTCAGAGTAGATCCAAATTTGATCCTTCCATCTGGTGTAGCATGCAGGGCGATTGGTAAGATGGCACACTTATTTTTGATTATATTATTTTTTTTTCAAATTATATGAAAATGAAAAATATTTTGTTAGGACAATATGACTTACAAATTTTATGGATCATGATGCAGACATGGGACCAATGAGACCTGAGGGATTCTTGAGGCATAGGTGTTGTCGAAGAGAAGTCAACGATGCTGCAGAAGACCTAGGGAGAACCCTCCATGCTATAAAGAGAAACTTGGAGAGTTTGACTCACCAAGTTCCTATGGCTGCCATAGAGGATATCTCGGAGGATATACAAAGACATGTGGTTAGAGTGCCACGTGATTGTGTGTGTTTGTTCCGCCGTGTGGTGACAACTATAATTTTCTTTCAGAACACCTATCTTAGGTAGGGCCTAGAATGATAGATTTTATTTGATCGGATGACTGTAATATTTTTTATGATGAATATTGTTGGGCATAAGCTCTAATTTTGTATGACATGATTGTCCGATTTTTCATATATTTTGAAAATAACTCTGATAGATATATATATACAATGATTCTATATGATGTGATTGTCCCAAATGTACAATAATGAATACCATTTTTATATTTAATGTGTTGAATGATTAATATGCCAATCAATTTCTTGATTAGCTAATGAGTCTGCAAACCAATTTTCTGAATGAGGAATGTGAATAAATGTGCCATATTGAAATTAATGTTGTAACAAACGTACTCTTATAAATAATCAATGTAAAAATGGGTATCTGACATGATAGGTGTTATTTAATTGTGAAACCACCAGTTGCGAATCAGAGTATACTACTAACGAATCAACACCAAGAGATATTGCCTCCGAGAGTAGGTTGACCACTGCAATGTATTCTGCCATATTGTTCTACGAAGGACCAATGCATACACCCCTTGAGACTAGTAACTACCTGGATGGATAGTAAATTACCCAAGCCACAGAAGCAAGATTCCAGGTATGTATACTAGTACCATCAGCAAATCCAAAGCCAAAATGACTCATCTCATCCAAAAGCACCTACCAAAGAATATCAAAATCATCAAAGTCACATCAAAAATAGATAGAATAAATGTACAAAAATACAATATATACAAACAAATAAAATTCTAGGTGAAGGCCTAGGCATAATACTTTTTCAGGTAGAGCCCAATTCTAGGCTCTGCCACCTAGTTTTTGTCAAAATCAACTAAGGAATAAGCTCCATTTTTCAGGACCTTTTTAACAATAAAAGGGCCATACCAAAAGGATTTGAACTTTCCTACCCCCAAGGCATCCTTGTCTTGAGAATAAACCAAAATAAAGTCACCTTCATAGAAAACCCTAAGTTTGACCACCTTATCGTATTAAACGTTCACTTGATTCTTATGAGCCTTGTTCATTGTAGTAGCATATCGGCGCTGCTCATCGAGATGTTATAGATGGACAAGGATTTATTCGATACTTTAAGTGTCAGGAAGACGCTCAACTAGTAGCTTACGGGAAGGAATCTCGCATTCAACAGGAAATTTTGATTCCAGCCCATAAACTGGTTGGAGAAAAGTGAATCCGGTTACAGTCTTCACAGACATCTGGTATTCCCAAAGTGCAGGATACAACCTGACGTGCCAATTGGACCTAGATTTATCAATTCTCTATTGAAGGATAACCTTTAAGGACTTGTTTATGGCTTCAACCTACCCATTGGCCTGAGGATAATACGGAGATGAATGCTCCTGTCGAAAAGCCAATTTGAGAGAAAATTCAGCCATCATGGTGTTTTGAAAATGACTGCCATCGTAATTTAAAATATCTTTGGGGATACAAAAGCAAGAAATGACTTGGTTAAACAAAAACAGGGCTGCTACTTCACCATCGTTCGCAAAATTAGGCATAGCCTCAGTCCACTTCGTAAAGTAGTCTACTGCTATGATAATTTACTTATGACCCTTTACCGAAGGTGGGTTAGAAGTAGTATAATCAATACCCCATTTTTTGAACAGACCGATAGTGACAACAAGAAAGAGCGGAGTTGGATAAGCATGCATATTCCAAGTATAGACTTGACAAGGATGGAATTTTTTGACCGCCTCAACAAAATATTTCAAAATCGAGGGCCATAAACTCCTGCACGCAAAATAGTTTGGGTTGTAGCAAGCCCAGATAAATGATGAACACAAGATCCAATGTGGAAATCGCTTATCACAACCTCAAAATCGTCAAGAGTTAAGCAACGTCTAAGGATATAATTGACCCTGCGAAGATATAGAGTTTCACTGATAATAGGATAATGTTTTTCCAAGTGACACAAATTTTGACGCTCATTTTTCAAAAAATCTAAGGGAACGACTATGTGAAGAAATCTGGAGACAAAAAATGAGATCTCCATACTAAGGATCTCATGAATAAATGATGAAAATATGTTCTTATTGGAACGAATATTCATAAACAATGTCTTCTCCACAGGAAAACTCAGAGATAAACTCCTCAAATACAAAATATTTATTGGATTTGGAAGAGAGGAATTGCTATGAAACTAGCTCCAAAAATAGAATAAAAGAGAGATCAACGCCTTATAAATAATTCACTTCGAGGGGGGAACCTCCTTTACATTACATAAATGAACAATTCTTAGATGATACAAATGAGAAAACCTCCTTTGATATATAGGAGTCCATGCGGTCACAATATAATCCTAGCTGACCTAGCAATAATAATGTAAGTTCACAATAATAACAATATGGGGGTTATATGGGTACAACAATAACAATAAGGGGGTTACACTAACAACAATAAGGGAGCATACTAGTAATATAGGGACCTAACATAAAAAAATGTTGTCCTCAATGCTTGTGTAGCTTTGGATGCCTCTGTATAAAATTCTCATCCTCCCATGTAGAATCTTCAGTGGGTAACTTATTCCACTTGATGAGATACTTTGAAATTGATCGATTTCGTAGCTGTCGAGTTCTTGTTTCCATGACTGCTTCAGGTTCCAAAATTATTTTTCCTTCCTCATCAAGTTCTAGAAATATTGTTTGAATTGGAAGTTTGTCACCTATAACCTTCTTTAAGCATGAAACATGGAAAAATGGATGCACTCATGAAGAAGTAGGAAGTTCCAATTTGTATGCCATAGTACCAATATTTTGCAACACCTTGTAAGGACCATAGTACTTTGGCGATAATTTATTATCCTTCTTAGCTTGCTTGAGGGACATTTTTTTATATCGTATGTAGCCGTAAAAATACCCAGTCTCCCACATAACAAATTATCTCGCTGTGATGTTGATATGCCTGTTGTTTCATTCGATTTTGTGCCAAATTTAGGTTATCCTTTAAGATTTGGAGAAATTTTTGTTGATTCTTGATGTGATATTCCACTGCTTGAACCTTAGAATTTTCTCTTAAATATGATGTGATGGATGGTGGTTGATATCCATAAAGTGCCATAAATGGGATCATTTTTGCTAGAGTATGGAATGAAGTGTTATATCACCATTCAGCGAGAGGTAACCACTTGACCCATTACGTTTGTTTGTTACAAAAAAAAAAACGAAGATATCCTTCCAAAAATTTGTTCACTATCTCAGTTTGACCATCGGATTGAGGATGATAAGATGAGCTATGAGCTAGTTGAGTACCCAAACAAGAAAATAATTCCATCAAAAAATTTCCAGTAAAAATGGGATCTCTGTCGCTTACAATAATCTTTGGGTTTCCATGTATCTTTTGAATTATTTCCATAAACTCAATAGCGATTGTAATTATTTTAAATGGATGGGATAATGGAAAAAATTGTGCATACTTGGTAATTCTATTAACTACCACCATGATGACACTCTTTCCTTCGGACATAGGTACACCTATGATAAAATCCATTGAAATCTCCTCCCAGTGTTGAATTGGAATGGATAAAGGCTTTAGAAGACCCGAGTTCTTAATTGTCTCAACTTTATTTTGCTGGCAAACCAAACATTCCGCCATAAACTTTTGAATATCGGATTTAAGGCCATCCCAAAAAAATTCTTTCTTCACGTTGTGGTAAGTTTTTAAAAATCCTGAGTGTCCTCCTAAAAAAAAAGTGTACAACTCCAAAAGAATATTTTGTTTTAGTTGGGAATTATTAGAAATATATAAGAGATATTTATACCATAAGGAGTCATTTTTCAAACTAAATCTATCATATGTACTAATATATTTCTACAAATTTTGAATGAGTGTCCACACTTCTTCGTCCTTCTTCCATTCATCCCCTACTTCAGTTATCCAACCTGGTTGGATAATAAAATTGGCACAAAGCAATGTTTCCACCTCTTCATCCTTCCTTGAGAGTGCATCTGCAATAACATTTAGCTTCCCTTTTTGTAGATGATTTCAAATTCATAACCTAACATCTTTGTGACCCATTTTTGATGTTCTTCTAAAGATAATCTTTGTTCCAAAAAGTGTTTAAGACTATCATCATCATTTTTTACCTTGAAGTGTCTTCCCATTAGGTAACCTCGCCATTCCTTCAGTGCGTGTAGTATTGCCAACATTTCCTTCTCATAAATATCTTTCTATAAATACTTTCCTTTGATTGGACAACTTCCAAAAGAAATGGGTCTTCCTTCTTGCATTAAAAAATCACTAATTCCATTTCCTGAGGCATCACATTCTATAATAAATATTTTTGCAAAGTTCGGTGTAGCTAAGATCAGTGCTAGGAACATTGATCCTTTAAGATGTTAAAAGGCATTAGTTTCCTCAGGATTCCATGAAAATGCATCTTTCTTCATAAAAGTTGTTAGAGGTGCTACTATTCTCCCATAATTCTTAACAAATTTGCAATAATACCCTATTAAACTGAGAAATCCTTGCAACTGCTTTATGGTTGTGGGGACTTTCCATTCCTTAATGGCTTTAATTTTGTTAGGGTCTACCTTAACACCCTCGTGAGATACAATATGACCCAGATATTCCACCTCTTGTACTCCAAAGAAACATTTGGAGGTTTTTTCATATAATTGTTTCTCATCCAATAGTTTGAGCACCGTGTCAACATGTTGAACATGATCCTTCCAAGACGTGTTGTAGATTAGTATATCATTAAAAAATAACAACACAAAGTTTCTAGGGAAGGGTTTGAAAATGGAATTCATCAACCCTTGAAATGTAGAAGGTGTATTGGAAAGGCTAAAAGGTATGGCCAAAAATTCATAATGACCCTCATGAGTTTGAAATGTTGTTTTCGCAATATCTTCAGTCTTCATTCTAATTTGATGATATATTGAATGAAGATCCAAGTTGGTAAAATAATTTTCTCCATCTAATTCATCCAATAATTCGTCAATCATAGCAATGGGAAATTTATCTTTAATAGTGAGATTATTGAGCTCCCTATAATCCGGACACATGCAACATGATCCTCCTTCTTGTGCAACAATACTACTGGAGTAGAGAAAGAACTTTGACCAGGTTGAATTATACCCGCCTCTAACATTTCTGCAATCATACGTTCAATTTAACTCATTTGGACATAAGGACATTCGTAAGGCTTGATGTTTGGAGGAACACTTCCTGGAATCAAATTGATAACATGATCATGATCATGAATAGTTGGGAGTCCTTCAAGAGTTTAAAACACCTTAGAATGATTGTCCAATACTTTTTGGAGACATGGAGAAATAGATGATTTTGATGTTGGAAATTCTAGTCAGCATAATTTTGCAATTACGCCTCATTGTTATTTCTTCTGAAGCTTTTTCATGACATTAGAGCTTATTATTATTTTTTGATTCCCTGCGATACCCCATAGTTCGAATTCCATTCCTTCCGAAAACAAATTCAAGAAAATTTCTTCAAAATTAAAAGCTATCATCCCCAAAGATTGTAACCATTGTAATTGTAGTACAACATCAAAATCTCCCATTGGAATGGAAAGCATTGGACCATTAAATACATATTCCCCCATGTTTAGCTTTATATTATGGAATTTTCTAGAGAAATTTATATTTTCTCCATTGGCATCCATTACTTGACATTCTGGTGTTGGGTATAGGAAGCAATTCAATTCCTTGGCCACCTTATAATGAATAAAATTATGTAATATTCCCAAATGGGAAAAGTAGGAATATAGTGCAAAAAGATGGAAAAATAATGTAAATCATCATATAAAATCAAGAGACCAATATGGAAACCTTTCATAAGTTATAGAAACAACAAAATATGCATAAATAATGGTCCATAAGATACACAACAAGAAAGTACAAGCCTCCAATGGAAAAAATCCCTCAATATGAGGTGCTGATATTATATAGAAGATTGGAAGACTATTAGAACGCTATTTTAAAGGCACTGATATAGAAATGAATATAAATCATATCTAAGGCTGATATGTGTCTCAAAAGATAGATCTACTATAGATCTGAGCACTATACAACCTCCTTTAAAGAACCACTTAAGGGTTTTCAACAAAACACCATGTACAAGATGGGGATCTAGGCCCTAGGGCTGAAGATCCACTGAAAAATACAGATCTAGAAAGTGTGGCTAATCTGATATGATCAATAGAATAGACTCCTCTAATATATCCTCTAAATGAAAGGAAAATCCCTTTCAGTAGAAAATCAACTCTCCAAATGGTGTGCCAATCCACCCTGCAACTCCTCCTACAAAAATAATGCAGATCTGAAAGTAAATTTCATTGTATGGATAAATAAATGGTTGGCCTAATTCCAAGATCTGAAAATATGCACAAGGGCCTTTTGTACTATCCTCCAAATGGAAAGGAAGCCTCCTCCACTGGAAATGAGCAATGAAATGACCCACATCTAGTCTCCACTGCTGCAACCTACAAAATAGCCAAACCCTCAATAGGATCTGCGCTATAAATGAAATATGAAGCTTGGCCTTAAGCCTGATAGTGGGAAATTTAGTACAAAACTCCTCCTAGAGCTTCATAGTGGTAGAGGTGGGATTCCCTATCAGGAACACACAGTGCTAAACAACACTCAATCTCAGCTAAACAACAAGAGAAATACATGTGTCTAAACAAACCATATATTCAGAAATATCATATACCAATACATATGAAATATGGATTCCATACTCTTCCTTAAATAAGGTATGAGCTTCAAAACCGTAAGCCCCATCCAATAATAGCACTACTTCCATGTGAAAGCATCTCCATCTAAACTACGCCGTCTCTCATTGATGACCACTCCTCCATGACAACGTTGTTGATTTGGTCAAGGTTGACCCACTTAAGGTGTTCCAGCCCCTTTTCACACCGAAGGGTGCTGAATTAAGCTGCCAAGATCTATCTCTGTCACATGGGCATTTATTTATTCATTATTAAGGATAATTATGGACCTCCCTTGTCCTCTTATTCATAAAAAAAAGTAGCAAAACAAAATTTAATATTCCAACTAGCTCATGGCTAATTGGGAATATTACAGTCCTCCCTTCCCAAATGTTCCTTGCAATCAAGAAACTAACAAGGTGAGTGCTGCAACTCTCCATCATTTGTGACACCAACATGTTATAAGATTCCCTCATAAGCTAAGTGTCTACCAATCCATCCCTCCATGAATTTCTCCTCCCAAGTTCTCATGAGATGCAAATAATCCATCCCATAAGGAGATAATAGTTCAAATGAAACAAACATGGTTTTCCCAATTTTCTCCTTGAAACATGTAGTATAATGAACATGGTGAATATCTTTCACATAGGGCACATACATTCCTCCCATCTTCCCTCCAAACTATAGGTTTTAACCCTGTACAAAAATTATTTGCAAACAAATTTTAAAAACAAAAAATAAACAATAGCAGGAGCATAAAACATAAAACAGATATACTCAAATATTTTCCCCTGAATCCCAAATCGATACAACCAACTTGATTTTAATTATATTCCTTTTAGTGTTACAACACATATATACATGCCGAAGCATACATAAACCCCAATCTATTAACCCTGGATTAGAACATAACCGTACTTCCCTTGACTGGATCTACAAAATACCAAGGCCGAAAACCATCATGCCCAAAACCATGTCCAAACCCATGCACAAAACCATGTGTGGGTCTATCCACTGGAAAATAAGGTCCAATTTTTTTTTCTCAGGATGCTGCCCCGCACCACGACAAGGGGGGCTACTGTACCCCCCATGACTCCCCTGCTATGCTTGGTGCAACGTACCTGCGGGGAGGGGGGCTTTCGTCCCCCCTGTGACCCCCCGCATGTGACTAGTGATGGAAATAATATAGCACATACCCAACACAAACATTCCCATAAAAATTATAAGTACATAATCAATGTATGGGATCAAATTTAAGTACATACAAGCAGAAATTTGTGTAAATGGAGCTGGGTCATAGTCCCACATGTGGAAAAAGCACAGTAAATTTTCTGAATGCATCAGATAATGATGTGGTAAGTGGTTTCCCCACCACTTACTTGTTGCCCAAGTCATCTCATCATGGATGAAAGTGTGAGATATGTTTGGTGCCCTTGGAGTTCACCCACAATGATAAAAAACCTCCCTATGTCCTCTAAGGGAGTGCCCATGTTCAGAAATGTTTATGGCCCAAAGTTGACTATGAAGTTTATATGGGATAATGCTCCTTCTTGGAGCTATGGCCTGCATATACATGGTAAAGGAATGGAACTAATCATTAAATGAAACATTAGTTACATGAGTATGTTCTTTATCAAAAATTTTGTTCATACAAATGGAGTGGCTAATAGATATATCTCCTCTCATTCCAAAAGAGGAAAGAGGTGGCTAAAATAGCTCCTTCATTGAGTCATGTCTCTCTTCCAACTCCACATGTTTGATTCATCTTTGAAAATTCTGATATAGTTCCTCTTCAAAGCCTTCCCAAGTGTAGCTTTCCATGATAGTGTTGTAGGCCTTCATGGAATAAGCATGGTTGAAAATGAACTCTTCACATTCCCTTTGTAGAAACTTATCCTTGAGCTTGGAGGCTCTAGATAAGAATATCCTACCATTATAATAGATGAATTATCCTTTTACTAAGAATCCCTCTTCATGTAGTTTCTCATCAAGTATCATGAATGTGAAAAGATCCTTGGAATAATCCACCAACAATTGGGATTTCCAATATGGATCATGTTGTGTAACCAACTCCAAAAATAGAAGAAAATAGATATTAACGCCTTAGAAATAAGCCACTTCGAGGGGGAAACCTCCAATACATTACATAAATGAACAATTCTTGGATGATACAAATTACAAAACCTCCTTTCTATATATTGGAGTCCATGGGGCCATAATGTAATCCTAGTGGGGCCACAATGTAATCATAGCCGACCTAACAATAATAATTTAATGGCACAATAATAACAATATGAGGGTTACATGGGTACAATAATAACAATAAGGGGTTTACACTAACAACAATAAGGGACTATACTAGTAATATAGGGACATAACATGCTGCTTTCCTTCAGAAAAGTGTTTTCCTCAATGCTTGAGTAGCTATGGGTGCTTCTGTATAAAATTCTCATCCTCCCATGTAGAATCTTCAGTGGGTAAGTTCTTCCACTTGATGAGATACTCTGAAATTGATCGATTCCCTAGCTGTCGAGTTCTTATTTCCGTGACTGCTTCAGGTTCCAATATGATTTTTCCTTCCTCATCAAGTTCTGGCAATATTGTTTGAAATGGAAGATTTTCACTTATAACATTCTTTAAGCATGAAACATGGAAAACTGGATGCACTCGTGAAGAAGTAGGAAGCTCCAATTTGTATGCCATAGTACCAGTCTTTCGCAACACCTTGTAAGGACCATAGTACTTTAGCGATAATTTATTATCCTTCTTAGCTTGCTTGAGGGACATTTGTTTGTATGGTTGTAGCCATAAAAATACCCAGTCTCCTACATCAAAACTTCTCTCACTGTGATGTTGATCTGCCTGTTGTTTCATTCGATTTTGTGCCAAATTCAGGTTATCCTTTAAGATTTGGATAAATTCTTGTGGATGCTCGATGTGATATTCCACTGCTTGAACCTTCGAATTTTCTCTTAAAGATGATGTGATGGGCGGTGGATGATATCCATAAAGTGCCATAAATGGGGTCATTTTTGTTGCAGTATGGAAGGAAGTGTTATACCACCATTCAGCAAGAGGTAACCACTTGACCCATTGTGTTTGTTTATCAGATACAAAAAAATGAAGGCATCCTTCCAAAAATTTATTTACTATCTCAGTTTGACGATCAGATTGAGGATGATAATATGAGCTATGAGCTAATTGAGTTCCAAAAAAAGAAAATAACTCCATCCAAAGTTTTCCAGTAAAAATGGGATCTCTGTCACTCACAATCACCGTTGGGTTTCCATGTAGCTTTCGAATTGTGTCCATAAATGTAGTAGGAACTGTACTTACTTTAAAGGGATGAGATAATGCACAAAAGTGTGCATACTTGGTAAGTCTATCAACTACCACCATGATGACACTCTTTCCTTTGGACTTAGGTAAACCTATGATAAAATCCATTAAAATCTCCTCCCAACGTTGACTTGGAATGGATAAAGGTTGTAGAAGTCTTGGGGTCTTAATTATCTCAACTTTATTCTGCTGGAAAACCAAACATTCCACCACAAACTTTTGAATATCAGATTTAAGGCCATCCCAAAAAATTTCTTTCTTCACCTTGTGGTAAGTTTTTAAAAATCCTGAGTGTCCTCCTAAAGGAGAAGTGTGAAATTACAAAAGAATATTTTTCTTTGGTTGGGAATTCTTACAAAGATACAAGTGATCTTTGAACCATAAGGAAACATTTCTCCAACTAAATGTATCAGATGTACTAGGATCTTGCTGCAACTTTTGAATGCGTGTCCATACTTCTTTGTCCTTCTTCCATTCATATCTTTCTTCGGTTATCCAATCTGGTTGGATAATATAAATGGCACAAAGAAATGCTTCCACATCTTCATTCTTTCTTGAGAGTGCATCTGCAACAACATTAAGCTTCCCTTTTTTGTAGATTATTTCAAAGTCATAACCCAACATCTTTGTGACCCATTTTTGTTGTTCTTTTGAAGATAGTCTTTGTTCCAAAAAGTGTTTAAGACTATCATGATTAGTTTTTACCTTGAAGTGTCTTCCCATTAGGTAAGTTCGCCATTTCTTTAGTGCATGCAGTATTTCTAACATTTCGTTCTCATAAATAGGCTTCTGTAAATACTTTCCTTTTATTGGATGACTTTCGAAAGCAATGGGTCTTCCTTCCTGCATTAAAACAACACCAATTCCATTTCTTGAGGCATCGCCTTCCAAAATAAATTTTTTTGTGAATTTGGGCATAGCTAAGACCAGTGCTAGGCACATTTCCTCTTTAAGATGTTCAAAGGCCTTAGTTGCTTCAGGATTCCTTGAAAATTCATATTTATTCGATAATGTTGTTATAGGTGCTGTTATTATCCCATAATTCTTAACAAACTTGCGATAATACCCTGTTAACCCGAGAAATCCTCGCAACTTCTTTATGGTTGTGGGGACTTTCCATTCCTTAATGGCTTTAATTTTGTTAGGGTCTATCTTAACACCCTCGTGAGATACAATATGACCCAGATATTCCACCTCTTGTACTCCAAAGAAATATTTGGATGTTTTTTCATATAATTATTTCTCTTGCAATAGTTTGAGCACCCTGTCAACATGTTCAACATGATCCTTCCAAGACCTACTGTAGATTAGTATATCATCAAAAAATACTAGCAGAAATTTTCTAAGGAAGGTTTTTAAAATGGAATTCATCAACCCTTGAAATGTAGAAGGTGCATTGGTAAGGCCAAAAGGCATGACCAAAAATTCATAATGACCCTCAGGAGTTCAAAATGTTGTTTTTGGAATATCTTCAGTCTTCATTCTAATTTGATTATATCTTGAATGAAGATCCAACTTCGTAAAATAAATTGCTCCATGTAATTCATCCAATAATTCATCAATCATAGGAATGGGAAATTTATCTTTAATGGTGAGCTTATTGACCTCCCTATAATCTGGACACATGCGCCATGATCCATCCTTCTTGTGTACCAATACTATAGGAGTAGAGAAAGAACTTTGACTAGGTTGAAATATACCCGCCTCTAACATTTCTGAAATCATACGTTCAATTTCGCTCTTTTGGACATAAGGATATCTATAAGGCCTGATGTTTGGAGGAACACTTCCCGAAATCAAATTAATAGCATGATCATGATCACGAATAGGTGGGAGTCCTTTGGGAGTTTCAAACACCTTGGAATGATTTTCCAAGACTTGTTGGAGAACTACAGAAATAGATGATTTTGACGTTGGAACTTCTAGTGAGAATTATAGTGCAATTATGCCTCGTTGTTCTTTCTTTAGAAGCTTTGTCATGACATTAGAGCTTATTATCTTTCTTGGCTTCCCTGCAATACCCCGTAAAAGCTACCGTCCCCAAATATTGTAACCATTGTACTCCTAGGACAACATCAACACCTCCCATAGGAATGGAAAGCATTGGACTATTAAATACATATTCCCCCATGGTTATCTTGATATTATGGCATTTTCCAAAGAAATTTATAGTTCCTCCATTTGCAACCATCACTTGAAATTCTGGTGTTGGGTATAGGAAACAATTCAATTCCTTGTCTACCTTACAATGAATAAAATTATGGGTGCTACCTGAATTAATCAACACTATCACCTTTTTCTTCTTGATATGTCCTTCTATCTTGAGAGTTTGAAGAGTGGTAATTCCTGCCAATGCATTACACGATATGGTTAGACTCATTTCTTCCTCTTCTAAGGCTGGTTCCTGGTGTATATCATCTTCTTGTTCATTTTCTTCTTCCTCTTCACAATCTATGTAGAATAATTTCTTCTCAACACACCTATGACCCTTAGTGTATTTGCTATCACAACTGTAACAAAGCCCTTTTGCTCTTTTTTCTTCCAATTTTTGTGGTGTCAACCTTGTAGGTTGTGGAAATCTAGGCGTAGCAACACTTCCTTCTTTATAGAAGTGAGTGGTAGGCTTCCTTTAAAGTACCTATGAAGAGATCAATCCTATGTTCCTCTCGAATATTAGTTACCCTTATATTCAATTTTTGGAAGTCCTCAATGTGCTCCCCCACTAAGTCCTTTTGTTTGAGATTTATCAATTGGCTAAAGAAGGTGTTGCTCTTTGTATCCTCATAATGTGCTATCATTTCCTCCGTAAAAATTGACCAAGTGACAATTCTTTTACGAGAGCAAAGCCATCGATACCATAAAAATTTATTTTGTTCTAAATGTAAAGTTTCAATGCGTACCTTTTGTGTGTTTTGCACATTATGGAGATCAAAATATTACTCCATCTGTAGTATCCATGTTACATGATCTTTTCCGTCAAACTTCCTCATATCCATTTTTAGAATATGGTGGTTCTTCTTGCCAACATTAGAGTTTATGAATTCACGATTAACATTTATTTTGTTCTCATCATGAGTTTCCTCTACTCTCTTTTCACCATTAGGAAACATTTCTTATATCAACTTTGTCAAACCTTCCATGTCTTCTTTTAGATCATTATTCATGTTTTCCATTTTAGCTTCCATGTCATCCATCTTAGATTCCATGCTAGCTTCCATGCCATCTATCTTAGATTCCACGACTTTCTTCAAACCATCCATATTATTCTTCAAATCATCCATCTTTTCTTCCACGACTTTCTTCAAAACTTCCATTTCATTTTTTTCTGCTCTTTGCGAGAGCGAAATTTGGTGCACTTGCTCTTGTAATTTTGATACATCATGTTGCAATTCTTCACCTTCATGAGTCATAGTAGAGCCTTCTGAAGGCTTAATGGGTTTTGAATTATTTTTACGGGGCATTTTTTCGAACCCAATACTCATATATATTCTACAATACACCCTTGTAATCAATTCAAATTGATTCTTCAAACAAGACTTATGCAATTTGGAAAAAAAATACACACCTTTTTCTTGCTTTTCAGGAGCTCGATATTGAAATTGGATTATCTCTTAGATTGTAGCTCTTCAATATCTGAAACTGGGCACTGAGGTAGCCTTCTAAATTATCTTTTGAATGCCATAGGTATGACTTGATTTGGATTCTCCAAGGCAAAGTTATGTCCAATATACCACAATGACTTAATTATGGACTGGTTCAGTAGAGAGAACTTGTACGACTTGCCACATGTCATTGTTTCGTCTTTTAGCTTTGAAATTGATAGCAATGAAACTAAATTCCATGTAATTGTGACCACGCTTTACAACACTCCAATCCGATTCTCAGAGAGAGAGTTATGAAGCTTTTCCCACGATCATCTCTTTGAGATGAAATTCAGGAGCCTGAAAAATCACTACCTTCTACAGATCATATCCCCAAAATATTACGAACCAAGCTCTGAAATATTTTGACTAGTTTCCTTAGGATTTCAGCTTCACGCCCTAAAATTTTTAGATTCTGAACCTTCGTAGAAAAAAATCTATAGCGCAAATGCCACGATGACCTGTTTAGATTAAATTGAGGAGCTTGCAAAAATACCTAACTTCCAAAGATCATATCTCCAAAAATATTGTGAACCAAGCTCTGAAATATTTTGACCATAATCCTTAGGATTTCGGCTTTGCACCCTAAAACTTTTAGCTTCTCAAACTTCGTATAAAAAAATTTATAGTGAAAATGCCATGATGACCTATTTGGAGCAGCGAAACCCTAGAATCCAAAGCCTTTGATACCAAATGTTTTGTAACCAGCTCAAAAAATAGAAGAAAAGAGATATCAACGCCTTATAAATAAGCCACTTTGACAGGGAAACCTCCAATACATTACATAAATGAACAATTCTTGGATGATACAAATTACAAAACCTCCTTTCTATATATAGGAGTCCAAGGGGCCATAATTTAATCCTAGTGGGGCCACAATGTAATCCTAGCCGACCTAACAATAATAATTTAAGGGGCACAATAATAACAATATGGGGGTTACAGGGGTACAATAATAACAATAAGGGGTTTACACTAACAACAATAAGGGACTATACTGGTAATATAGGGACCTAACAGATCAATCTTCCATAGTGACAGCACTGATGATCTATCATATGGATTCCCTTCTCCTTGACATCTCGCATGCCAAAGGTATATGTTTAAAGGTTGCTGCTATCTCCTCCTTGCTGCTCTTCTTGCAGATGCTCATGCTCCAATAAATTTTGAAGCTTTTGGAGGCTAGTCTCCCATGGGAGGCTATCATCTATCCAAAACTTCCTGAGTTTAGCCAAAGCATGCATGTGTGGCCACCATATTCTATCATGTACGTAAGATTCCTCTTCAAATGAGAGTATATTCTAAGTCTCCAGAGCCAAGGAATGGTCTCCTTGCTCCATGATGGTTTCACCCTCCATTCCTACAACATTTCCTCTTAGCGCAGCATGATATGTGAGAGTGGGTAATTATGATAGTGAGAGAATACCCCCCTCCTTCTTCAGCCTACCCAAGACTCTCAGCGTTGTATCATGGTCTTCTAATTCTCGCATCCCTGCTAGATTTATGCTTGGAGAATCATATTGTGAGACATCTCTCACCAAATCTAATTCAGGTGGCCTCCCAGGTGGTTTGCCATAATATAGTGATGTCTCTAGGACCATCCTCATATTCATAATAGATGGGATCATTATGTCCCTGCATCCACTGCTCAAATTCAACTCTTTTTCTTGCGTGGAAGTGTTATGATAGTTGGGTACCACTCTTAATGATGCAAGAGTTCCTCTAATTGGAGAATTTTTTCCATCCTCACCTCCAGGTGGTGGTGGATCATCTCTTGTTATTCCAGCATTGTGACCCCTTCTTGGTTCATCTTCTTCTTCCTCCTCATCATCTAAGAAGACCTCTATGTAGTGTGAATTTCCTGCTGCACATCTATTTCCAGGTGCCCAATATTCTTGCCATGTGAAAGAAAGCTTCCTCCTCCTCAAATCTCTTTGGATATCATCATCAAGGGCTTTTTTATTTTGGCTCTTTTTTGAAAGAGGAGCCTTCTCATCTTGACCCTTTGATGGAAAAGAGGGCTTATGGTGAAATGTTTCCTCTTCTTTTGGCAAGGCATCTTGAAGATATCTAGCCCTTTCAATGAAATCTTGAAGGGTAGTTGGCTTGGTAGACTTAACCAACCCATGAAGAGGTTCATCTAACCCATCAATGAACATGTAGACCCTTCTTGCTGCAGATAAATCAGGAGCCATAACAAAAAGTCTTAATAATTCAGAAATGTAATTTTTTGGATTACCTTATTGTTTTAGCTTTGCAAGCCCCATGAATGGTGCTTCAGGATCTACTCTATCAAACCTCTCCACCAGCCTCATTATGAACTCTGAATATGCAGTCACATTAGCATGACCTAATGTAGACAAGCCATGGAAGCACCAATCATGTGCTTCACCCTCAAGGTGCAGCACTACAATCATAATGGCCTCCATTTCTGGAACTTTGTTCAACTAGAAGTAGATGTCAAGCTTCTCTACCCATGATTTGGCAGTGCACTTGGATGACCCATCAAAGTTGGGTAAGAAAAATCTGCCCATAGTGCGGTGTAGATCATGATTCTGAATGAATCCACCACTTCTATTATGATGCCTAGGTCTTCTATTGTCCTTGATTTGACAAAATTCTTGAAAAATCAAGTGCACCTTGAATCTCTGCGTTTTAGACTCATACTCCATAAAATAGTCTTCAATGGATTCTTTCTCTTGAAACCCTTGATTTCCCACAACCAAGAATGTAGGGATAGTAGAGCGTTGGGAAACTTTTGGTTGTTGCACTGGTTGATCACTCTAGTGATGAGACATGCCAGAACCTTCACCACGATGAAATACTTTAGGGGATTCCTTGTATCTATCCATCTTCATCTCCTTGATCTCTCTAGCAATGTATTTCATGGCTCCAAGAAGGATCTTAGGGAACTCCTTCTCTTCATCTTCTCCTCTAGATAAAGGGGTTTTACCCTTGTCTTCTTTGTCATTTTTATAATAAAACTTCCGGTGTCATATTCATTGATACCTCTTCTCTCTATCAGTAAGAGGATCTGCTTCTTTAGATGACATATTAGCTTTTCAAGGTGCACAAGTTGTGCCAAGATTATGCTCCGATACCACTCTAATATTCCCAAATGGGAAAAGTAGGAATATAGTGCAAAATGCTGGAAAAATAGTGTAACTTAGCATATAAAAGTAAGAGACAAATATGGAAACATTTAATAGGTTATAACAATAGAAAAATATGCATAAATAATGGGCCATAAGATACACAACATGAAAGTATAAGCTTCCAATGGATAAAATCCCTCGATATGACGTGTTGTTACTATATATAAGTCTGGAAGACTATTAAAACATTTTTTTAAAGGAACTGCTAAAGCAAATGATTATACATCAGATCTAAGGCTAATATGTGCCTCAAAATATAGATCTACTATAGATCTGAGCACTATACAACCTCCTTGAAGAACCCCTTAAGGGTTTTCAACAAAACACCATGTACAATATGGGGATCTAGGCCCTAGGGAAAAATATCCACTACAAAATACATATATGGAAAGTTTGGTTGATCTGATATGAATAATATAATTGCCTCCTCCAATAGATCCTCTAAATGAAAGGCAGATCCCTTTCACTTAAAAATAAATTCTCCAACTAGTTTGCCAATCCACCCTACAACTCCTCCTACAGAAATAACACAGATCTTAAAGTAGAATACACTATAGGGATAAATAAATGGTTGGCCTAATGCCAAGGTCTGAAAATATACACAAGGGCCTTCCTTGCTATCCTCCCAATGGAAAGGAATCCTCCTCCACTGAAAATGCGTAATGAAATGACCCAAATCTAGTCTCCACTGTTGCAACCTACAAAACAACCAAACCCTCAATAGGATCTGTGCTGTAAATGAAAGATGAAGCTTGGCCTTAAGCTTGATAGTGGAAAATTTAGTACAACACTCGTCAAAGAGCTTCTCAATGGAAGAGGTGGGATTCTCGATCAAGAACACCATTGCTAAACAACACACAATCTCAGCTAAACAACAGGAGAAAGATATATGTCTAAACAAACCATATATTCAGAAATATCATATACCAATACATATGAAATATTGCTGCCATTATCTTCCTTAAATAGTATATGAGCTTGAAAACCCTAAGCCCCATCCAATAATAGCACTACTTCCATCCAAATCATCTCCATCTAAAACTATGCTATCTCTCATTGATGACCACTCCTCCATGAAAACGTTGTTGATTTGGTCAAGGTTGACCCAGTTAAGGTGTTCCAGCCCCTTTTCACACCAAAGGGTGCTCAATTAAGCTGCCGAGATCTATCTCTTACACATTGGCATTGATTTATTCATTATTAAGGAGAATTATGGACCTCCCTTGTCCTCTTATTCATAAAAAAGGTAACAAAACAAAATTTAATATTCCAACTAGCTCATGGCTAATTGGGAATATTACAAATTATGGGTACTACTCGAATCAATCAACACTATACCTTTTTTACTTGATATGTCCTTCTATTTTGAGAGTTTGAGGAGTGGTAATTCTTGCCAATGCATTACACGATATAGTCAAGCTAATTTATTCTTTCTCTACGGTTGGTTCCTTGTGTATATCCTCTTCATTTGAAGTTTCTTGTTCATTTTCTTCCTCCTATTCACAATCTATGTAAAACAATTTCTTCTTGGCACACTTATGACCTTTAGTGTATTTTATATCATAATTGTAGCAAATCCCTCTTGCTATTTTTCCTTCCAATTGTTGTGGTGTCAACTTTGTAGATTGTGGTAGTCTAGGAGTAGCAAAAATTCCATCTTTATATATGTGAATGGTAGGCTTCCTTGTCACCATAATTTTACATTCAATTTTTCTTGCCAACCTGAAAGCTTTCTCCAATGAATTAGGTTCCTTGACATGAACCTCATGTTGGATGTTATCCTTTAAAGTCCCTATGAAGACATCACTCTTGTGTTCCTATGGAATATAATTTACCCTTATATTCAATTTTTGGAAGTCCTCAATGAGCTCCACCATTGAACCCTTTTCTTTAGTTTTATCAATTGGCTAAAAAAGGTATTTTTCTTTGTATCCTCATAATGTGCTATCATTTCCTCCATAAAAATTGACCAAGTGACAATTTTTTTACAGGAGAAAAGCCATCGATACCATAAAAATGTATTTTTTTCTAAATATAAACTAGCAATGTGTACCTTTTGTTTGTTTTACACATTATTGAGATCAAAATATTGCTCCATCTATAATATCCATGTTACAGAATCCTTCCTATCAAAATTCATCATATCGATCTTTGGAATATGGTGGGTCTTCCATCCAACATTCAAGTTTATGAAATCATGATTAAAATTTGTTTTTCTCTCATCATGAGTTTCCTCTACTATATTTTCACCATTAGGAATCATTTCTTGTATCAACTTTGTCAAAAAATCCTCCAAACCTTCCATGTCTTCCTTCAAAACTTCCATTTTTTCTTCCATACCATCCATATTATCTTCCAAAACTTTCTTCAAACCATCCATCTTAGCTTCCATGCCATTCTTCAAAACTTCCATTTCATTTTTTGTTGGTCTTTGCGAGAGCGAAATTTGGTGCACTTGCTCTTGAAATTTGTATATACCATGTTGCACTTCTTTATCTTCATGATTCAAAGTAGAGTATTATGAGGGCTTGATGGGTGTTGAATTCTTTTTAGGGGGCATTTTAGAATCTGATACTTATATCTATGCTTGAATATTCCCTTGGAATCACTTCAAACTGATTTTTCAAACAAGACATGCATTTTGAAAAAAAAATACACACCTTTTTCTTGTTTTTGAGGAGCTTGGTATGGAAACTGGATTATCTCTATGATTTCAGATCTTTAATATCTAAAATTTGGTCCTCTAGTAGCCCTCTAAACATTATTTTGAATGCCATAGTTCTGATATGATTTGGATGCTTGAAGACAAAGTTATGCCCAATATCGCACAATGACCTAATTATGGATTGGTTCCATAGAGTGAATTCATATGACGTGCCATGTGTCACTATTTCCTCCTTTGGCTCTGAAATTGATACACAGGAAACCACAGTCTGTGTGATTTCTGATATGTTTCATAGAATTCCAATCCGATGCCTAGAGAGAGAGTTATGCGAATTTTCCCAATGTCCCCTCTTTTAGATGAAATTCGGGATCCTGCATAAACCCTAACTTCCATAGATCATATATATGCAAATATTGCAAACCAAGATTGGAAATTTTGACACCAACTTCCTCAGGATTTTGGCTTCATGTGTTTACAATTTCAACTTTTGAACCTTAGCAGAAAACAAGTTATAGAAAAAATGCCACGATGACCTATTTGGAGTAGAGAAACCTTAGAATCCAAAGATCTGATACAAAATGTTATGAAACCAACTCCATAAATAGAAGAAAAGAGAGGTAAACACCTTAGAAATAAGTCATTTCGTGGGGGAAACCTCCTTCACATTACAGAAATGAATAATTCTTGGATAATACAAATGAAAAACCTCCTTCTATATATAGGATTCCATGGGGTCACAACATAATCCTAGCCGACCCAACAATAATAATGTAAGGGCACAATAATAACGATATGGGGGTTACAGGGGTACAAAAATTAAAATAAGGGGGTTACACTAACAATAATAAGGGATTACACTGGCAATCTAGGGACCTAATAGAAATTTGAGATCAAACTCTTGGACAATGACAATCCATTGATTGTATTTGCCCCTAATCACTTTCCTATTGAGAACAAATTGAAATGGATTAACTGCTACCAAAACATAAGTTTTATGAAGAGGGATATAATGCCTGAGCTGCTAGAGAACATGGATATATTCCAAAGCTAATTTCTCAATGGGAGGATACCAGATTTCAGGACCCACCAAGCCTCAAGTATGGTAGTAAACAACATGCTCACAAAGAGCATCAACTTCGTGAATGAGAACCATACTGATAGTAGATTTTGCTTCAACGAGATACAAAAGGAAGTCTTTGCTATAATCAGGTGGACTCAATAATGGAGCAGAGATCAATTCCTTTTTAAAAGAATCAAATGAGCATTGAGAATAGTCATTCCAAAAGAATGAAACTCCTTTATTTAACAACCTCATAAATCCTTTCGTCACCTCGTCATAATTAACGATAAATATCCTTAAGAAATTGGCCTTACCTTGCAGACTTTTAAGCTGACGAATAGATGACGGGGAAGGAAAATAAATTATTGCCTCAACCTTGAAGGTATCTACTGAAATCCCTTTCATATACACAATGAATCCCATAAACAAACTAGATGTGATGACGAAAACACACTTTTTAGGGCTCAACCGAATTTTATAATAATGACCATGTTAGAAAACTTGTCAAATGTATGAACAATGATTAATTCTCTTTCGAGAGCGAGCAATTCAATCATCCAAATATGTTTTGATAATATGCTTGATGTCCTAGAAAGCATAGGACATGGCCCGCTCGAAAGTAGCTCCAACATTTTTAAGGTCAAAAGGCATCTTCTTGTATGTAAACATACCCCAATGGTAAATCAAAGCAACCTTATGCTGATCTTTAGGATGGATAGTAATATGATTGTATCCTGAGATATTTTCCATGAAGGAGAAAATCCAATTCCCTTCACACTCATCAATAATATGATCAATAAACGATGTGGGGTAACTATCTTTTGGAAATGTCTTATTCAAATCCATAAACCCATACAAACTTGGATCGTTCCTTGTTTCTTGTCCACATGCGCTGGATTTGAAACCAACTTAGTTAACGGAATGGGGTATATGAAAGTCGCCTTTGGCAGCTTCTCAACCTCGACCTTGATATTTATCACCTTCCTAGGGTTGACCGGACAAAGCTTCTGCCATATAGGCTTAGCATTTTCGTAAGTTTTGATGTCATGGTAGACAATAGATGGATCTATTCCATGAATTTCCTCATAATACCAAGCGAACACATCCTGAAATTCTCTAAAGATATGGGTGTAAGTATAAATTACTTCAGGGGAACATTCAGCTCCAATGAAGACATTCTCAATGGGATCTCTGGAGATTTTCACTAGGGAAGTCTCATAAATGAAAACCATATTCCCTTCAGCAAAAACCTGTGTTGGGGCTAAGGGGTTCAAGAGAGGGTGAACAAAACAAGAAGACTAAGGGCTAGACAATATTTTTTCAACTTATCGCAAGTCTGGTAGAAAATAAGACTGATGATGCAAATCATCCGATGGTCTTTCTACGCTAGTAATTTATTCGAGGATAGCCTGTTCAGATGGAAGAGTGGTATCAAGGAAATCTTGAGGAAAAGATGAAATAAGAGTACAAGTCGGAGCCACATCTCCATCCAACTCCTCTGGTGAAAGAGAAAATAGAACAAAGTCTCTAGAGTCATCAATAGATTGATTGGCAATCTCTATTGCAGACATAGGGAATTCCCTTCCACCCACTTGACCTTCCTCTAATGTGGAGGTATGAGAAGGTAAGGTCCAAGGGTCTGAAAAATAATTAGTTCGAAAGAACTCTCTTCGAGTAGGAACCCTGGAGAATGAGATAAAATTAATATGAACTGAAGGAGGCGGAAGATCAAAAGTACCCATCAACGATGTATACATTCGAACCCCCAAATTCTTAACAGGTTGTTGGTATCGTTCACCAAGGGTACATTAGAGTCAGCATATGCATTTGGATCTACAGGAGAACATTCCATCTGGTCAAAAATGACAATTCTCCCTTCGTGGGGAAAACATAAGATGTGAAATAATGATGAAGAAATAACATCCATCTCATAAATCCAATTTTTCCCCAACATAAGGTTGTAGTCTAAAAATGCATCAACTATGTCGACCTCAATATTGATAGTTTGACCCCGAACACAGATGGGTAAAGCTATAAAAATGCCATGTAGCCTATGAGAATGACCACCAAATGCAGTAAGAAGAGTAGGTGAGGGGAAAACTACAGGAGATCTAGTGGATTTCCAACATCAGATAGACATGACACATGTGGAAGCACCCTCATCGACTAGTGTTAAGAAAATATTGATCTTTTGATGTGTAGAATCAATCTAAAAAGCCATGTGATGAGGAAGCCTCTCCTTAAAATTATACATGTCAAATGTTATCATAAGAGAGTTTTTTTTATCAATAACCCTAATCACAGTGAGAAATGCACTCCTTTGTGTTGGGTACGACTGGAGTACCTTTAATGCAGACATGACACAAGGAATCTAGGCTAGATCTTCTATAATGGAGTAGTTTTGGGAAGCCTTGGAATTAGGATTAAGGAACTCATTTGGAATCTAGGCTTTGATGAGCCTCTTCCTTCTCCTCCATTCTTGAATATGATAGAAAATGTGTGTTTCCTTTTCCTACTAGAAATTGGCCAGGAGATTAGTTTGTGCATCATAATGAATAAGAAATTTGAAATGGTTCAAAAACATAGTATCCAACTCACCAAAAGTAACAAAACTCCCCCCTGTAAGCTCAATGTACCCGTTATGGGAATTTTGAGGTCTAAAATGGGTCTCCTAAGGAAATAATACAATAATAGCTAAACCAATAAAATAATATTTGTGAATTTGCAATTCACTTTTTGCACCACAATCCATGTAACCATAGTTAAATTCAATTCAAAATTTGTACCAAAATCAAATTAATAAAAAAATTGTATTGGTGTGACTATAAATAAGAATGAGTTTTTCAAGAAAAATTCATTATCATTGAACAACTAATGCATTTGTCCTTTGTACTTAAATAACTTAAAATAAATTATAAATATAAATTTATAAATTATAAATTATATTATATGCTATTAATTAAAATTTATATTATTTAAATTGTATAATAACATGCAATTAATATATTATATAATATAATCTAATATAATAAATGTATAGGGATATGCATTGTTTCTTTCAAGAAATATGAAATGACAATAATATATTTTTATTCAAGAAGTGTGAAATGACATTTATTATGAGTAGTTTACTTTGACTTTAAAAATACTTATACCACTACCATGGTTAACCATGAGTTTTTATCCACCATTGAGAATGTGACAAGTAAGTACCTTTAACTCAAGCAATGCCACCTCAACCATTATGGATGATGTCATCCCCTAAAATTTGATTGGTTCTCATAAATTGAATTTTGATTGTACATTTTCCTTAGGAGGCCTATTTTAGACCTCAAAATTCCCCTAATGTGAAACTTCACCAAACAGGTAAAACCATAGAATGACTAGGTTCTCACTTGAAAAAGAAGAGACACTAACACACAACAAGAAGAATTACAATCCAGACACCTAATAGGTTCCACAGGGATGACCAACAATAGGCAGGAAAGAGTTATAGGGTCCCAAAATTTAAAATTTAAAATTTTACTCGGCATACGTCGAACCAATGTGTGAAACACACGTGTATATGTGATTGTACCGAAAGTAACACATGTATATGCAGGTCCCTTTCGAAGAAACATAAGGTATACATGATTGTGAATACCTCAAGTAGCATATAGAAATTGTAGTAAAGAAAAATAAAAAAAAACAAGGCTTGATCCAGAAGATCAATACTTCTGCCTTGATTGGAAAATAACCTACTAGACTGAAAAAGTGATCAAACTACCAGGAAAACAAAAATATAGATAAAAACAACCCAAACTAGGAATTACACAAATGTAATCCCCAGTGTAGTCACAAGTTCTGTTACAGGAAAAGCTACCCTAAGGTCTGGGTTGAGGGACCTAATAGAGAGGAAGTCATATCATCACAAGAAGCACTCTAATTCTGAGTTTTAATGCTTTAACTACAAAATTGAGGATAGACAACCTTAACCATTTGTCGTATGTCTGGGGTCGATCCTGTAGGGTGTAAACCCTCCCCTACTCCTCGTGCTTAAAAACCTACAAATCAATCATAAAAAAACACACAATCTATTTTCACAACATATATGTCCTAGATTTCAGTATGTTAGCATATATAATCTCATAAAAATAACATGAAATAAACCATTACAAGATCATTCAGCATGTATAGGAGACATATAAAAAAACTAGTTCGAGAATGAGACATAGCTTCTTTTATTGATAATATGTAAAGAGAAAGTGGATAAATCACTTGAGATCTCCCACGGCTCCGAGCGAAACTGTCCTTTGGATCTGTCCAGCCCTAGCCTCACAAAGGTTCTTCCATAAATGGTGCACAAAGGATGTCACATAAAGTGGGGGTGAACATGGCAAGGAAACAAGGTTTTCCTAAACCTAGGAAGTGTGGGAGGCACAAGGAAATATTATACTTGATCAAGGCTATAAAATTATATAATTTCAATAGCATCCTCTCTCCTCCCTCGGGCCATTCCCTTGAGGTGCATTTATACTTCCTCAAATCAGTTTTTTAGTTGGGAAACAATTTGGACAAGGGCTAGGGTAGTTAAGTTATAGGAAAACCCGTAAACCCCACGCCATTATTAGTGAGTTATTATACTTTTTAATATTTTAAATAGTATATGCAGGTCAGTTATGGATGGAATCGCATCTGTACATGGAAAAATCTGAGCAGAGTTGCGTATGGAATTCAAAATACTGTTTTTTAATAATTTTGACCAAGTCTGAATGGAAGGGATGCCCAAGGCCAATGCATAAGTCATCAATTATATAGAGGTAATAAATAATGCTATAAAAACTGATGACTTATCTCGTGAATGATGCCTATTGTACTTGATTCCTACACATGTTACACCGTGATTATGAAAATGGAAGAAATATAAAACATGAAGACGTTGGTGATAAGAGATCACAAGGATGATTGTTTGATACATATTGATCATGATGAAGTGGTTTTGGTATGATAATTCTTCTTGGAAACTTCCCACACAAATCTCAACGCAACTTCCCACGCAGCATCCACATGAAGTAGTTTTCCAACCATAAAAAACGCAATTCTACAACTTCTCCTCCACATAACTCAATGTTCAACTCATCTTAACAAGGGTTTCTAGCTCTAGCTCCAAGAACTCCATTACCCTTCCATTAGCTCTGATACCACATGTTAAAAATCAAATCACGCAGAAAATACATAAAACACACATAAAAAACCATAGACAAAATATTTCCAGAAAAGGACTCAGACTCATGGCTTCCTCACATATTTTCTCGTTACTAAAAGAATGTAGTGTTACAAGTAAATAGATGAGGAGACAGTGTCTCAAGATAGTGCATTCTATCTCAGACACCTTGGTTGAGATAATTTCTCAACAAAACACACACCAATATAGGAGCTACCTAAACTAACTCCTATCTTAGAGGAACAACCCAATCTAAATAGTTAGCCATAAATTCCTAACTTTTAATATTCAATTTATTTATTTTATTTTTGGATTTATTATTTTTTTATGAGAGAGGCTAACAAAGATCTTGCAGACTTGTTTATTGATGTGCTTATGCTACAAATTTTGTATGATACTGGAAAACATGGCTACATTGTCCTATCTTACTAATTGGTTGTCTCATGTATTGTTGATACAAGTCTATGGTGTTCTCTCACGCTATATGATGCATCACTACTCTATCTTATTTCTTGATGATTCCCTCATATGTTTCTACGAAGGGAAGAGGGCAAGTTCACTTTGATGAAGACAAGAAATTAAGTTGATATATGATCTCTATGGAAATATATTATGATTGTTGAAATTGTAGACCCAGTAATAGGTTGATGAAATTGAAATTTACCCATGTTGTTGCTGACAGATATCGTTTGGCGCTGATGGGTAGAGCTATGGTTATGGTTTTCAAGCTGCATTTTCTTATTTTATATATATCCCCTTGGTCAAGTTTCTTTGATGAGATGGTTGTTGAGAATTTTTAGGATGCACATGTTTAGGGGGAGCATTAGTCGTGATCGTTATAATGCATTGTTGGCATTCTTTTGGTTACTGAAGTATGTTCAATGATCTCTCTCCATTGAGGTCCTTTGGTCTTTTTTATAACGTCATATTTTTAATTTGATGTAAGGGTAATGTTGATACCTATGATGTAAATATTTTCATATTCAGTCATGTATGGACTTTTTCAAATATGTAAACCCACTTGGTTTGGTGCTTGAGTAAAAAATGTAAACCCGCTTGGTTGGTTAGTCGCTTCAAATATGTAACCACACTTGGTTTGGTGGTTATATAGTCTTGCAAATATATTTTGTAGCTACGACATGTGTTCAGGGGGAGTATAATTTGTATAGTGCAGTGTAGACCTTGATATTCTTGTGTCGGTTTGCCATTTTCCATTAGGGGATTTTTGAGGTCTAAAATGGGCCTCGTAAGGAAAATGTACAATCAAAATTCACTGTATGAGAACCAATAACATTTTAGGCAATGACATCATCCCTAATGGTTGAGGTGGAATTGCTTGAGTTAAGAGTACTTACATGTCACATTCTCAATGGTGGATAAAAAATCATGGTTAACCATGGTAGTGCTTTAAGTACTTTTAAATTCATAATGTAAAGTACTCATAATAAATGTCATTTCACACTTTTTGAAAAAATATTATTATTTTCATTTCATATTTTTTTAAAGAAACAAAGCATATCCCTACATAATCTTCATGTATTTACACACTTTTCAATAAATATTATATTTGTATATTTCCAAATATTTATTTTTAAATTATATGTTCATCTGATTTTATTTAATATTAAAATTTCAAATTAATTATAAGTTAATATCTATACATATATTATATATATGAAATAAAAATAAATAAAAATGTAACCTTGTAATTTTAGGATAAACAAAATCTATAAGTAATATCATTATTATATTAATAACAATACAAACATATTAAAATTAAAGAAAAAATCATTTTAGTTTTGTTGGATGAAAAAAGGTGTATTAGTTTTGTATGTTAAAAAAAGATATTTTAGGTTCAACATAGTTTGGGGCAAAAAATTACTCAATTTTAATGTATATAAATATTATATTATACTTGTAAATATAAATTAAATTTATTTCAATACTTTTTTTCTTTAATTTTAAATAAAACTCAATTTATTTCATTATACTTATATTAATATATATATAATATTATGAAAAATAATCTAAATGTTATAAAATATATATTATATTATTTTTTATATTATATATTATTCTTATTATGTTATAAATCAAATCAATTCAATATGTAATATAAAATTCCTACATAAAACAATATATTGCATATATTATATTATATTATTTTATATAGTATATTAACTACATGTTATTATATAATTTAAATCATATAAATTTTAATTAATAGTATATCCTATAATTAATAATTTATGAATTTATATTTATATTTTATTTTAATTTATTTAAGTACAAAGTACAAATGCATTAGTTGTGCAATGATAATGATTTTTTCTTGAAAAATTCATTCTTATTTATAGTCACGTCAATACATATTCTTTATTAATTTTATTTTGGTACAAATTTTGAATTGAATTTAACCATGGTTACATGGATTTTGGTGCAAAAAGTGAATTTCAATTTTATAAATATTATTTTATTGATTTATCTATTATTTTATTATTTCCTTAGGAGGCCCATTTTAGACCTCAAAATTCCTCTAATGAGATGCGGTTGTAGCAGTAGGACTTCTTTCTGAAGTTCTTATTTTTACTAACTTTTGAGGACAGTGAGCCTTTGTCAGTTTTTTCATGTTTTCTTTATGAATTGATTCACTTTTTGGTCTTTTCCTTCTTGACTTTCTTAGTTTTCTTGTTCCTTGGGATCATCTTTCAAGTGAATCTTGAAGTTTTCTTTCATCAGTTTCTTGAATTTTTTGTTTGCTAGAATTTTGTACTATTGTTTTGAATCAGTTTCTTGAGTCAATTACTTCTTTTTGTTTGTTTGAGTCCCACTATGAAAGTGACATAGTTGGCTTGTGTAATTGGAATTTGCCTTGTTGGATAAATTTCTTGATTTGGGACCTTTGGTAGTTTTGTTCTTGTCTCAATGAAATTTTCTTGTTTCCTTAAAAAGTGAAAAGCCAAAAAACATTCTTGTTTTTCGTTGATTTTACTTCATTTTTTTCACGATTTTCATCCATTTTGGAGCAATTTGTTAGTTACTCATTTTTTTTTCAATTTCTTGGTTTCGAGAGGGGTCCTTGCTTGGATTTGTCTCTTTTATATCAATATTGTTTTGTCATTTTTGTGTGCAAAGAAGTTCTTGGTGGGTCTTCTCTCTGATTTTCTGTCAAAGTGATGACACCAATATTATTGAAAAACTCTCTTTTGCTTCCCTTTCTGAGTAGTCCTAGGATTTGCATTTATCATCGGTATTTTTTACATTAGTTGCACTGTTATGCATTCTAGTCTTTTTGGTAGTTTTTCAAGAGTGTGAAGAGTGATATTGAAAAGAAAAATAATTCTTTATGTTTATTAGTTGCTTCGTAGAACCCAAGTAGAAATCTCTTTTCATCGAAGGAAAGAATTGCATATTCATGTAGTAGGTTTTCTATTGATTTCTCTTTTGTGTCAAAAACATCATAAGTTGCATTCTCCATCTACTCGTGACTTAAATGACAGCCATTTAAAATGAAGCGATTAACTAAAATGAGCTAGAAATTTTTGCGTTGTCATTAATTATACACCAACCAGTATAGCTCATAGGGCCTTGGAATAGGAGAGTGGAGAGTTAACTCTCCAAGGCCACTCAAAACTGTCAAACGTAGAATTTTGTTAATGAGTGAAATCCATCTTGATTAAGTGGACTGAGAAAGCTCTACCTCCGAAGCATTAAACGTGAGGGATAGTGAAGGCAGTGAAGAGACATACCCCCTCTCCTATTTTTTGAATCTTGACATAAGACCATTCTACCCAGTTGCCAATATGAATTGGTGCCCTTACTTCCCTTTTTTAGGTATCACACAGGTGATTGCAGGGGGAATACCCATGGTACCTTAGGCAGATGGTGTATCACTCTCATTATTACTTCTGGAGGGTGCCCTTGCGAAGATTGGGTACTTTAACCGGAAAAGGCTTTTGTTATGATGCCAACATAAATGTTTCTCTTACCTTCACTAGTAGCCCTTGGGCGTAATCACCCCAGACTATTTTTGGAAGGTCATTTTATTCGCTTTCTTCTATTTTATTTTTTGGTCCCAATCACCCAGAGAAAAAATACCTGAAGGCTTATTCATTGTTATATATTAGGGACTTTTGATAGAGTGTCCATTGTTCCTAGATTGCTATAGCTTCTTAATTTTTTCAGTCTAATTAATCTCATAATTATTAAAAGTGGTTGATCGATCACCTCGTCGATCAAGGAGGATTCATGGGCCTTATCCTGTGAGTGTTGAGCCTTCTTCAAGAAGGTGTAGGAGAAATTCTGCTGGTGATTTTCATTCAGTAGTTGTAAACACATCAGAGAGTGATCCTCTGACTAGGGTTGTTGCTTCTGTGGGTGGTCCTAGTACTAGTGGTATTATAGAGAGGAGTACTCCACTCATCTTTAGAGTCTTATTTCTGGTAGAAGAATTTGAAGTTGAAGAGATTCCTGAACCTCTAGGTAGTCCTTCCTCTCATCTTCCTGCCAGTTTTCCAGACATTATTTTGTACATTGGGCCTACGTCATAGAGACCAACTAGCCCCCATCCTTATCCCTTTCATTCAATGGCAACGGTTGGGAATAAAAAATCAGCTATGATCACTCCAAGTGTGCATACTCCTATATTAGTTGAAGGAGGGGTGTTATTTCTATTTCAACTATCACTCCCAGTGCATCTATGTTTGGCTCTGCCTCTATTCCATTTACAAGTTTTGGCACCCAAGCATTTTCTTCCCATTTTGGTCCCTTTTATTTTGGAATGTCATGTAGTGCAATTCATTCTTTCTCGTTCACTACTTCTTTTGTTTTATCTGCATGTATGCCTTTTAGGTCTAGTGGGTCATCTTCGTTTCATGGTTTCCCCTTCGAGAGTGGTCACATTCCTCATTTGAAGCATTCTTTAGGATATTTTTCTTTCACCTCTCAAAAGTAAAGGTTTTAATAATTTCCTCAGAGGTCAAATATCTAATGCTTTTCAATGCTGAAACCCTGACTTTACAGGCTTGGGAGCTATGAATAAGTTTTTCTTTGGTCAGCAAGGGAATGTACCATTCCCTTCTGTAGGTGCTTCTCAGGGTTTCTGTCCATTCGCCAACACTTGGAACCCTTACCAAGGGGTTTATTCTTCATTTAACACTTCTATTGGTGGAAATATGCCTGTTTATGGTAATCCTATCATAGGAGGGGATCCTTCCCTGAATTCTTCTGGGCAACAATATTTTTCTTATAGCTTAGCCTTTTATATGAACAATCTCTAGAAACCTGGTGCCTCAACAAATCCAAGGTATTATTTTCAAAATGTTTGGACTCCTTCCTTTAGGTGATGGACTTCTCAAAATCCTCCGTTCTTACGTTTCCTGGCAACTTTAACTTTCTATATTTATCAAAATTGATGAAATATCCTATTTGATATAGCTTGGGTTGTCCTCCGGTCCCTACTAAAATTCCCTCACATATTCCAAAATTTGAAGGGAATACCTGTGCAGATCTCGCTGACCATGTTACCACTTTCTACTTATGGTGTTCGTTGAACTCCCTTATCGACGATTCGATTACACTTAGGCTATTTCAACACACCCTAACTGGAAACAATACAAAGAGTCTTGATCTCAAAGGGGGAGAGTAACTTGGTTTTCGAATAATTCTATTGATTGATGTGTCTATAAGGTATCTACAAGTTATGCTGATCAAACACCATAATGGTTTCCATCAAGTCCAAAGGGGGAGATTATTGGCATTATAATGTAATATGTTGTTATGTTGTCCTGATTGCAACCTACCCGAAGATTTTCCTTTTGATAGCAACCTATTTGTTAAAGCTATAAAATTGATGTATCTACAAGCTAGTTCATATGTGACAGAGAAAGTAATTCCAGTTAGGGACAAAGGAATAATAAATAAAAAAAATTCAAGATGTATACGCAGGTTTAATTAAGGCCACCTGAATATACATGCAGGTTTGATGAAGGCAACACAAGTATGCATCCATAAATAGTGTATAGGAAATTTTGGTGCCGTAAATTCACGTATATATGCAGGTACAAAGAATCCCAGTCTCTTATGTACTTACACACTCAGTTTATGATACTAGGGGTCCTTACCATCATTTTAACCCATAGTATTGAGAATTGTGTCGTTTATTTGATTCCGTCTAAGAATACCATCGACACTTGTGCGGTTTTGGTTCATGGTACTGGCTAAGGCTCAAAGTATATAAGGAGAAGAATGTCATAGTGCAGAAAGGTGTGCAAGTGTATGGTATTGAATGAATACATCAGTCTGGAGTATATATGCATGGTTTGGGCTATATTCAATATATACATCTAATATTTTTATATACTCGTGAATACAATAATGGATCAGGCTGTCTAAACCTCAAATGACTATGTATTTGCATGGTCTGTTTATGAGTTTTTTAGATCTGTGGTCTAGCACATGATTGCTAAAGTGAAGGGTATGATCTAAGTTAATCTGTAGTTCTGAAGTGTTGCGTAATCCTGTAATATTTACAGATCTATACACAGGTTCGTCATGGTAAGGTCGCATCTACACGTGGGTTTGTCTCATCAAATCTACATATATATTCAGAGAAAATATTGAGATCTATATGCAAGTTGGTTTTTTAAGAAGCGTGTACCATCATGAAGTTGTATTATGGAAGCCACGTATGAAAGCTAGGTTTTTTCTGATGAATGCTGAAGGAAATGTCTAATCAATTTTGTTGTGCTTTCTCTTGTCTATCAATGATGTCTTCATATAGATCTAGGTTGTTTGAGTATTGATTATGTTGCTAGTTGATTGTGTATAAATATGAGTGATTAGTTGATTGTTGATTTTTCATAAAGGAATGGTTTCTGCTTATAAATGAATGATCAATCATACTAGTGCTGATGTATTTCTCTTATCTGTCAATGATGTCTTCATGTTGATTTGGGTTTTAGTAACAATGTATTAAAGTTGAAATTGAGTAGTTGAAAAGGATACTTGATGCTACTAATTATATGAGGGTTCAGAGATCTGTAAACATTCAGAATATCTAAGAATATATTTGTCTAATTCTGTGGTTAATTTATAGTAAGAACTTTAAGAACTTAGTATATTGAGATCTGTACGTAGGTTTCTCTACATAAAAGAATGTATACACATGGGTTTCCTTAAGTGAAGTAGCGTATACATTTTGTTTTATAAATGATTTGGGCTGCAGTTGATTCAGTGTGTTGACGCAGTAATTAGGGTCCAGTTCTGATATTATGGTTCCAGTGATCTAACTATTCTATATGAATTGATTTGGTGATTGGTCAAGTGACTGTTTTCTTCAATGGTTGGTTTAGTATTTGAGTGATTGGAAATTGTTTGGTTCAGTGGTTTTTTTCCAGAATTGGATGAATATTCTAGGAACACTAATCAGTTTTTGTTTTGATATGTGGATTATCTGATGTTAAATGGTTTCACATGTATTATGTGATGAAAATAGGCATAAAAGTTGTGATGTGTTGAAGCCGATGGATCAAGTGTGAAAATTTATGAAACGTGGTCTGTGGTGGACCTAAGGGTTGGAGCCTTTAGTAAGGAAGTAGAATATTCCTGCCAATAGGAGCTGGTGATTAGTTCAGAGGGTTGTAGCTCCCTTCTAGTAGTGGCTAGTAGATGAGAGCAGGGGGTTGAATCTCCCTTACAGTAGTGGTTGGTAAAAAATATTAGGGGATTGGAACTCCCTCCCAGTAGCAGTTGGAGGATGAGATAAGGTTGCATCCTTCTCCAAGTGGGTGCTTCCGTGCTGGTATGAGTCCATTCCAGTAAAAAATTGTAAGAATTTTTATATATAATAAATATTGAAGAAAAATACAACAACAATGGTGGTTTTCTCACGACTTGGGTTTCCACCTTAAATATTGGTGTTCATGTGTGATTACTTTGTGTGGTGATTTCTTATATTATTACTGCTCATGTTTACTACTTAAATATCTGATGCATAACTGATGAATTGGGCCAATTAATTTTTCTAAAGTTTTATCTGAGCATTAAGTTATTTGGGTATACGCAAGCTTCATTTAAGACAGTCATATACATATGCTAGTTAGACTAATTAGAGTTGCAGATAGAAATCAATAAAGAAAAATAAAATCTTGTGATTCTTGTAAATACTTATTTGATTTCGTCTAAGAATACCATCGACACTTGTGTGGTTTTGGTTCATGGTATTGGCTAAGGCTCAAACTATATAAGAAGAAGAAGGTCATAGTGCAGAAAGGTGTGCAAGTGTATGGTATTGAATGAATACATCAGTCTAAAGTATATATGCATGGATTGGGCTATATTCAATATATAGATCTAATATTTTTATATATTCGTGAATATAATAATGGATCAGGCTCTCTACACCTAAAATGACTATGTATTTGCATGATCTGTTTATGATTTTTTTAGGTCTGTGGTCTAGCACATGATTGCTAATGTGAAGGGTATGATCTAAGTTAATATGCAGTTCTAAATTGTTACATAATCCTTTAATATTTACAGATCTATGCGCAGGTTCATCATGGTAAAGTCGTATATAAACGAGGGTTCAGCTTATCAAATCCGCGTATATATTCAGAGAAAATACTGAGATCTATACACAAGTTGGTTTCGTAAGAAGCATGTATAGTCACAAAGTTGTATTAGGGAAGCCACGTATGAAAGCTAGGTTTTTGCTAATGAATGCTGAAGGAAATGTCTGATTAGTTTTGTTGTGTTTTCTCTTGTCTATCAATGATGTCTTCATATAGATCTAGGTTGTTTGAGTACTCATTATGCTGCTAGTTGATTGTGATAAATATGAGTTATTAGTTGATTGTTGATGTTGCATAAAGGAAGGGTTTCTACTTATAAATGAATGATCAATCATACCAGTGCTGATGTATTTCCCTTGTTTGTCAATGACGCCTTCATGTTGATTTGGGTTTTAGTAACAATGTCTTAAAGTTGAAATTGACTAGTTGAGAAGGATACTTGATGATACTAATTGTATGAGGGTTCAAAGATCTGTAAACATTCAGCATATATAAGAATATATCTGTCTAATTCTGTGGTTAATTTAGAGTAATAACTTTAATAAATTAGTATATTTAGATATACACGCAGGTTTCTCTACATAAAATAACGTATACACATCGGTTGCCTTAAGTGAAGTACCGTATACATTTTGTTTATAAATGATCAGGGCTACAATTCATTTAGTGTGTTGATGCAGTAGTCAGGGTTCAGTTCCGATATTATGGTTACAGTGATCTAACTGTTCTATATGAATTGACTTTTTGATTGGTGAAGTGACTGTTTTCTTCGATGGTTGGTTTAGTATTTGAGTGATTGGAAAATGTTTGGCTCAATGTTTTTTTTTAGGAATTGGATGAATGTTTTGGGTACACTAATCAGTTTTTGTCTTGATATTTGGATTATCTGATGTTAAAAGGTTTCACATGGATTATGTGATGAAAATAGGCCTACAATTTGTGATATATTGAATCCAATCGATCAACTGTGAAAATTTATGAAACGTGGTCTGTGGTGGAGCTAAGGGTTGGAGCCTTTAGTAAGGAAGTAGAATCTTCCTACCAATAGGAGCTAGTGATTAGTTAAGGGGGTTGTAGCTCCCTTCTAGTAGTGGACGGTAGATGAGAGCAGTGGGTTGAATCTCCCTTACAATAGTGGTTGGTAAACGAGATCAGGTGGTTGGAGCGCCCTTCCAGTAGCAGCTGGAGGACGAGATAAGGTTGCATCCTTCTCCAGGTGGGTGCCTCCGTGCTAGTAAGAGTCCATGCCAATACAACATTGTAAGAAGTTTTCTATATAATAAATATTGAAGACAAATACAACAACAATGGTGGTTTTCTCATGACTTGGGTTTCCACCTTAAATCTTGGTGTTCATGTGTGATTCCTTTGTGTGATTATTTATTCTATTATTACTGCTCATGTTTACTGCTTAAATATCTGATGCATAACTGATGAATTGGGATAATTAAATTTTCTAAAGTTTTATCTGAACATTAATTTATTTGGGTATAAACAAGCTTCCTTTAAGTAAGTCACGTACATATGCTAGTTAGACTAATTAGAGTTGTAGATAGAAATCAATAAAGAAAAATAAAAGCTTTTGATTCTTGTAAATACTTATTTGTGCCCCCCCTTTTTATTTTTTCCCAGCAACATGTTCTCAAATAACAACATGAAAGTAAACTTTTCTGATAGTCATGAAAATATTTTACCACTAAATAGCTATAAGGATTCCAATAAATATCGTGTAGTTTCAACCTGAAGCTTAGGTTGTTGCTTAAATGGACATGATACCAAGAAATTTCAATTTCATAGTTAAAAGACAAAACAAAATCAAAAGAAATTTTCACAATAGAATCAAATAATAACGAGAGGATATCATGGAATGGACATTGCAATTATAAAAAGAATGTTTACCTGTCCACCGATGTCTTATATGGCATTCCTAAAAGAAATAACCATGAGATGAGAGAATCACAAAATTAAAAACCATAGGAATCCTTACTAGAAACATTTCCAAATTTGATGGCTCAGGTGCCTGAAGGATCTCTAACAACAAATGAATCATATCTAATACATTCTCTATATTTTATACTCCCCATCCTTTTTCCAATCACATTTCCTATAACATTCCCACAACAGAGTCAAGTAAAACTCAAATTAAGGAAATGACATTTGTTTTTATCTTTTAATCTATAAATTTTAATTTTATTTTTTCAGGAACACATTAATTCATATTTAAAGCCTTCTTGACATATGAGAAGGTATCAATCAAGTAGGACATCAGAAAAATCAACCTCAATTAGGTCCTCAAATTATTGCTACAATATCAATATTTTTCTTCCTATGATATCTTGGGTAGAAAAAATAACATATCCAAAAAATAAAAAGATGTATATTACTTATGTTCAAACTATGTATATGGTGTATTCTTAGGAAAACTTTTAAGATGTTCCTCCGCCTTTAGCAAAGAAAAATGTATCTTGGTTAAACTCTATATCCTTTCATTCATCATCAATTTGTCAGCAATTCTTAGTTGGTATGTTTGAAGGAAGCCATAGAACCCCTGCAAAAATTCTATTGTCATGCTAAGTGGTTGAGGGTTCTTATCATTTTGGAAAAAATGCATAATTGTTTTTAATTCTTCATTTGATATTGGATCCATAGGTTCCTCATTACCCACCTCACCTAACAAATCGGGGAAATATGAAGTAATCTTTAACTATCTCTCTAAAATTTATTCTATCATCCTCTTTATAATTTCCCTCAAATTGGAACACTTGGAAATGTGAAATATCCTATAATGAGGTAGCTATTGATCCTTTTTTCTTGCTAATTTTCCCATATGGTGTTGATATTCCACCTATGTTTAAAAAAATAAAAAAAAATCCATTCTTGTCTCTTTGTGCCAAAACATATTAAAGAGCCAGCCTGCTTAGTTTTGTAACATGATTTTTCTCCTTCTTTGTTGTAAGGATTTTAGTTTAGCATTGATTTTTTCATCTATGTAGCTAGCATGATACTATTTGTAAATATCTGCCACACTAGAATCTATTTCATTTAGGACTTGGATTTATTTTATTCTCTTTTTGTAGACCCAGGAAATCACGACCTTTTTTACCTCTTTAATGCTTCAATATTCTCTTGCAGTGGAATTGTGTTACTTCCAGATATATTTGAATATAGACATTAAAACTTCCTATAAAATATAGAGGCAAATTTGAAAGAATTTGATGGCCTTTTTTCTTCCTTTTTTAACTGAAGAAACCCTGGATGAAGGTCTGATATACTCCTAATTCGACCCATGTTTTGATCCTGACTTGATTTATTACTACGATTCAGAAACATAAAATTTATTTAGCCTCGTTGCTAATCTTTCTTCACTAGCTTATATGGTTCCTCAAGTGGGGGCATAACCCTATGGTTTTCATATTCTACCAATTTATATTCCTCCATTTTGTTCAGAAAGAAATAAACTTGGGTATATTTTCTTACTACATAAATTACCTATCTTAATTTTAAAATATAGGGCTCAACTTAGTATTATTATTAATATTTTTTAATTTCTTTTGAAAAGGTAGCCTTTACCAATAAACAACTCTATCCTCATAGGGTCCATATATTCTAGTATAATAGCCTTTCCCAATGACCAATTCCATGGTTATGTAACAAGAATCCCCCATTTCAAAATATTATAGATATGCTCTAATAATGATTCAAAAAGGTTGAATTAGATAGTGAATAGTCCCTCTCATATGGCTTCTGAGTCCAACTCAAAGAAAGTCCCAATCCTTCATAAATTTTCCAATTCTCTCTAAATTATGATTCCAGGATTGTGGAGATTCAAGAGTATTTTTAAGGTTAAATATATTATAGGGCTATTGATATCCTTGATATCAGGACATTATTAGCATGGATCTAACTTACCATGGACTTAGTTTGATCTTAGATATTTATTTTGTGTCTTTTGTTTCCCTTGTTAGGTATAATTTATGGATTTTTAGTTTTGAACAATTTTGAGGCGAGGCTTCCCACGACTAGTGAGGGTATACATCTATCCTCCTATATTTCCCTCCTTTATTTCCTCTTCTAGTAAAGCCATAGTAGGTTGTTTGGAAGGTGGGGCATATTTTTCTGCTCAAAATTGGGGGATCCCTCTTTTTTATTTATATCATGGTTCTCTGCTATCCTCTTGTTTTCTTGGATATCAGTTTGATCACCTATGGCTTCACCATAACCGTATATGAATATAGCGGTTTTCCTTCACTAATGAAGTAATTTTATCTTTAAATTATAACCCCACTCTTTTATGATCAATTTTTAAACATAATTTCTAGACAACACCAATTTTTTGGAGAGATATGAGGATTTTACATGGATTGAAGGAATACTTAGCTCCAATAAAACTTTATGGGTTCCATCCTAAGAATATTTTTTTGAGTCTGAGATCATCTGTAGGTGTTTGGGTTCTTTTTTATGAGTCATATAGGCCTCCAGTAGGTACCCTCTTTATTTGGATTGATCTCTCTGATTTCATGGACCCCATATTGAGGACAATGATATAAACCCTTAGCTACTAAATTATGAATGAATCCTTCCTCCAAATTTGTAGCGAATTTGAGATTATAATCATTGATATTTCCATGATAATGGAAGCACGCACATATAGATGTAATCCCTACATAGTTCAATACCTAACAATATTTTTTTCTCTTTAACTTCCAAATAGATTTTGTGCCAGCCTTTCATGGAAGTTTACAGTACTGATATTCAAGAAATTATGCTTCGACATGGATTTTTGTAAACCTATTTCTTCCTTTAGGGAGGATCCTATAAAGTATCCTATTACTTTAAATGCATCCCCTGAAAAAAATTATAATGGTAAAAGGATGGGATGCTTGATACATTGGTTGCATAGGTGATATCTTGAGGCTCGAGTCAAAACACAGGCTTTGTATTTTGAGAACATGAGATATTCACCCCGATTTTACCAGAGCCTCAGTACTCTAGACCCTCCTGAACAAAAACATTGATATGGATTTTATAAATTGAAAATGTTTTATACACATGATCATCTCATCTTATGCATTAAAAACCTCCATCACGCTATCTAGGAAAAAGTCAAACATTAGTTTAGGAACGTGTGATTTAGAATCCAATGCTATTGAATAAACATAGAAGCTATAAGAAATATTTTTACATTTCATTTCATATTAATGAGAATTCAATGCATAAATTTTTCCTTGAAGGATCTCACAAAGTAGACAAAAGTAACACGTAAACACGAGGCCACTCATATAAATACCTTAGTTTTGTAAAAATCCAATGAATTGAAGTAAAACACAACAAACAATAATTTAATAAAAATGAAAAAATATAGAAAGTGATAAGGCATGGATGAAAATTGTAAGAGTAAAAACAACTGAGCTCTAAATCCCTACAACATTGACAAGAAAACATATAAAATGATACATGCAAAAATCTATGACAAATTACTTGACTTTTCTGAAAGGCTGTTATCAAGGGAAGATACCCATTCTCACTTTTGTAATAGAAAAACAATTCAAAACAACATCAAAAGCAACATCAAGGTCCAAAATCTCTCACATCCTTTTTTGAAGTGACTCTTGACTCTTCTAACTACACCAGAGGCATATGCAAACAAATTTGTACATTATTTTTGAAAAACTAGCATCCTTTACATAAAAATTCATGAACATGTCCACTCTGCACATTAGACATTTGAAAATTTTTGATAAATATAAATCATAGAAGTTTCCACTCTTTATTTTATAGCGTAAACTGAAACATTTATGACTAAAAATGTTCATAAAGAATCCTAAAACCCAACTGTACCAACTCTTTTAATTATATTTTAGAGTTTTTTAGCTATATTGGTACATTCAAGTGAAACTATAGATAGGAAATATTTCTCCAACATCAATAAAACAAGCCATTATGAGCTCAACTCCTACCCAGAAAAAATATCCCCGTATATGTATTCATCATTTCTTATCGTATGTATTTCCTTCATGGTGGAAAGTAGACTCTAGACCTTAGATAGGATTGCAACACCACCATGATAAAAAATTGAAGAAGAAACCTTCAACATAATATAAATCAAACCACTAGTCCTAATATATATTTTTCCTTCTTTCCATTATTGGTGCACATGAAGTGATTTTCTATTAGTTGGTGAACAAGATGATACAAAAAACTCCAATCAAAGTTTTTAACTGGTGCTAGAACAATACAAATATCAAAAGCATTTGGTTATAATTTTCTCAATAATGGTTTGAGTATTTGATCTAGGACTGTTGAAAACTCTCTGGAAAAAGAAGTTTCAAAGGAAAATTGGCTAAAGTATACAAATAGGAAAATAAAGAAATATTTTGTTAAAAATAGAGGTTTTGTACAGTATAATTGATGGATATTTATGTATGTAATATATGAATTTCTACCTCTATTCCACTAAAATTCTATCACCGTGCAAAATCCCGAGATAAAATTTATGTTCCATGTCAAGAAAAATACTAGGAAACCACATCTACACTCCTCCAATGGCATGATTAGGGATTTAAAACATCAACATCATAGTCAATGTAAATAGGCAAAAAATGGGATATAAATTCAAAGGAAGAAATGTCTCATGGTGCTAAAATATGTCATAAATAAAATAATGTAAATAGTGGTTAATTAGTTAATTAGTAATTAGGTTGAAAGGCCATGTCTGATAAGACATGACCTTTGTTGAAGAGGCACCTGCGTAGGTATATAAGCAAGCCTCATTTGTAACATTCAATCATATAAATCTCATATCTTTTATAATATAATATTTGTATCCTCATGGATATCTTTGTATTCCAAGTGTCCTAGAGTAATTAAGCTTGAGAAGGAAGTTTGTTTGCTTCATTTTGTATCAAATTTGTTCGAGCCTTCGGCTACTTAAGCGCTGCATAGAGCCACACTCTCTGATCCAGGTCTTTGACCATAAAAATTGGCATCCTTGTTGTCGTTGTGACTGAAGCATTCACTAAAATTTTTGGAGTTTCTCCATTGCTGAGTTTGTCAGAGGCCTTTGGCCATGATAACAAATTGAATATATATATATATATATATATATATATATATATATATATATATATATATATATATATATTAATAAAAAAAATAAAAGAGAGAAGGAAATTTAACATAAAGGGGGAAATAAATTAAAAGGGAAAAAAATATTTAAAAGAAAATAGTTCCAAAAAAAAAAGAAAAAAGAAAAAAAAAAAGAAAAAAAGAGATATATATAATGAAGTACATATATGTACATACCAAGACAATTTAAAAATAAAAAGAAAAAAAGAGTAGATAAGGTTATTTTGATTATTCTTTAAGTGGTTTACAAGCTCGTGGTTTTAGAAGCCCATAGTAATTGCCCATGGTATTTCCAAGGTAAAACAAGAACAAAAGGAATAAAAAACCTCTATGTGAGTGGTAAGTTTACTTTTACGTGGAGAACATTAACCTAGTCAAATACACATAAGTGGACATATATATTATAGGCGAATATAGGTGAATAGCCACGTTTCACTAGGGTTGTAACTTTTCAAAACAAAAAACAAAAAGAGTTAAAAAAAAATTATAAAAAAAAATAAATAAATTAAACTAGAATTTACTTAGTAAAAGAACTCATCACTAAAGGAAGACTATATTTAAGGTTATATAAAGAAAGTAATTTTCAGAAAAAACGAAAGGAAAAATATTATGAAGAATTTGTTAAAATATTAAGGAATCATTATTAAAAGTTAAGAAGATTTACCTTAAAAAAAAAAAAAAAAAAAAACAAAAACTCAATTCAACAGACAAAATGGAATCAATCATTGACAAAAAGGAAATTGAATCTAATTCGGAAAGGAAAGAAGTAATATTTCCTGAAAATTATAATATGTTTGTCCGTGCGCTAATTAGAATCAAAGGGTCACTTGCAGGAAAGGAATTTCTCATATCTATCGGTCTTAATGAAAAGGATAATTATGTTAGTACTGAGTGTGCTAACCAACTAGTGATCCCTGAATCAAATATAATTGAAAAAAATTCAATTAATGAAAATGAATAACAATACGACATAAGGAATCTACACCTAAGTATTGGGGAGTATTCCTCGGTCTTGCAATTTAACATTAAAACCTTATTTTGTAATGATAGTGATATAATTATGGGTTCGCTATGGATGGAATCACTAGGGTCATTCATCCTTAATACAAAAAATAACGCTACAAAAATAAGAAAATAACGCTACAGGACGTTAACTTAAAGGCAAATTCAGTGACACTTGGAGACATTCAAGAAATTTCAAAAGTAATTTCTCAAGAAGGAAAAAAGGTGATACAAAATATGCAGAAGGAAATTGAAAAAATAACCACTAACAATAATGACAAAGCTTCTCGCCTTAAGGACTACAACAAAAAATTGCTAACCTAAATTAAGAAACTGAAGAAGGATAAGAAGTCGTTGGAAAACGAGGTGCAACAACTTGTTGAAAAAATGAACATTGATCCAGTAAATGTCTCAACTAAGGAAGACGAAAAGCAAGTTGTAGAAGAAACAAACTTAGATACTGGACGAATGAGAAACATTCTACGTGAAGATTATTTAACCATCTCCATAACATCCTTGCCAGGAAAAAATAAAAGAGTTCAAATCAAAACAGTTCCCTATTTACATTCAAATCATGGGAGAAAACAACTCAACCAATCTATGTATTCAGAACCAAAACAGGCTGATATTTCGAAGAATACTAACGAATCATCACAAGTTTCAAGTCATCATAAGATTCCACAGAAGATTCATTTAGGATGGTCTGATCCATTCTTAGTGAGAATTTTCTGTTTGTCACTTAGAGGATCATATCAACTTTTATCGACAATGATGACTGCACCGAGACGAGAAGATATTCGTAGCAGGAAAATAAATCGAGGCCTTTCATCTACAAGCTTTGAGGACAAATATTTTTGAGGGGAAGGAAATGTCATAAATAAAATAATGTAAATAGTGGTTAATTAGTTAATTAGTAATTAGGTTGAAAGGCCATGTCTGGTAAGCCATGACCTTTTGTGAAGAGGCACCTACATAGGTATATAAACAGGCCTCATTTGTAACATTCAATCATCTAAATCTCATATCTTTTATAATATAATATTTGCATCCTCATGGATATATTTGTATTCCAAGTGTTCTAGAGTATTTAAGCTTGAGAAGGAACTTTGTTCGCTTCAAAATATCTCGTGTAAACCCTTTTTCCATCAAAAAGGTGTTGGACCAGGCAATTGATTCTTCCAAAATACCCTCCTTTTTAGTATTAATAAAAGCAATGTGAGACACTCAAATCATAACACTCACACTTTGATTCTTTTCACAACTTCAATAACAAGGCATTTGAGTGGCCTATTTGGTATGTTGTTTCAATTTTTCCTGGGATTACGACTTTCTACAAGAAGTTTCCAAGGGGGACTTATGTTTTGAAAGTGAACATTTTATGTTTAGCCTTGGGAATCCACCCTATCTTCAAACGTTGTGATTAAATGCTTTTATTTCATCACAAATTTACCTATATGAGAATTTTATTGTCCTCCTTCAGTAATTTCCCAAGCAACAAGTATTTTCCATGTCTATAGTCATGAACATCAAAAAAAACATCAATACTCATTACAAAATCAGCAAATTTGGCTTTGAAATTTGACCCAAATAAAAAAATTGAAATTAGAGTGCAGAGGTAAGTCGAGGAATTCCAAAAAATATGGTGTGTATGTTCAATATATTTTAAACACAAAATATAAATGTTGAGAATATGTTTATTTTATGTTATGGATTGGGAAGGATGGAACATCACCGGATTACTGAATTTTTTGAAGAAGAAAACATAGTGTAACAATGACTATTGTCTACTAAATTAAGATTGGACTTGAATCATTAGATTTTGTTTTTTTCAAGTGAAAAAAAAACAAATTTTAATAAAAAATCATTATATTGTGCTTATGAATCAAAAGTTAAAGTTTTATATCACCTTAATAGAAACTTTGTTGCTTAGAAAAATACAGCTTACTTTTTTTGGTCAAAAAAATCCCATTGGTAAGAAAACAATTAATGCTTCTATAGTATCCTCTGTGCCCTCCATATTTTTCAATTGGAACTTTCTGCTCTCATGATTTTCCCATTTGAACTTTTTTAATTCAATCCCTTTAACATTTCCACTGTCATAAATTATAAACCTTTTTTTCAACACTTCATATGACCTGGGATCTTTACCAAACTTGGTAATAGCTCCCTAGTGGCCATAATATACTCAAAAAAACTTAGGCCACATACAAAAAGTGAAAAAATACCCATAATTATGGAATTGTAGTAGGGTAAAACATGCGAGAAAATAATAGATATATAATTTGTGTTTATATCAATATGAAAAAAAGTAAAATTTGAGGCCAAGGATTCTGAGGAGCACGAAATTGGGGGGTTGTGGAAGGAGCTCCAAATTCACAACATTGTTGCATCCATGCCTTATTGTTGATTCTATAGAATCAATTCTAGTTTCATGTCCTCCAATGATAAACACCCTTCTACCTTTCGGAAGCAATAAACTTTTTATCTTGCAATCCACTATCCAATAAACTCTTGGTATTTTAATGAAGTAACTCCATAGAAAAATATATTCCCATTAATTCACAACTAGGAATAGGAAGATCCCTACTCTATATATATAATTTACAATTTACACCAAGGACCTCAAGTCATATGGTAAAAATATGAATTGAAATAAAATATAGAAGTTTACCTTGGTTTTGTTGCACCACATGCCGAAATAAGAGCATCATTTTTAGCATGAAGGTTCTCCACGGAGAAGAGAGTCAACTCCAAAATTTGAAAAAAAACTAACACCTTCCTCTACCATCAGAAGAACATGTTGTTGGAAAACATCAAGTTTATATGTTTCCATTTTAGGAGCTCCATACATCATCACACCTCCAATTTGATAAACACATTGATAAACAGTGAAAAAGTGCCAAAAGTTATTATGGTGATCAACAATAGCCAAAATAGTTGGCCCAATTCCCACTATAGAAAATTTATTCCTACCCAATGACTAATCCATATCAAGATCTAGTTCACCATAGCATAGAAAACATACAATTTATTTTCAAAATGATCATCATCATAAGAATGGAATTAAGAATTATAAATTAAAGGAACATACCCTATCCTCTTCTCAAGTGGATGTGGAACCATCCAACCTTCCTCAAAATATTTATCAATGATGGCACATTCAATACTTTTAATAGATGGTATATTTTCAATAATTCATAGTACACATTCAACTTCACAAGGGGCAGGGAATACACGTCCAATGAATTTAGGAAAATTATTTGTTTATAGCATCTCATCAAATCATTCTCGCCAATTCCCTTGGTGCAATAATTCATTCCACTAAGGTATTTTGTTTAAAAGAGGACATCTATTGTTATAATGCATTAAGGAAAAGGTTTTAGATGTTCATAACACATATAAGTGTACAATCTAGCAAAAAAAAATGATAGAGGAACAAGCAATGTAATTAAGATGCTTTGCATTATAAAAAAAAGGAAAACACTCAGACAATAACTATAACGTATGAAATTTTAAATGTATAGCTACATTATGTTTCACTTTATATCTTATTAAATAATTAGGGGCAAATAAATGATTTTTGGACTATAAGTTGATTGTGTCTTTAGTAGTGGTCTTGGCTTATTTTCCTCAACCACTTTTTTCCAATAATTCATCCATGCTACAACATATTTATATTCAAGAATATCATTCTCATACATTAGAAAACCATGATTCTTAACTGCACTATCCATTTTTTGAGTCTCCCTGCCACCACTTTCCATTCATTTTGCTGCAAATTAGACAGAAATGCTAGCCCCATGACCAAGCCATCATAATCAACATTTATACATCCTAATATTTGTTGACATTGCTAAACCATTTGAAATAATCAAGAATTTGATACATTGGAGTTAATATTTGATGATGATATAAAGGTTATATAGTTAAAATTAAAAATAAAGAAAAAAATGAGTTGAACTACATTAAAATGTACCGTGTAAGCCTCATCATTTTTTTTCTTTGTTGATTTGAAGAAAACTTTTACCTCCTATTTAGCTCCCTAAAGGCATATTTATTCATCAGTGCATCCTCCTGTGCTTCCTTCGCAATATTCCTAGCCTTCATTTCTTACAATACTCTTTTATAGTCTCATGGGAATACTTTCAGAAACTTTGGGAGGAAAGCTTCAAAATCAACAATGACTTCTCTTTACAGTTTACTTAGTTATAATGATGCAGGAGGTATTATATCATCATCTTAAGTGGAATGAAATCATCTTCCTCTTCAAAATTTTCAAGTTCTACCAACTCGATATTTCATCCTAAATAAAATTTTCCATCAACATTAAGAACATAGGAAATACCGCCACTCATTCCAGCTACAAAATTTCTCCCAGTTTTCCCAAGATGACCACAATTCCACTAGTCATGTATTTACATCTGTGATATCCTAGTCCTTCAACCACTTATTTCACACTTGAATTCCTCACAGAAACATCTTTGATGCCATACCATTGAAGTACACTTCTCCACTTGTTGACCCATGTAGGGAAACATTCCCAATGATAATTTTTTCTTTAGGATCAAAGTAGTTTCTTCTAGGAGGGTAAACCATGAACTTACCTCATGATAAACCATTTCCAACATAATCATTGTTTTCCCCTTCTAGATCCAAAGTAACACCTAAACAAAGGAATTCCCCAAGGCTTTACTTGAATTTCCTAAGAGCTTTACATGAAACATGTCCATGGGAAAACTATCATATTATATCTGGTTGTAACTTAATGGCTAAGAATTGTACTGATAAATATATTGAAATTATTCATGGGCATATCCATATAAGAAGGTAGAGAATCCTTTGAAATCTTTATCAACTCTTGGTCCAGGGACATATCCAAACCATAATCATATGCAGGAACACAATATTAAGCAGCTTCTAGGTGAATCTTTGTTGCACACTGAAGTAGAAAATAAATATCTATATCTTCAAGATTCTCATTATTGTATATAACTTCTTTATCCATATGTAGCATATTTTCATGGCCGACCATCTCGTTTACAGTTATGAAACCCATCTCAGACTTAAGTTCACGAACCTCTTTGGGCAAGCCTTAAGAACAAATTAATGACATGTTCGGGTTCTCCTGCTAATTTTTCCCTTAAAACAATATCCTGGGTGGTGGTGAACCATTAAATATTTATATGTGTTGTACTTGTGTAATGGCACCTTGAAAGTAAACAAGCGACATTGAATGTATTGGAATATAGATAGTGGCTCATACACATCTAAATCAAAGTCCATATCCTCCTCGGAGGTTGCATATCTCATGGTTACCCAAAATGGATAATACATTACATAGTGAAATTGATATTTAAAACCTTGAACATATTAAACCAAGGCTTAGACAGATATTTGGACAAGTTGTAAGTACGAAGAAAAAATTTCTCCCTCATAGTCAACTTCCATTCCTTCTAAAATACCTCCATAACAACATATGTAAATTTCTTTGATAGGTGAAAGTTTAAAGGCTTAAGGAGCACAAATTCCTGCATTTCCCATATCACAATGATTATTATACCCATCAAACATAACATAGTTAATAGAAATCAAAAGGGACAATTCTATTTAAATTTAGAAGAATCTCATGCATAACATGGAGAAACCATGTTCTAAATTATTTTCAATCTGTACCTATATGGATTCTGAATTTCCTTTCTACACACCCACATCCTAAACTACATTTTATGCATATGGGCTTCCATTCTTACCCCATAATCCAACATGAGTTGAACACTTTTCACAATACTTTTCTCTATATAAAACCTCCACCACTTTGAAATTGAACTGACTGTAGACAAGCAATCCAAAATGTTTGACATATCTATGAAGTATTCCAATACCTCAGAGTGGCAGGGTAATTGGATATTTATAGGGCCTGGGCATTGAAAATCAGTGAATTAAAAGGAAAAGAGAGGGGTATGTCTCTTTGTTAAATAAAATGTTCCTCTCCACATGCCTCCTATTATTGGTTTTTCTTCAAAGACTATGATATTCAGATTTAGACTTCGTAAATATTTGGTTACAAGGATATCACTCATCCCTGTTCCTATGATACAAACCATTCTCTTCCCAAATCCATTCTAATTCTTAGTCTCACCTTCACTAAAAACATTATCATTCCACGTAGCCATGACTAATGGCTAACTAATGTTAGCACTTCAGAAATCTACAAAGCCATAATACCACACAAATTGTGGTATATCTAATTACATGTAGCCAAATTTCCCTTTGCGTACATCTGACAGTGATGTTTATATATATATATATATATATATATATATATATATATATATATATCTGTGTGTGTGTGTGTGTGTGCGTGTGTGTTTTTGTATCTGATTGACTTCACAACAATCACATTTTTCATATTCTCTTATATATCATTAAATTGTACAATCAAACAAATATATTATTTACTTGAGAACTTTAAAACCTTTTTTCCTTGGAGCATAATAGTCTTTTCATGGTCTAGGAAATAAAATATTCTAAGTTATTTTTTTCATTACAGAGTTCGTGTAGTCTAAACCAGGTATTGGATAATCTATTCACACTTCAAACGAAAAATATGAAGATGTACATCATGAAAAGGACATGTGAGGATGGAAAAAGTAATGTAATAGAATCCATTTTGAAAACATTTTTTAAATAAATGATAAAATATAAAGAATGAAAATTCCTGTAAAGGAAATGTACAACCATAGGTAGCTCAATCATGTTCATTTTCAATGATTTTTTTACTAAAATAAAAAATACAATATCAATTATTGTCTATGTTATAAAGTAAAAGTACATCAAGTCAGTATATATAAAGCACTACAATATATAAAAAGTCAAGTACTAAAATATATGATTGTATTTGCAACTAATTATTCATGAATTCATAAAAACGATAATTGATCCAATACTATTTAATGACAAGAATTCAACACTAGCCAATACTCTCAACAACAACAACAACATAAACAACATGCTTATGACGAGAATAAGAAGACCATATAGGTCAATGACTTTTCCAAATACTTATTTGGCCACTGAGTGAAACTCTTTTCCTTATCCTTCAAACGAATACATCCATCTATTTTATATTCATATAGAAGGGGGATGTTACTTGTGACATTAATTATGTTTACATTTGCATATTCAGGATGAAGTAACACTCCATGGATGACAAAAAGTGACTGAATTCATCAAATGATAGCAATAACACCATCATATGGATCTAATATATTCACATTGTCACCTCCCTAGAGTAGGTCACGCCTTGCTAGAGTTAATGGGAACCATCAAAAATAAAAAGGTATATATAGATATTTGAAAAAAAACAATTGCAGTTAAATTGCGAAAAATAAATAGGTATTGAATTAACAAAATAATGTACACTCATTAAGTCAATATATGAGATACCAGCAGGATTTGGCACCGATTGGGAATGTTTAGGTGCATCAATTTTGTCATATTTTAGAACTATCAAGCTAACGAATTTTCATTTAACATACTAAACATCATTTCATTATGTAAAATTCAAATATTACATTAAAACGCAATAAAATACTAGAAAATAGTAAATATAATATTAAAACATTGAAATCTAAAAAACATTAAAATAAAAGCATATAGGTGTTGTATATACCTACAAATAATGATATTGAATTAGTACATACCTTGACATGTTCATGGACCTTATTTGAGTTATTTAGCATTCTTGCACCACCCAGATTTAAATTTTCTTCCTTTGATTGTAAAGTGTTTCCGATAAAATAAGGCTTCATGCGTGAAGGGAAATGGAATAAAAACATTATCATATTAGAAATTCAAGTGAATCATTAGTTTAAAGGGAATTATAGATATCTTACATCATCTAAATTAATGTTCAACTCATTCTTTTTCCTTGCAACAATAAGAGGTTCACTGGAGGAGGCTATGATTGACATTGTATTTGACAAACCAATTATACATTTAATTACATGATTATAATCCTCACTATGGGATAAACGATAGATGCAAATCCTCTTTGTCTACTCTCAACTTCAATAAATGGAAAATAAATTTCTATTGGATTTCTTGACACATAATTATGTTTGAAATTTTCAAAGTTTGCATATACTAAGGCATTTCACCTGCCACTAATTTTATATTAGTTCCTTCAACCTACAAATCATTTTCACCACATAATTAGTTAGATATTCAAAAAGATAGAAATACATAACACAATGTACAATATTCAGAAAAAAATTTGTGTACTTACAAATATGTGTTTTTTGGCTTGTAGTGCACCACGAACCAAAAGGTATCTAGCCTTAAAATTCTCATTTTTTTTTTTTTATCTATTATACTATTTTCCAAATACTCTTCAGCACGCATACTTTCCTTCAAATCTTCTCACTATTTTGGAGTTAAGCTAATTTCCCTATCTTTTCCATCCAAGGTTAATTTTCTACATTTATGCATGATGTTGTTCATCAAAATTCTCATTTAGTGCTTGCAATATTTGATGGAAATCCTTCATCCAATTGTGGCAAAAAAAAAAATCAAGTTTTTGGATCACTTGATCAACATTTCTTGGATCTTTATTTGAAAATTTGGATTTGGTAACATCCAAATGAGACCTTATTCTTATGCCCAACTCTGTGTCCCACCTTGATGCATTTGGTCTAGTGGCCTCACGATATTTTACCTCAATAAAGTAAGCCTTCTGGGCTTATGATTTTATTTCTTTGGCTCCCCTTTCTAGGGACCTATACAATCCTTGACTAATTCTTTTTCTTTTGACTAAAGCTAATATATCTTCAAAACCAAGACTAGGTGATGAAAAACCACTCATACTTGTGGATAAAGAAGGTGTAGTGGTTCCTAGCACCTTACTTGGAGGAAATGAAATTGGTGTGATTTCTATTGCACAAGGATGAATTGGTTTCACCTTGTCCAAAATTGGTGTGGCACTAGGTAGCACACAAATATCCTAAGAAGCGCCTTCAAATCTTTGTTTTAACTTTGAATATAGTTCTTGCAACCCTTATTCTATAGAATATGTCAATTTCTCATGAACACCTTAGACATGAGAATATGATATATCAGGAAGTTTATCATTATTATTCTTAGCCTCATCTCCATGTATTGAACTACCAAGGCATTTTCTTCTATGAGTTGGCAGCGATATGTCTTTGCTTGATTTTTTTTTCTTCTCATTTGCTGTGGAATCCAAGTTTCGTCTATAAAACAAAAAAATTATCAAATTATAATTAAAATAATATATGGCCTAGATCATCAAATATATTATATAAAAATATCATTAAATATGCATAAAAGTGAAAGTTAAGAGGAGTAACTGCTTGCTTATTCGCCAAACCAAGAGATGAAAAATATTGTTCATTTCTTATGATGCATTCTTTATGAACACACTCATATTCCATAAGATTTTCATCATTTCTAACATTATTTTTACATTTCAAACCCTTATTTATACAATTTATCTCCTACATTTCACATTTAAAGAAAAAATATTCGTGCATGGACAAACAATGACTATACAATATATCTATTCTATGATCATGTATTATGATCAATGAGAATGAGTTAACTTTAAAATGATAATTTCAAAAACTAATAATGAGAATCAGTCAACATCATAGTAACATAAAAAACTAACCAAAATGGGAATTTTTCCTTTTATATTATCAAAACCTTTTCTTTAACACATTGTTACTATCATAATATCAATGGAGACTTGTTACAGTGAATTGAGGTATTTCTAGCACCTAAAATCTATGGTGAACCCTCTTAAACTATGGCAGTTATTATTTCCACTTAAATAAACTTGAATTTGAATATTTATAAATCAAATGTTAATCCCAAATTGTATTGTAATCCCTTGTAAATAAATCTTAATCTATGGAATTTGAAATAGAAAGAAAAATAAGACATGAACCAGAGCATATTCTATTGATTTTTAATTTGATTATTGCCTTTGAAATATTTTGCTAATATGTTCATATAAGGGACACTTCAATAAGTTTCAACACCCTATCTAGAAGTATGGATAATCAACTAAAAATAGGAAAATGTTAAAATCATATATAGGTTTTATTCTTTAAAATGCAATTTTTTTTTGTAACATTTACATAATATTTATCACATAGTAGAAACATAACATATTGCAATTGGGAATTCAGATTGGTTGTCCCATCCATTATAACATTATTGAATCTATTATATGTGTACCAATGTTGGTAGCGTACAACTTAGGTGAAGAGATCCCGAACCATATTAGGACTTTGAGTCCTTAGTCAATAGAGACTTACATTGCAATTTGAGGTTTTCAAGTTGAAATCAAATATCCCTCTATAAAAATATACACATTCCCCAATTTAACAACTAAAATAAAATTAGAAGCTTCTAGTTTTACAAGTTGAATTTCATAATCAAACACTTAAAATAAAAAAGTACAATCTTTTTCTTGAGGAAAAAAAAACAATAATAAAAGTTAGAGAATAAATATTAAAGTTAACATAATTTCATGTAGGAAATTTCATTGATGGATATAGTAACCCTCTTTAAGATAAATTGAATGACTTCATGCTGCAGTAGAGTTACTGGAATGAGACAAAATTAACACAAAGTGTGAAATGAATGAGAAAATTCACACAGAGTTTAGTACAACCATTCGGATAATCCCATGGCCAAAACAATAACATTCCTTTGCATAGTGAAAAATTATGCCATAAAGTCAAGGTCATAAATCATCATTGTGATCATTTGTATGATAGTTAATATCACAATCCTGATCACTTGAGTATACATCTGGTTGATTTTCTTTACTGTCCTCATACATTATATTTTCCTCACAATGCATTATTTTTTCTATCTCAATCTCTTCACTGGGAATCAAAGTTTCACCTTCAAATACTTTGTCACCATATTTATTTTCTTCATCCAATGTTTCTTGTAAATAATTACATTTCCCATCAACCATTATATCAACATATTCCATTAATTTCACTTTTTAACGAGGTTCTATTTGAATGACATATGACCATTCTGAGCTTGTTACATCATCAATTAAAAATAAATGGTTCATTTGAATCGGGGAAACAAATGGCTCATTGGTCTTTAGTAAAATTTGGAATGTATTTGCACTTACAAATCCATACTCATCATGTTGTATTCCAGATGGCTTGATCCATTTACATTTTAATAATATCGGACTAGTTTCACCATAGTCAACTTGAATAATTTCTTGTATGAATCCAACATACAAGTTCTTTTCAGTGTTGTGAGGAAATTCAACACTAAAAATACAATCAAAATTTTCCTTTCTTATGTCCCTTTCTTCCACTCTTAAATGAGTACCATAGGCCCAGATCCCATCAAAGGAAGAAGGCCATATACTTGGAGGTAGTGAAATCTCAATTTCCTCATTCGTTATATCTTGACCCTATTGTCTTGCATCATTAATTGCATCAAAAATCCAATCATCAAATTTTGGAAAAGAACCATCTCCAATATTAAAATATTAAAGTGTACGGTTTCGAGATGGATGCATCCATGTTTGATATATTATTTATATTTTTTGCATATAATATGATCAGTAAGAGTGAGAATAATCTATCTATTAAAAGAAATTAAATAAATAAATTATCATGTAAATAATATTTCACCTACGCCACTTATCGAATGATGATGTGTTTTTGAGAACATAGGCAAGTATGGAAATTATTTTCTCATTTGATAGCTTGAAGCGATTTCAATTTCCTTCTAATACTTCAACTACAACTCTTTGATTGTCGTCATCATCCCATACACACAGATTTACATTGCTAAAATCTTTCATATATTTTGTGAAAAATCCTATCGCCTCTTGGATTAAATATCCTCACAAGTGTTACCTTCTAGTTTTTCCTTATTACAAACAATTTTTTTCACAAATTTCATGTATCATTCTATAGGATACATTCATCTCGTTCTTATTGGGCCCCAATGCTCCAGTTCATGTTCTATATGTATAAGAAGATGCATAGAAATATTGAATATTTATAGTGGAAATGGTCGTTCCAATAAGTAGAGGACATTGACAACCTATCCCCTCAAATTATCAAAGTTTGAAAGATCTAGCACATGCAAACTCATGCTTTTAATATTAGGCCCAACCTTATAATTTCCATTGTTTGTCCCTTTTCCAAACTTCTTATGACTGCAATAGGTAAAATATCCTCAATTATGAAATGATTGTCATGGGTCTTGAGGCTTCTTAAGCTATTATTGTCGGTTTGGATTCTAATATTACCACTTACATATCTAGTAGGAAATCGAGTCTAAGACATCAACTTTAAGAATTGTGCACGTTGATCCTTTTTCCACACATAAGGAGCAATAGGTTTTCTGTATTTTCCATCTCCATATTTTTCGCCCCAAATATTTTAACGAATATTTAGTTCTTGAAGGTCTAGGTATGATGAAACTGTATCATATGCGCCAAAAAGAGTTTTTATAATAGAAAAAGCTATACTTTTCTCAGTATGCATAAAGTCAATAGTACGCCTAATGGTTATATGCTTAAAATATTATCATTTATATAATATGCACACTCTTTCTACACCAATATCGTTAAGGGGATCATTTTTACTACCACAAATTCTACCATTTTCAATAAATTTCATTCATTTTTCTCCATTCTAAATAATGTAATCACTTGTTATTGTTAGTGGTGCTTTACAATTTTCTTCCTGGCCATTCAAATGTGACTTTTTTCGGTGATGCGGATGCTCCATTTTTAGGTAATCATGATTTCCACAGTAAATACACTTGTGTAACCTACTTGAGTTCCTCAAAAAACCCTTAAAGATGCAAGACGAACATCTGTGAATATTGAGACTAGTCAAATTTCATATGCAGGAATATCATGGATCATAAACAATAAAGAAGCTCTTAAAGTGAATTGAATTGAGTTACCATCCCTTAAAATTTGAATTTCTTCAATTCCTTTCCACAATTCCACTATCTAGTCAAAAAATGGCTCTAAATAAACATCGATTGTATCTAAAGTCACACTTTTTTTCCCTGGTATAATCAATAACAGTATCAAGAAAAAATTCTTAGTTTCTAACCATGGAGCCAAGTTATAATTTATTAAAAACACTAGCCAAGTTGACAATTTAGTTCTCTGATCTAAGAAATGATGTTGGGGCAAAATAATTTCATGTCATTTAATTTGTCTACCCAGGGGTTTCGTAAACCTGTGAAGCATATGTGCACTGGATATGCTAAAAATTACCTTTCAATTTAGATCAATCTATCTACAAAATAACAAAAAACAAATTTATCTAATCTATGAAACCAAATAATGAAAGTGAAATTCAACTAGTCTATGAAATTAAGTAAGGAAAAAGAAGACAAATTAAAAATAAAATATAGTGCGCGTAGTCACATTTGTAGGAATTGAAATTCTAATCTAAGAAAGAATTTCCAATCATGTAAAGAAAAACTCAATTATTGCACAGGTTAAATACTCGAGCATCCAATTTGGAAGTATGACAGATTCACCCTCTTAGTATGATCTTTAGGAGCATTCAATTATACATTTAACTAAGGATTCAATCTAGGAAATCATTTTAAAGGCATGTAAAGGAAAACTCAATTATTTCATAGGTTAAACACTCAAGCATCCAATTTGTAAGTATGACGGAGTCACCTTCTTCGTATGATTTACAAGAATTCAATTATACATTTAGCTCATATCTTAATCTAGGAAAGTAGTTTAAAGGCATGTAAAGGAAAACTGAATTATTGCATAGGTTAAACACTCGAGCACCCAATTTGGAAGTCGGACAAGTCACCTTCTTAGCCTGATCTTTAGGAGCATCCAACTATACAATTAAGTGAGGATTTAATATAGGAAAGAAGTATACAAACATGTAATGGAAAACTCAATTATTACATAGGTTAAACACTCGAGCATCCAATTTGGAAGTATGGCATAGTCACCTTCTTAGTATGATATTTAGGAGCATCCAATTATACAATTAACTGAAGATTTAATCTAGAAAATCAATATAAAATCATGTAAAGAAAAATCAACTACTATATGATCGTATGCTCAAATATGACTCCAATTAAAGAACAACAGTTTCCACCCTCTTGAGACGAATTAAGGAGCACAAGATTATAAATCTAAGTGGAAATTAATCTAAGAAGGAAAATAAATCTTAATCTAATAAATAAAGTAAATCATAATCTATGAAAGAAAGTAAATCTCACACAGTGTAGATGGTCAATCCAAAAGTATGAGAGATGGTAAGTCGAGATACTCGATATGTAAGTAAAACTAAGTCAGTGAAAAAAAACTCATGAGTAAGGTGCCACAATCTAATTATTTATTCAAATCTTGATCATAACTCCAAATTTACACATGACATGATAGGAGAAATATTCCCCTATTTATACAAAAATTAGGGATATCTACTCAATAAATGTATATCCCTTAAATATCTTCTAGATCCATACTTGTATCAAATTATCCCTAAATTCCGGATACAAATCCTATGAGACATAAAGATATCCATGATCTTTCTCCTTGGAATATGGTCCACCTCTTGAGTTTAAATTCGAATTTGATCTTGGGAGGCGAAGTAAGACCCTTATAGAATCTCCAAAATAGGCCTACACATGTCACAAAACTCATAACACATATACAAATATATGAAACCATGTTAATTTTCTATTTTTTAATCAAAATTTCACTTTAAATACATAAAATAAATAACTTTGGAAGGAAATATCCTAACCCATATATATATATATATATGAAAATGGTTACTTGATGTCGGGTTTTAGTTCAAATAGTTATGAAATGACAGCTGAATGGTTATGTCATAATGGAAATATGTATGAATATGGAAAACAATTTTGAGACTCAACATACCCCCAACTGAAGTTCTTGCATGTCCTCATGCAACTTTTGTATTTATTCATTTTTCTATGAGTTGATATTTTATGAGTTTTTTCTTGTATATATTCTTTCCAAACTTTGCTTCATGATATTTTCTTTTGGAAAAGTATAATACATTTGATTGCAAGATTATTAAATATAAATATATTTTTTTTTGTGGTTGGTTCTTGTGTGACAACCGATTTTTGAAAAATGGTTCTTGTATAACAATGCTTTATTTTCTTTGTTGCATCAAAGTTCAAGAAAAAATTTAGAATCAAATACTATAATAACTCATAAATGAACTAATAATTTGCAAAACATATAATCTTTTGGAATCATACTACAACAATAGTTGGTTTGGAATTATATGCAGATTGGAATGAAATGAAAACGTGTGATAGTTTATGACATGTGAATATGAAATGATGTCCCTTCCTCCAAACTAAATATATGACAATGTGAAAAAGGGAGCCAGGAATTTTCCCAAAGTTACAATTTTAGCATTCTAAGGAATTACATGACTAAAAATTAGAAAACCACATACCTTCACTTACCTTAAATGTGGATGAGTTGTGTATAATGAAGAGTGTGGTTGTTGGTGCTCTTGGATCATGAAGTATGTAAAACAAAGGAATTCGATAGGATTCTTTGTTCTCTTTGTGTTGATAACAATATTGGGATCTTTATTGTTGCGGATACAAATTTATTCCTGTTGCAAACTACTGAAATGACGTAGTCTTCATTCGTTACAAAATATGATGGTACAATTCTACTGATGCGAATAAATGTGTTGATGTCGAGCATGAAGAGAAGTCATTGGACTACCGACCGTTGATGAATGTTGTTAACCAATGTGAGACAAACTCACCATTAATTTTAATGAGTTCCAATGTACCTAAGTACATCTTGCGAAGTGAATATATGAGTTGATGTTGAGCCACATGCAAGACCTGACGATCAAGAGACATTGATGTATTCCCATGATTGTCAGCGAGACAACTTGTCATTAATGTATACAAGCCTCAAGGTACTAATAAGGACTCTAGTCTTGGACCTAGATAATGTGCTGATGTCGATAGGCCAAGGCTTGTTAGAAGGGAGGCCTTAAGGAATTCTCCATTATCTATCGCGAGCATGAAATAATAATTTTAGAAGGACAATGGATGAAACATTTTGCAGTGGATCAAGGTTTATTTGACAAAATGAAAATGGAAATGGAATGAATCAGCTTTATAGAGGAGTTGAATGGTTTTATTGTTGTGTTACACGTCAGTGAAAGAAGGGCAAGAAAATATAATGACTTTGAAAAAAAATGAGCAATGAAGGAAAATGAGATGAGAATATGACTAAGTAAAAATGCAATAGTGAGTGTAAAGGGAAATGAGGTGAATGATTTTTTTTTTTTTAAGTACATAGATGTAATGGAGATGATGGCATCTAAAATAAGTGTTCGATTTGATCTGCATTAGAATGCGCTCATGCATTGATGTTTTATTGTTGATCATCTTCTTGTAAAAGAAATATGGTCTCTGAGAGAAACATTTTTCGCTTGTGGTCAGTTTTTCTTCCTCTTGGAGCCTGCAAAAGAAACTAGTACTTCTTCTATAATGGAATGTAAGATTATAAAAAGAGAGAGGTGATAAATCTCTCTGGTTATGACATTTACACAAAAAACTGAGAATTGTTACTAATAGAACAAGTTCATGAAGAAAACCAAAAATAACTTATACCTGTGTCGAAACTAGTGCCTCAAGTTACTTGTTGTGTATTTTCAGCAATTTCTTCCTTTTTTACTATTTCAGACTCTGATGATAGCTTTCTCATTGTGTAGATCTCGTGTTTTTAAATAAACCATCAAAACAAAATATTATATATATATATATATATATATATTGATATTGTGTCAAAATTTTATGTGAATTAAAAAATTCCAATCTCCAAAATATTTGAACTTATGACCTCTATTATGCAATTTTAATGACTTACCAATAGATCACGAGAAATATTTATAAATTTAATGGAATTTTGTTCATTTAATTATTAAAAAAAATAAAATTTGACAAGTGGTCAAATTAAATCCAAGATTTTTAAGAAAATGAGATTCCAAAATATTTGCCAAATATTTTTTCATATATTTTGAACTCATTCTTTTTTGCTCCTAAATCCAAGATTTTTTGGAAAATGAGATTCCAAAATATTTGCAAAATAATTTCTCATATCTTTCGAATTCATCCTTCTTGCCCAAATAGTGGATCTCATAACAAATTTTTATATTAGAAAAGTTCTGAAATTGTTCATGATTTCTTTATTGTTTTTGTTGCACATTGCAAGCATGGAGAGAATTCAGAACTTTTGCAGTAATTTATTTGTTTTTTTTAATTTTTTTTAAGTTTTAATTTTTTTAATTTTAAATTTTAAATTTTAAATTTTTTAATGTTACTTCTTTCTTTTTTTGTGCAAGCACACAAGGCATGGAGATGCTACCTTGAAGGCTTACGTGAGACTTCATAGCTGGGTCGTGGTGGATCTAACTCCTGTAGATAAAAAACAAATTTGAATTTTCTCCTTCCATTATGGCCGCAACTGTTTGTGCATTGAAAATCCGTTTTTTCTCATGTAGTCTGAAAATTAAGGCTCCAAAGAACCATGAATTTCTCCCAAACAGTTGCGAAATTGAGGAAACCAGTTATGGGTTACTTAACTCACCCTATTCTAAGAAGAACCCATGTTTTGGTTTTTTTTTTTTTTTTTTCGCCCTTAGTGTATCCTAAAACACATTTCAAAATTGACATTTTTTTGTAATTACGCATTTCCATTTTAATGCTCTGTGAGCTTGTTTTATTTTATGTAATTCTTTTTCTAATCCTCCAGATCACACAAAGTGTAGGAGGAGAGCATACTCCCAATTTTTTTTAATCAATATATATTTTTTATTGAAACTATTCTTTTGTGACTCTAAATGCACCAAAAAAATTGCAAATTTATCCTAAAAATTACAAAAACTTATTTTTATTTTTTCAAAAACAAAATTAAAAATTCTAATTTCTAGCCAAGCTTGGTTTTATTTTTATTTTCCTATGTATCTAAAAAAAAAAATTATTTTATTTTTAAGTATATGTATGCTTCCAACGAAGCCATTTACGGATTAGAATCTTTGAAATATTCATATCCAAATTTATGAAATGTACCTGATTGTTTGGAAGGATATAAAAACTCATCTTGATCTTTCGATTTTCCACAAGCATCTCTTGAAGAATAGATGAATGGTGTGGTGTAATTGGTTTTTGGTATCATTCCTCAATGTAGTCTTTGGGTTGCATTCTAGAACCTTTATTCATAAATGGTTAGTAAAACCTAAAAAATAAAATACACTCTATACTAAAAGCTAGTTCCTATGCACACTTCCCCGACAACCACGCCAAAATGTTGAGGCAAAATAATTTCCTGTCACTTAATTTGTCAACCCAGGGGTTCCGTAAACTTGTGAAGCATGACTCCACTTTATATGTTAGAAATAACATTTCAGTTTAGATCAATCTAACTACAAAATAACGAAAACTGATTTATCGAATCCATGAAATCAAATAATGAAAGTGAAATTCAACTAATCTATGAAATTCAGTAACGAAAAGAAAGAAGACAAATTCAAAAATAAATATAGCGCGCCCAGTCACACTTGCAGGAATTGAAATTTTAATCTGAGAAAGCATGAAAAGCATGAAAAGAAAAACTCAATTATTGCATAGGTTAAATACTCGAGCATCCAATTTGGAAGTATGACAGAGTCACCCTCTTGGTATGATCTTTAGGAGCATTCAATTATACATTTAACTGAGGATTTAATCTAGGAAATCATTTTAAAGGCATGTAAAGGAAAACTCAATTATTGCATAGGTTAAACACTCAAGGATCCAATTTGGAAGTATGATAGAGTCACCTTCTTAGTATGATACAAGCATTCACTTATACATTTAACTGGGGATCTTAATCTAGGAAAGAAATTTAAAGGAATGTAAAGGAAAACTCAATTATTGCATATGTTAAACACTCGAGCAACCAATTTGGAAGTATGACAAGTCACCTTCTTGGCCTAATCTTTAGGAGCATCCAATTATACAATTAACTAAGGATTTAATCTAGGAAAGTAGTATAAAGACATGTAAAGGAAAACTCAATTATTTCCTAGGTTAAACACTTGAGCATCCAATTTGGAAGTATGATAGAGTCACCTTATTGGTATAATCTTTAGGAGCATCCAATTATACAATTAACTGAGGATTTAATCTAGGAAAGAAATATAAAACACGTAAATAAAACTCAAATATTGTATGATCAAATGCTTAGATCTGATCCAATTGAAGAACAACAGTTGCCACCCTCTTAAGATGACTTAAGGAGCACAAGATTATACAGCTAATTGGAAATTAATATAAGAAAGAAAATAAATATTAATCTAAGAAAGCAAGTAAATATTAATGTATGGAAGAAAGTAAATCTCACACATTTTTTATGTCCGATCCAAAAGTATGAGAGATTGTAAATCGAGATGCTCCATATATAAGCAAAACCAAATCAAAGTAAAAGAACACTCATGGGTAAGATGCCAGAATCTAATTCTGTATTCAAAGCTTGAGCATAACTCCAACTTCATACATGACATGATAGGAGAAAGCTTCCCCTATTTATACAAAAATTAGGGATATCTACTCAATAAATGCAGATCCCTTAAATATCTCCTAGATCCATACTTGTTTCAACTTATCCCTAGATTATAGATACAAATCCTATGACACATCAATATCTCCATGATATTTCTCCTTGGAATATGGTCCAGCTCTTGAGTTGAAATTCGAATTTTATCTTGGGAGGCCAAGTAAGACGCTTCTAGAATATCTAAAATAGGCCTACACATGTCACAAATCTCATAACACATATATAGATATGAAACCATGTTAATTTTCTAGTTGTTAATCATAAATTCACTTTAAATACATAAAATAAATAACTTTGGAAGTCAAGGACCCTAACACATATATTTATGAAAATGGTTACTTGATGTAGGGCTTTAGGTCAAGTAATTATGAAATGAGAGTTGAATGGTTATGACATAATGCAAATATGTATGAATATGGAAAACAATTTTGAGACTCAACAAATGGTTCACCCCATCCAGAGCTAAACCCAACCTTATATTGCGAGGATCTTGGGAAAATCAGGTGATTTGTTTTCAAATTCCTTCCATATCTTAGAATCATACACAAAAAAAAAAAAAATCCATCTCTGCTCTTATTTTGGGCATGCCATTGCATTAGCTCGGAAATGTCTCAATATTTGTACATTTGAAGGAACTATGGGATTAGTGGAAAGTCACAAATAACCCTTCTCAGAGTTGAAGTTGATTTCAACCTTCGTAAGTTGTGAATCTATCACAAGAAATTTTTCTGTTCTACCTATAAGCTATGAATCAATCGCAGGCCTGGTCAGAGAGTTTGGCCCACTCTTCTGATCAGGTGGTGTGTTATTTCTGTGTGTTGTTCTCGCATTTCTGTTTGAGTATTTTTAACTACTATTATGGTATTTTTATTAAATTTCTCTGAATGCTTTTGTAACTCTGCAATTTATATTTAATTACTGTCATTGTTAAATCTCTGATTAATATTGGATTGTGCCACTACTCCTGCATATACCTTGTGCATTACCTTGAAATAATGTATGCACCTGTATTGATAAATTGATGTGGAAAAAGGGTTGAATAGTTTATTCACACTCGGACACCAAAATTTTGGCGTCGTTCTCAGGGAAGGCTAATAAGGTGCATGAACACGATCCATAATTGATCCAAAGATCAATATCTCATCTTAAGGAAGGCTTTCCTTTACCCTGCTCTAAGTCCTGAGCGTAGTGTTCTATTTTTTTTCTTTCTGACTGTTTTCTTAGGGGCTAATTTCTCATCCTTGGTAGGGTATTTGATTATCCTACTTCAGGTCCTGAACCTTAAACTTTTCAAGTTTGTGTGATTTTATTTTTTGACCCAGCTTTCATTTCTTTTAAGTTTGTTTTATTTTATTCTTGATTCCAATCTCTCGTCCTAGGAGGAAATTATTTTTTCTTGCTCTAGGTCTTGAGAATTGTTGTTATTTTAATGATTTCTTCTAACCAATTGTATGAACAAATATTTGAATAAGAGGGGCAGAGGAAGACCCCTAAATAAAGGAAAGGATCTGCGAAGGAATACTTATATCGAAGAGATCATCACAAAGGCTGAGTCATAAGCATATTCTCGTGCTGCTGTCAGGATAAGGATTCAGATGAAGTTCGAGGGGCATTTGGTTGTGCAGCCAGGCCCATCCATGGTACCAGAGAAGACCCTTTCAATGGAAGAAGAAGAAGAAAGTAAATTATTAGTATAATGAACACCTTTATTTTCAATAGAAGGAGTAGAAATTTCAAGTAGGGGATCAGAGGAATTGTGCAATTCCAATTGGGAAGAAGAAATCCTAAAGGATCTTCCATCACCACAAGAATGAGGAAGTGTTATGAAACATCATACAATTGAATCACCCTAATGATCAGTTGCATAACCAGTTGAAATCCCAGGTGAGAATTGGAGGATATTTATGGCACCTACAACTTCCTCTATTAAATTTACAATTGGGGACATCAAAGGTGATGCACTAATAAATCCCATCCCTCTAATATATTTTCCTATTTTTCATGGGCTTTCCTCTAAGGAACCCGATGCATTCCTCTTTGAATTTGATATTGTCTGTCGGGGGTACGACTATATCTCTGATGCTCATAAATTAAAGATATTTCCTACAACCTTAAAGGGGACAACCCTGCGATGGTTCATGGGTTTAAGGGGAAATAATATCTCCTCATGGAATGAGATGAAGGAAATTTTTCTGGAGAAATACCAGGATTAGTGTAAATCCCATGATATCAAGGAAGAGATTTTTAATTTTGTGCAGAAAGAAGATGAGAATATGCAATATTGTGTGGAACGATTTAAATACATACTGTAGAGGTCAAGCCATAATGACTTGGAAAAAGATATTATGAATATAATCCTTCTCCAGGAACTCAGGAAAGATTATTTGCAACTTGTAAATAGAGTAGGAAAGGGGGACATATCAAACGAAGAATTCAATACTATCTATGGGCTTTGCATCTAGTTTTTGAGAGGGGCTGCAAGAAATGGACAAGAAATTCGATCATCAAAACTTCTAGTGGAGGGGTCACAAAGGCAGAAATAGGAAATCTATTGGATAACCTGAGGACTGATATCCTAAGTATATTATCTGCCCAGATGTACACCTTGTAAGAGAAGCAGAAGAAAAGGGAGTTGGAAAATACTATGGCTATTTTCTTCCCTCGGTGCAGAAAGAAACATCCACTGAAGGAATGCCCATTGAACATAGTTGAAGCCTATGCGATTTGTGAACATGCCCATGGGACCAGCTTGTACCCTTCCTTGCCAAGATTGAAGACAGTTTTTCAAGGATCAAGTGAAGATAGCAGGATGGATCAATTGTATTTCATGGGACCGAAGAAGCCATGGTAGCCTCAACCATCCAATATGAATCCAGATATGCCTTAGGACCTATCTCAATATTTTAATAATTTTAATATGGGTCCCCAGTTTGTACCTTTTTCACCATGTGGTCTCAATCTCAATGTCCACCCTAGAAACAATGGTTTCTCCAGACTAGTTTGAATCCCTCATATGCTCAAAACTCACATGGACCCTCTGCTACAAGAAAATTTCCCCAATAAATGCCACAACAACAACTTCAGTTGCCTTCCAATGTACCTCTAGGTAATCCACCTCTTTGACCTCAACTTCCTATCCAACCAAACCCAAATCCTAACAATAAAGGGGTTCAACAAGCTGACACTCTCAACCTTCCATCATATAGCATTTCTATCGCAAGGCTTAGTTAAATAAACTTACTATTTGCACTGGTGAATGCTCCAACTTCACCTATTATAATTTAACAAGTTGAAAATGAAGTTACGGAACCAGAACCAAAAATATTTGGGGATAAACCAAACTGAAAAATTGTAATTTGAACACCTCCACAACCTATTGTTAACCAGGGACATCCAATCAATCCACCATATCCTGAAATATTGACCTTGAGTAAATAGAGCCCTCAAGAGGAGTTCGATTTTCTAGGAGAAGTACAAAATTTGTTTGTTAAAATTCGCCTGCTCCAAGCTATGAGGGACGTACCTATATACAAAAAAATTCTCTGATAACACTTTTATAAGAAACCTAGAAAGAAATCAAGGGATTCGTTGACCATCCATGTGATGGGAAGATTGTCTGACATCATTCTGGGAAAATACATGCCTATAAAATAAGGGGACCCAGGGAATCCAATCCTATCAATACAAATTAACGAGGTAGAAATCCCAAATGTACTGGTAGATTTGGGTGCTTCCATAAATGTCATTACCTTCGAAAAAATGAATGCATTGGGTCTTAGAAACATTAGTCCAACCCCTTCTATCTTGGAATTGGAAGATAGGTCTACAATGAAACAAATAGGGAAGTTGGAAGACGCTACTATTTTGGTGGACTCATGGTACTATCTCGTGGACCTCTTATATTACAAACATGATTCCCAACCAGTTTTCATCGGTTAATTTTTGGAAGATCGTGGCTCATAACCGTGGATGCCTATATTGGGTGTCGATATGGAAATATGGTTATATCAAATGGAATGGTTATAAAGAACCTCACTTTGTATCCTCCTGTGGAACCAAGTCCATCAGAGAAACCATTAGCGAAGCAGAAACCTCTACCAGTGGAAGAATCTGAACCTGAAAATGAAGAAATTAGACTGGTCCTTACCATTGGGCAGACCCTTCAATTCAAAACAAAAATTGACGACGATACCATTAAATTTTTTATTAATTATCCTTGTTATGTTTTTTATTTAACTCGTTAGATTTTACAATATGCCATGAGCTATGAAATGTGTTGGAATTTTTGTCATTGATGGCAAAGGAGATGAAAAAGGAGGAGCACCTGAAACATCATTCAAGGGGCAGAAAGGCAGCAGAGACAAAGAGAGATAGAAAAAGAAAGGCAAAAGAGATAGAAAAAAGAGAAGTAAGGGGAAGCATCAATCAAGGAGCAGAGGATAGAAAAGAAGCAGAAAACTATTCAAGGTGTAGAGTGGGTATCTTTAAGTGTTCAACATTGCATGGGTATGGTGAGACTCTATAATTTGAAGTATAAATCGCTCCTATGTGAAATTATGATTAACTCTGTACATGGATTTACTATGGAGTATAGTGTGTGAGGTTATATATATACTAAGGAAATTACAATCATAACACAGTGAACCCAAAAAGGAAACTGTGAAATCAGGTGATGGCACAGTAATAATTGTATGGGAAATGCTCTGAATGAATTTCTGTGTAGAGGTTTTGTGGTCAATATTGGTGAGGTCAAGTTTAAAACTTCTGGGTTGAAGTATTAAATTGAATTGATATGTTACGAATTTGGGCTGGATTCATATAATCTATTTTATGAAGAAATTATATATTTTATGGTGAATGTACATTACTGTGGAAGTGAGTAGATGAAAATTTCAATGTGTGCGTAGCGTTCTTGGAGTATCACATTGCAGAGATCGTGAAATTAGATCGACGGCGTAGTCCGATTGCTATGAATGAGATTTAACTACAATAGAGATTCGTTATAATGATAATAGTTGAGTAGTATCATTGAACCGTATTGGAACCACGAGTCAGTGTTGTACGCGAAAGATAAGCGGAACTCGGAAGATGGAACCCGGTAGCGGAACGCAGAGTTAGGCGGAACCCTGAGCCAAAAGGGCGGAACCATGACCAGATGAACAGTGACGGCGGTTTACTGTTTTCATCGCACCACCTTTACACGGTGGGAAGTATTTGAGGAATTGGGAGCGATTCCATAGGACGGACGATGCATGTCCTAGAGCAAGTTGGCAAAACCACTCTCACTGCGCGCCATCGTGCATTAACTCTCGACTGAGGACCCCGTGCGATATCGATACAAGCCGTCGATCTGGAGGGAAGCGATCTGACGGTGATCATATTGGGAAGATGCGCGAAGGTTAACTTAAGGTACGGGCCTATGTATTTGATTGATTCTGTCGATTGTATGGTGGGGCCCATGCATACGAATCTATTGATTATTGTTAAGATTTGCGGATTTATTAATCTTTGGGGTCATAGTTATAAGGTTCGAACATTTAGTTATGAGGTGTGAAGGAAGCCCCCGAAATGAAATAATAACTGTCGGGTTTATTTAAATATCAAAGGTAATGGGTCACATAAGCATTGTCTATTATATCAGTTGGTACTAAGCCCATCAACAGATTCCTTAATATAATTCTATGAATTCAATAATTGAACCTGAAGAAAGGATCAAGAAGGCTCCCTTATTGAATTAAAATAATGAACCAGGATATTGAACTATTCGAATTATGGGTTGGTTTGGCAAAGAAATTTGAATGTATTTTACACAGAGGTTGAAATTTATTATAAAGGTCGAATGTTGACCCAAATCCTTACAAGTGTATTGAAAAAGATTCAACATGTAAAGGTTGCCACTCCAAAAATTAAAAGTATTGAAATTGCCCAGCAGTGATTTCAAAAGACAGTTATATGGACAACAGTTATACAACTGCAATGAAGAAGAGAGCCTACAAGAACGAAAGAGACAGAAACAGAAGCAGAAAAGACAAATCCATTCAAGCCAAAATCCAGAAAAGAAGCTGAGTGAAATTGAAGTGTGTAACTGAAAATCTGAATGTAAATGTTGTAATTAAATTTTTTATTGTTTGTGATGCATTGGAAAGTATCCTAAGGAAAAGAAAAATCCCATTGTAGCATGGAAATTTGTACATATCATTATAATTTTAAATTGAGTTGGATAAAATAATGAGAAGACAGAAGCCAAAGAGTCATGACTGTTCACTCAAAATTCCTTGTGAAATACAAACAGTCATGTGAGGAACTCTATAAATAATATCAACAGGATATGCATAAAAGAGGTTAGAGAGAGAAAATATAGAGAAGGCGGAGTATAGAAGAGACAGGCAAAGAATATTAAGAAAAGAAAAGGAGAAAGAGAAGCTATAGAACAGAGCTGATATCTGAGGTAAATCAACAAACATTCTGTTTGATAAATTGAGGCAGTTGGAGCTTCCCTATCAAGTTGCAGCTTGATAGCTATCAGTTGTAGCTGACTGAGGTTGGTGCCTGCAGAAAATTGAAGGGATTTGGTGCTTCCTTTCAAGTTGTAGCTTGCAGAATTGAGGATTGGAGCCTCCTGTAGGTTGGTGCTTGCAGTAAAACAGTGGTGAGAGGGAGTTGGAGCTTTCCTTTGCATCACAACAACAATAAGATGTGGTTTTCTCCTTTTATGGGTTTCCACTTATATCTGGTGTCTTTGTGCATGATTTTTATGTGTTGATCTGATTTATATCTTCTGCTTAACACCTGCTGCTCTCATATTAAGTCTACTATTATATTGTATTAAAACTTGCTGCTCACATTCTAAGATTACTCACATATTAAGTTGGACATGATATGAAGGTGTAAATAAGTTTTAATGAAAAGTTTTTAAAAGTCCATGAATGTGTTAAACTGATTCACCCCCCACCCCCTCTCATTTTAACTAAGGGTCCAACAATTGGTATCAGAGCAGGTTCCTTTGTACCAGTTTAACAACTCAAAGGAGATTCTAGGTTCTCATAAATGCTAGTAAAGAAGGATGCTCAACCAATAAACCCCCTTTCTTTACAGGTGTAAATTATGCCTTCTGGAGAATTAGGATGAGGACATACATAATGTCTCTAGGAATAGAAGTTTGGGGTGCTGTGGAATTAGGATATGCCCCAAAGTCAACTGACTTAGAGAAAGAATCCAAACAATATTTTGTAGCTAACAAAAAATCCATGAATGCTATCTTGAATGGATTGTGTGAAGCAGATTTTATCAAATTAATGCACAAAGACACTGCCAAAGAGATGTGGGATACTCTGGAGAACATCCATGAAGGAGACAAGAAATTAAAAACTGCCAAACTTCAAGTCTATAGAGCCCAGTTTGAGAATTTAAAAATGAATGATGATGAAGACATTGACAGTTTCTTCCTAAAAGTTGCAGAAATTGTTAGCAATATGAAATCTCTTGGAGAAACCATGCCAGAAAGTATAATTGTGCAAAATATTCCAAGATCTCTTCCATCCAGGTTTAATCCCAAGGTGTCTGAAATAGAAGAAAAAACTGATTGGGAGACCTTGACCATGAACCAGCTACTTGGAAATTTAACAGCAGATGAGATGAGGCTCCGACAGAAGAAGCCAAGTACGAGAGAGGCAACCTTTAAAACAGAAAAGAAGAAACAAGAAGAGGAAGACATATTCTCTTGCTCAGATTAAGAAGAGGAAAAATTTGTCAAGAAATTGGATAGTGGCTGCTCAAAACACATGACTGGAGACAGAAGCAAGTTTATAACTCTTGATGAAAAGAAATCTGGCAATGTTACTTTTGGCAATGATAAATCAGGTAAGATCAAGGGAAAAGGCTCAGTCAACATAGACAATGGCAGAGGAAAGGCCCAAGATGTACTATTTGTAGATGGGCTTAAAGCAAATTTACTAAGTGTTAGTCAGATGTGTGACAAAGGCTGCAAAGTTCTTTTTAGAGCACAAGAATGTGAAGTCAGATCAAGCACCACAGGTAAGACTCTGCTCAAAGGTGCTCGAACAGAGAGAAATGTTTACATCGTGAAGGAGAGAGATGAAGCATGCCATATTAGCAAACTTGAGGAGTCATGGTTATGGCATAGGAGATTGGGACATCTCAGCTTCGATCATATTATCAGACTGAGCAAAAAGAAAGCGGTTAGAGACATGCCAGAAATAAAAAGGCCTTCTAATACCATATGTAAATCATGTCAATTGGGTAAACAGACCTGTACATCATTTAAGGCCAAATATGAGTTATTAACAAGTAGACCACTCCAGCTTGTGCACATGGATCTGTGTGGACCTGCAAGAACTAAAACACCAAGTGGAGAATCCTACTTCATGCTAATAATCAATGATTTCTGTAGAATGAAATGGGTTGCATTTCTCAAGAATAAATCGGAAGCTCTGGACAAATTAAAAATATTCAAAGCATCAGTTGAAAACCAGACAGGATGCAAGCTAAAATGCATCAGATCAGACAAAGGAGGTGAATTCACAGATTATGACTTTGCAGATATATGCAATGAATATGGCATAAAACAACAATTTACTATTGCAGGGACACCTCAGCAGAATGGAGTAGCAGAGAGACAAAACAGATCTGTTCAACAAATTTCCAGAGCTATGATGCAGGAGAATAATATTCCTCAAACCTTCTGGGCAAAAGCGGTACACACAGCGGTGCATATCCTTAATAAAGCTCACTTAAGGCCAAGCAGTGACAAGACTCCCTATGAACTTTGGCATGGGAAACCAACTTCAATCAAATATTTTAGAATCTTTGGAAGCAAGTGTTACATAAAGAATAATGATGAAAATCTTGGAAAATTTGATGCTAGGCAGATGAAGGGATATTTCTAGGATATGCATCCAAAATAAAAGGGTACAGGTGCTACAACAAGACTCTTCGGAAAATAGTAGAAAGCATTGATGTGAGATTTGATGAAGAACTTCCAAAAAATACAAGAGATACAGAATGCTACAGTCCATCAGACAACCATGAAGAAGAAAACCAAGGTGATGAGGAAACAAGCAAGACAACAGAAGATAAAGAGTTGAGTTCTAAAGCTCCCTCAAGATATACTCAGAAAAACCATCCTGAAGATCAGATCATTGGAGACGAGAGAGTAGGGATCGAAACAATAAGGCAGCTAACAGAACAAACTGAAGAGGTATACATATCCATGTCGTCACAAATAGAGCCAAATAAATTTGAAGAAGCCAGCAAGGACAAGTCTTGGGTAAATGCTATGAATGAAGAATTGGACCAAATTGAGAAAAACAATACATGGGAATTAGTTCCTAGACCCACTGAGAAAAATGTCATAAGCTCAAAATGGGTATTCAAAAATAAAATGAATGAGCAAGGACAATTAATCAGGAATAAAGCCAGACTGGTCTACAAAGGATACTCAGAAATCGAAGGACTTGATTACGATGAAACATTTTCCCTTGTAGCCAGAATGGAAGCTATCAGAATGTTCCTAGCATTTGCATGCTACCGAAACTTCAAGGTACATCAAATAGATGTAAAATTTGCATTTCTGAATGGAGAATTAGAAGAAGAAGTCTACATGGAACAACCAGAAGGCTTCTCATTAACATGACAAAGAAGACTATGTGTGTAGACTGAAAAAGGCTCTTTATGGACTGAAACAGGCTCCTCGTGCTTGGTACTCAAAACTAGATAAATATTTTCAAAAATAATTCTTTAAGAGAGGTGGAGTAGACAACAATATATACATAAAAGCCCATGAAAATGAACTCCTGATTGTTGTAGTATATGTTGATGACATTATGTTTGGAAGCAACAGAGATGAACTTGCAAAAGGGTTTGCTGAGGAGATGAAATCAGAGTTTGAGATGTCCATGATTGGAGAACTCAGTTTCTACTTAGGAATTCAAATTCAGCAAAAGAACATAGGCACATTCATCTCACAGGAAAAATACTTAAAATAAATGTTGAAAAAGTTCAAAATGGAGGACTGCAAACCTGTGTCAACTCCCATAATCACGGAATGCAAGTTGTGTGCTGATGATGGGTCTGCTGATATAGATGAAAAACTCTACAGATCCATGATAGGAAGTCTATTGTATCTGACTGCATCAAGACCATACATCATGCTAGCAGTAGGACTAGTGGCTACATATCAAGCAGTACCTAAACACAACCATCTTCTGGCAGTAAAAATAATATTCAGATATCTACAAGGAACAACACAATATGGAATTTGGTATCCTAAAAGAAAAAACTTCACTTTGACAGCATACATAGATGTAGATTGGGCCAGCTTTGTAGATGATAGGAAAAGCACAAGTGGAGGTGCATTCTACCTAGGAGAAATTCTGGTGGCATGGTTAAGCAAGAAACAAACATCTATCTCTCTATCTAGAGCAGAAGCAGAATATATAGTAGCAGCAGCATTTTGTACACAATTCATGTGGATGAATCAAACTCTCCAAGACATGAAGGTAAGCATTGATGAAGCTATCTCAATCAAATGTGATAATACAAGTGCTATAAGTATATCTAAAAATCCTCTGCTTCACTCAAAAACTAAGCATATCCCAATCAAGTATCATTTTCTCCGAGAACGAGTGGCTCAGAAGATAGTAAAGCTGGAGTATGTGCCAACAAAAGAACAAACACTAGATATATTTACCAAACCTATTGCTAGAGAACCATTTGAATATTTGAGAGATAGACTAGGGATAGTATCTGTACATGCTACTCTCTAATATAAAGAGAAAGCACAGTTTCAGGGGGAGAACAGAAATGAAAATATCATTCCAGGGGGAGATCAGCCAACAAGGAAACCATGAAACAGGTCCTCAGGATCAAACGCTTATGGAAAGAATACATCCAGCATACAGGAGTCCATGAAAAGGCTAAAGGATCAGAATTTTAGATTTAATCCAAAGTTTGGAGCAGGAGGGTACAAAGTTAGAAGATCTCAGAGAGAGGAAGTGCAGAAAGAAAACTAGGAAATGTGAAACCCTTTGCCATTGATGTCAAAGGGGGAGGAAAAGTAGATAGGCAGAGGAAGCATTGGATTATTGGTGGATGTGTTGCCATCAATGCCAAAGGGGGAGACTGTTGGAATTTTTTTCATTGATGGCAAAGGAGATGACAAAGGAGGAGCACATGAAACATCATTCAACAGGAAGAAAGGAAGTAGAGACATCAGAGGAAACAGAGACAAAGAGAGATAGCAAAAGAAAGGCAAAAGAGATAGAAAAAATAGAAGTAAGGAGAAGCATTAGTCAAGGAGCAGAGGATAGAAAAGAAGCAAAAAACTATTCAAGGTGCAGAATGGGTATCTTTAAATGTTCAGCATTGCATGGGTATGGTGAGACTCTGTAATTCGAAGTATAAATGGCTCCTATGTGAAATTATTATTAACTCTGTACATGGATTTACTGTGGAGTATAGTGTGTGAGGTTATATATATACTGAGGAAATTACAAACATAACACAGTGAACCTGTAAAGGAAACTGTGAAATCAGGTGATGGCACAGTAATAATTGTATGAGAAATGCTCTGAATGAATTTTTTTGTAGAGGTTTTGTGGTCGATATTGGTGAATTCAAGTTTAAAACTTTTGGGTTGAAGTATTAAATTGAAATGATATGTTACGAATTTGGGCTGGATTCATATAATCTATTCTATGAAGAAATTATGTATTTTATGGTGAATGTACATTACTGTGGAAGTGAGTAGACGAAAATTTCAATGTGTGTGTAGCATTCTTGGAGTATCACATTGCAAAGATCGTGAAATTAGATCGACGACGTAGTCCGATTACTATGAATGAGATTTAACTACAATAGAGATTCGTTGTAATGATAACAGTTGAGTAGTATCATTGAACCATATTGGAACCACAAGTTAGTGTTGTATGCAAAAGCTAAGTGGAACTCGAAAGATGGAACCCGGTAGCATAACGCAGAGTTAGGCGGAACCCCCAGCCAAAAAGGAGGAACCATGACCAGATGAACAGTGACGGCGGTTTATGGTTTTCATCGCACCACCTTTACACAGTGGGTGGTATTTGAGGAGTTGGGAGCGATTCCACTGGACAGACGATGTGTGTCCTAGAGAAAGTTGGCAAAACCACTCTCACTGCGTGCCATTGCGCATTAACTCTCAACTAAGGACGCCATGCGATATCGATACAAGCCGTCGATCTCGAGGGAAGTGATCTAACGATGATCATATTGGGAAGATGCGCGAAGGTTAACTTAAGGTACGGGCATGTGTATTTTATTTATTCCATCGATTGTATGGTGGGGCCCATGCATATGAATGTGTTGATTATTGTTAAGATTTTCGGATTTATTAATCTTTGGGGTCATAGTTATAAGGTTCGAATATTTAGTTATGAGGTGTGCAGGAAGCCCCCGAAATGAAATAATAACTGTTGGGTTTATTTAAATATCAAAGGTATTAGGTCACATAAGGGCTGTATATTATATCAGTTGGTACAAAGCCCGTCAACACATTCCTTAATCTAATTCTATGAATTTGATAATTGAACCTGAAGAAAGGATCAAGAAGGCTCCCTTATCGAATTAAAAGAATGAACTAGGATATTGAACTATTCGAATTATGGGTTGGTTGAGCAAATAACTTTGAATGTATTTTACACAGAGGTTGAAATTTATTATAAAGGTCGAATGTTGACCCGAATCCTTACAAGTGTATTGACAAAGATTCAGCATGTAAAGGTTGCCACTCCAGAAATTAAAAGTATTGAAATTGCCTAGCAGTGATATCAAAAGACAGTTATATGGACAAGAGTTATACAAATTCAATGAAGAAGAGAGCCTACAAGAATTAAAGAGAGAGAAACAACAGCAGAAAAAACAAATCCATTCAAGCCAAAATCCAGAAAAGAAGCTGAGTGAAATTGAAGTGTGTGACTGAAAATCTGAATGTAAATGTTGTAATTAATTTTTTTATTGTTTGTGATTCATTGGCAAGTATCCTAAGGAAAAGAAAAATCCCACCGTAGCATGGAAATTTGTACATATAATTATAATTTTAAATTGATTTGGATAAAGGAATGAGAAGACACAAGCCAAAGAGTCATGACTGTTCACTCAAAATTCCTTGTGAAATACAAACAGTCATGTGAGGAACTCTATAAATAATATCAACTGGATATGCATAAAATAGGTTAGAGAGAGAAAATATAGAGAAGCCAGAGTATAGAAGATACAAGCAGAGAATATTAAGAAAAGAAAAGTAGAAAGAGAAGCTATAGAACAGAGTTGATATCTAAGGTAAATCAACAAACATTCAGTTTGATAAATTGAAGTTGGAGCTTCCCTATCAAGTTGCATCTTGATAGCTGTCAATTGTAGCTGACTGAGGTTGGAGCCTCCTGTAGGTTGGTGCCTGCAGAAAATTGAAGGGAGTTGGTGCTTCCTTGCAAGTTGTAGCTTGCAGAATTGAGGATTGGAGCCTCTTGTAGGTTGGTGCCTACAGTAAAACAGTGGTGAGAGGGAGTTGGAGCTTGCCTTTGCATCACAACAATAATAAGATGTGGTTTTCTCCCTTTATGGGTTTCCACTTATATCTGGTGTCTCTGTGCATGATTTTTATGTGTTGATTTGATTTATATCTTTTGCTTAACACTTGATGCTCTCATATTAAGTCTACTGTTATATTATATTAATAATTTCTACTCACATTCTATGATTACTCACATATTAAGTTGGACATGATATGAAGGTGTAAATAATTTTTAATGAAAATTCCTTAAAATTCCATGAATGTGTTAAACTGATTCACCCCCCCCCCCTATTAGTTTAACTAAGGGTCCAACAAAATGTAGGAAAATATTGAACCAAAATATGAAATCGAGGACATCCTTGCAAATTCATCCCATGATAGTATTCCTATTGAAATTGAATCGGTAAAAACACAAAACATCAACCTGAATCTTTCAGAATCACAGACAAAACAACTCCTAAAATTTCTTCAAAACAATAAGGAAGCCTTTGCCTAGGATTATAATGACATGAAGGGGATTCCTGATAGTTTATGTAATCATCATATTTACATTAAGGAATATTTTCGTCCTGTGAGATAGCCCCAATGGAGAATGAATCCCACTCTAAAGAACATTTTCAAGGATGAACTTCAAAAATTACTATATATAGTATTTATTTACACCATCTTAGACAACTAATCAGTGTCCCCGTTGGTTATAATTCCCAAAAATAATGGTAAATGGTGTATCTGCGTGGACTATAGGGAATTAAACAAATCAACTCAAAAAGAAGATTTCCCTTTGCCATTCATTGACCAAGTCCTTGACACCCTGGCTGGGAAGAAGTTTTTCACCGTCCTATATGGGTTTAGCAGGTATAATAAAATCCAAATAGTCCCGAAGAACCAATATAAGGAAACCTTTACATGCCCATGAGGAACCTTTGCATACAGGGTTCTCCCATTTGGTCTGTGTAATGTGCTAGCGACATTCTTGAGGGAAATTATGGGAATTTTTTTTTATTTAGTCGATGACAGTGTTCAAATCTATATGGATGATTTCACTCCATATGGGAATTCATTTAAAGAAGGATTGGCGAATCTAGAAAAAGTAACCGAAAGATGTAAACAGACCCATGTGTCTCTGGGTATAGTTAAATGTCACATGATGAGGGAAGAAGGAATGGTATTGGGACATTTTCTCTCGGCTACTGGAATTCGAGTTGATCCAGCAAAATTAGAGGTAATATTGTACTTACCCATACCTAATACACCCACAAAGGTACGTATATTTATTGGTTGTGCTGGTTATTATAGATGCTTTATAGAAATTTTTTCTAAAATAGCACATCCACTTTTTTATTTGCTAACAAAAGATGAAAATTTTTGTGAAGAAACTTTTGTGAAGAAACTTTTGTGAAGATCAAGGGATTGATCTACGAAGCTTCGATCCTTCGAGGACTTGATTGGGCATTACCATTCCATATACATGTTGATGCCTCTCATACTGCAATGGGAGTACTCTTAGGACAATAGGTAGACAAGACACCGTATGCAGTTTACTACATCAACAAGAATTTGACTCCTACTGATTTAAATGACACGGTGACTAAAAAAGAATTCCTGGTTGTCATCTATTCTATCAAAAAGATCTGACACTACATCACCAGGTATCTTAATTTTGTACATACTTATCATTCAAAAATAAGGTATTTGATGAATAAACCTATCACTCATGTTTTCATTACAAGATGGATGCTATTTCTCCAGGAATTTGATATTACAATAGTAGATAAACCAAGAAAAGCTAAGTAGTTGCTGATTTTCTGTCTAGAATGGATAATAATGATGAAGGCACACCCATAGAAGATAGTTTTCTGGATGAGCATCTTTTCACAATTTCTACTAATCCTCTATGGTATGCAGATATTGCTAACTATCTTGTTATAGGTAAGGTGCCCCGTCATTTTTTATACAGGGAACAAAGAAGAATAATTCATCATAGTGCCCGATATTCCTTGATGGCAAGATAACTTTTTCATACAAGACCTAATTAGCAGGTTCAACGCTATGTACCTGAGGATGATATCTACAAAGTGTTGAAGGCTGCCATGATGGCCCTTATGGAGGGAATTTCACAGATAAAAGAACAGGCCATAAGGTGTTATAGATGGGATATTATTGGCCTTCTATATTCCAGGAGCTGCGAAATTATGTCTGAAATTGCGATAGTTTCCAGTGCATGGAGCAGCCCAGTTGATCCTATGAAATGCCTTTACAGCCCCAGGTATTCCTTAAGCCTTTTGAGAAGTGGGTTATTGATTTTTTTGGACCTTTAAACCCACCGTCCCAGCAAAAGGTTCACATTCTGGTCTGCACCGATTATGTGACTAAGTGGGTAGAAGCCAAAGCTGTTGTGAAAGAAACAGAACAAGTGGTTTCGTATTTTCAATTTGAAGATATTTTTTCTCATTATGGTACTCCGAGGGAGATTGTTATAGATATAGGAGCACAATTCATGTCACACATGATAGTGTGGACTATGCATAAATATGGGGTCAAGCACACGGTGACATATCCATACCACCCCCAGGTGAATGGACAAGTGGAAAGCACAAACAAGGTATTGGAAAATATCTCGACAAATACTGTGGCACACCACCCTTAGGATTGGGCTCAAAAGCTTCCTGAATCTCTCTAGGCATATAGAACAACATGGTGGAACACAACTAGGTTTTCACCATTTGAGTTGGTTTATGGGAAATCCCCATTGTTCCCGATAGAATTTGAGATCAGTTGCTCAGAAAATCTCTTGAATTATGGTTGAGCCTATTAGATGCCCAAAAGCACCGGCTGGATCAGCTTAATGAATTAGATGAAATCCTTTAAATGGTTGTTCATAGGACTACTGCTATTTAGTAGCAGAGGACGAAATGGCGCGACAAGTTTATCAAAAACAAGGTGTTTCATAGAGGATATTGGGCATTACTTTATGACTCATTAGATGGGGCCTTATGAAGTGTATGGTGTATTTGATAATGGAATAGTCAGACTGGTCACAATTGATGATTGACGTGCTTCTTTCATAGAAAATGGACATCGCCTGAGACTATATCATCATCCAGCCTCATAGAAATATGGTCTGAAGTTTGTCAATGCAGAGAATTACTCCTCTACATTCTCGATCTGAAATAATAATAATAATAATAATAAATAAAAAATACTATCACTATTAACTTGTTGTCTTTTTGCAGGAGCTACTACGGAGGTGCAATGTTGCGGAGTTGGAAATTTCCTAAGTACTAGATGTTCTTACTCCTTGGATGTTTTTAATCAGCTACTTCTGTTACTCCCATAAATTTTCGAAGTATCCGATGCTGTTAATCCTTGGGTGCTATTACTCTCGATGTTGCTACTCGTGATGTTGTTACTCCTTCGATGCCGCTGCTCGAGATGATGTTACTCCTTATATGCTGCTACTCATGATGTTGTTACTCCTTGGATGCTTCTACTTTGTGATGTTGTTACTCCTTGGTTGTTGTTACTCCTTGGATGCTGCTACTCAAGATGTTGTTACTCCTCAGATGTTTCTACTCGTGATTTTTTTACTCCTTGGATGTTGCTACTTCATGATGTTGTTACTCCTTGGATGCTACTACTTGGGATGTTGTTACTCCTCAGATGCTGCTACTCATGATGTTGTTACTCCTTGGATCCTGCTACTTTGTGATATTGTTACTCCTTGGATACTACTACTCCATGATTCTGCTACTCCTTGATGGTGTTACTCCGCTAACATTGTTACTCCACCAATGTTGTTACTCTGTCAGCATCATTACTTCACCATTATTCTTCCATTATTCTTCCAATTGTCACTTCCGTCAGGTAGGTCGCTAGGTAAGTCTCCATTGACTCATGGATTTAATTAAATATTCCATGGACAATATATTGACATCATGGATAGTTATTTTTAAGTTGGGGGGCATTGTCATAACTAAACGATGATGTAGTTAAACCACACCAATGATTATTTTAAAATAATTATTAAACCTCATGTTGTTGGTACGATCCATGATCTTCATCGTATTTCGTATAATAATATGTATTAGGCTTAGCAACACACACATGTTGCCAACCGATCAATCCTTTCCAAGTCACGCGAAATAATTATGATCTCATTCATCGCACTTACCATAATCTGCCATGATTTTCTTCGTTTCCCGAGAAGTTACCTACCATATTTACCATTATTTCACTTTATTTTTCACCATGTTTTTTTGCCGAAATTGGTAGTCACCACTCCTTCCAATGGCTTATTGCATCCAGAGTGTTGTTACAGTCTCTACAGGATGGGTGGACTGGATGTGTAGCATGAACCCAATGAAACAATTTTGGTCCGTAGAAATGCAGATGTGTGGCAATTTTTCGTCAATGTAGGATGGGATATCAATTTTAATAGATTGCACAGATTCGAAAAAGGAATAACGACATATTTTTTGCTAAATTTGGTTGGGAATCGCTCTCGGGTAAGAGGAGTAGAAATTCCTGTCACAGAAGAAGCCATTGCAGAAGTTAGTGGGCTAACACTACAAGGACAATAATGGATTTCTCGAAGGATTCCCCTGATAGAGTTTTTTGAACTGTTTTTACAGGCAGGAGAAATCGTTTTCCAGTATGGGAGAGGGTATGACCATAAATATTTACCGTATCCATGGAATGAGTAGCAGGCTTTGTGATGAAATATATAACCTATGAAGGACAGTCTACAACTTTTTTCAAGTACCATTTCAAAATCCTGGCCCATCTTCAACTCCCGCGGGCATAGGGTCACTCTTTAAACATGCATTTATTCTTATTGAAACATCTCCAACTCATGGCATAATTCGCTTGGAGTTCGTGCCAGGTGCTGCAGTCCTCACCAATCATGGACTTGTTCGTTTGTTGGTTATACATGCAATGTCCCAATTCCAAGCTCCCTGGGCAGAGCTCTGTGAACTATCAGAAGAGGAAGTAGCAGTTGTCATCGCTACTAGGGAGGAATAACCAGCACCTCCGGGTGACTTAGAAGAGTAGGAAGAGCCAGACAAAATAGAGGCATAACCAGAACCTCCTATTGATTTAGCAGAAGAGGAGGAGCCAGAGGAAATGGAAGAAGAACCATCACCTCTGGTTGATTCAGCAGAAGAGGAAGAGCTAGAGGAAATAGAAGAAGAACCAACACCTTTGGTTAATTCATCAGAAGAGGAAGAGCCGAAGGAAATGGAGGAAGAAGAGGAAGAACTAGAACGAATGGAAATGAAAGAAACAATTGGTGATAAATTCAAGGCTGTCACACAAGAACTAGCCTCGCGTGTGGAACCTATTGATGAAGGAATCATGGAGATGGGGGATGAATTTTATACTGTCCCATAGAAATCGAATTTAATTAATGAAGCATAGGGAGAAAGCTTTCCAGTCAGAGTGCTGGCAGGTGATGCTGTTACACAAGAAATAACATCAGTTTCCCAAATAGATTTGGATATCAAAATAGGTAGGGGTGTCACACAAGAACTGCCACTGACTCAGTCAGGACAGGAAAACATGGAAGGAACGACCCTCGAGGTTGACATTGCTCCATAAGAACTAGTGTCGACCACAAACAAAGAATAAATGCATGAAGGAGACTCGGACCAATTAATAAACAAAGGTTATAGAGAAAAGGAATCAGAGGTGGCAGAAAAGACTAACATAGATCAGGTAAAAAATATTTTCCATTCTTCTTTTCAAACTATAATTCCAAGAGGATAAAAGGGGTTTCATTCTCCCTAACGTTTAATAAAAGGGATCGTTGTCCCACCAACACTGAAGTTTGTCGATTCAAGAAAGGGTATGACCTTTTTTGTTCCATCGCTTGCTGATTCTCAGCAGGGGAATCTTGAAGCTCAAAATGGAGAAGGGAATTCCGTAGATGAACTAGAGCATAGAATGGTCAATGAAGGCACTGACCAGGTGACAGAAATTCCTGAGTTAAAGAAATAAGAAGAGGAGAGTGCTCTTGAATAAAGGGAACCGAGTAAAGAAGACCTGGTAGAGAAGCCAATTGATGTCATTAATAGCATCCCACAACCTTTTGAACTTGCTACAGGGCTGGGAGACAAATTCATTGTTAAGAAAGAATGGATAGAACAATGCGAAAATAGGAGACCACCTCTCAAAGAAAGGTATCAGCTTCAGTTTAAAGAGACCATGTGGCTGAAGAAGAAACTTTGGAAATTGAGAAAGCAAGTATCTTGGTTGAAGAAGAATGTAAAATAATATAAAGAGAAGTCAGTGAAACCCAAGGTCAAGTTTTTCTCTGCTACCATGTAGACTGGCCCTATTGACCATCTGTTTGAGGCCCGAGAATTCTTCCTCGATGTCAAAATTGAGAAATGGAAATCTTTCGCAAATGAACACAAGAAGGAGATGAAGAGGGTTCAGGAGCAGGCCACTGTGATTATTGCTGGGTATATAGACCAGTTAGATAGAGAATGACTGAGGCAAGAGAAACAAGTTAAGATGTAGGACTTGGAGGAGTAGGTACAAGTGTTGAAAGTAGATAAAGAGAATATGTTTACCTTCGCGCAGAAGGTAATGGATTGTAGACCTCCTGCCCATAGTTATGCTTTATTTCTTCATGAGAAGTTCCTTTTCTTCTGCCTGGAAATTATTTATAAGGAAATCAACCATGAGATTAAGGATCTGATACAATTCCTTTGTATTTTGAAAATCCATGATGTTGTGCGTGAGCACTTGATGTGCAAACTTTACATGCATAATTATTTCTTGAAGGATGATGAGACCTTCAATATTTTTCCATTTGTGGGGGAAATTCACCTGAGATAATTCACCTCCTACACTATCAACCGGGTGAAATGCAGGAAGGCCTCTGATAATTTTGAAGAAAATCAAGTTACAAGGCCACTAATAATAAGTAGGGAGAATGGTCAGGCAATGAATATTTATAACAAGAACTCTACCTTTTTATAGATTGAGGAACATAAGGAACATATGTTGGCAACACAGAAGTGGTGTGTTGACCTCTGTGTCAGACATGTAGTTGATTTTTAGAATGAAGCTCTTGATAGTTGCAAAGGAGATGGATGATGTCATCATCAGCTATCAGAAATTGGGGACCTTTTGGAGCACCCAATTTTTCACAGGCATTAAGAAGAGTGCCACATTTTGGTCCATGTATTCAGACTTGTGGGGTCCAGTGGATCGGGCCAATGTTTCACTTCCCCCTTATTTGGTTTCCAGAAGATCAGTATACTTCGGCATACACTATAAGAGAATATTGGTGGAAGGATATCGTCTTGACAAATGGGTATAATCCCCTTGGAATAGAGATGGCAGAAGATATGACCTCGCTTAGTTTCATACCGACCACAGCCAGTCCAACCCAAACCTGAAAAGATGACGAGCTGCATGAGGACATGCAAAAAGACCAGTTGGGGGGAGATGTTGGATGCCAAATCTGAATAGTTTTCTCTTTCATTTTCACCCACTCTTTCACATCTTCGTAGAATTAATATTCATTAAATTCTCTAAACGCATGAGGTAAACCCCCTTTCATTGTCCTATCTAAAATTCTTAATTAATGAAATAATATTCATGGGGATTTCACCTATGCGAGTTACTAATTCTGTCATTGTCGTAGATCTGATAGTCAAAGGGTTTCATATGCAAGTCACAGGAGAAACTCCGAGTTCACAACAACATTTTGTATCGTTGTAACAACATAACAAATTCCAAAACTACTCTAGACCTTTTTCAGACCTTTCTTGGTTTTCTCTCGGCAACTAGTTTGGCTGTTGTAACAATTGTATATTTGTAGATATTAATCTTCAGATTGGGGAGACAGTTTTATGAAAAATTGTATGAGAAGGGTCTTAGGGCTGTGAATTAGGTTAGTGTTCAAGAGATCAATTTTGTAACAGAAGATTGTTAATTAATTGAATGCAAGCAATTTTGATGTTCTACCTATAAGCTGTGAATCTATTGTAGCCCTGTTCAAAGATTCGAGCCCACTCTTCTAATCAGGTGCTACGTTATTTTTGTGTGTTGTTCTCACATTTCTATTTGAGTATTTTTAACTATTTTTATGGTATTTTTCTTCAATTGTTGTGAATGATTTTGTAAATATGCAATTTATCTTTAATTATTGTCACAATGGTTCTTGTTTATTTTAGTTGTTAAATCTGTGATTAATATTGGATTGTGCCACTGGTCCTACATATACCTTGCGCGTTACCTTGAAATAATGTACGCACTTGGATTGATAAGTTAATGTGGAAAAATGTTTGAATAGTTTATTCACACTCGGACACCAACAACATGTTTGGATGTTTTCATACCCTGAGCCTAACATAGTGATTTCCACTTTACATGCTCTTATTTTTGTTGGAAATGCGGAGTCGGGTGGTAGAAACCACTTTAAAAATGAAAGTAACTCATCAACACTCTCATTTTTCCAAAATTTCACCACTTTCAAGTTAATAATTAAAAGGATTGTTTTTAAATGACTTATATTTCAAGTATGATACACAGGTTTTAAAGCATCCTCCATCAACTTCTTCCATTCAGCCTTGAAACCCTCATTCAACATTATATAAAATTCAATCACTTCATCAAAGGTTCCTACCTTTTAATTTTTCTTTGTTTCCTCTTCATCTATGTCTATTACCTCTAAATCTGTCATGCTATGCAATTCTATCTTATTTAGATAACAATTTTTAGGTTTAAGGATTATATTGCTATGCCCATATTTTAGAATATATTGAGAAATCACAGTTATATTTCTCATATTCCCACCACGAAAATCATTACATGGACATGCATATTTATGAAATATATTCTCATAAGGTATTCTCTCATAATGTGAATGGTTTTCATCCATTTTCAAAATTGGGCATTGACTCATCTTCAATTTTCTGCATTCAAAGGTGAAACTGATATGTTAACTCTTTAATTTCAACTATTTTCATAAATTTATTTGTAAAAGAGAAGTTTCATCTCCCATTTGAGCACAAATTTAAATTGTGAATTTTTTTTAGAAATAACATATAGGAAGAGAAATCTACACATTTTTTACCAGTGTGAACACACCCATACACAAAAATCACATAGTCAAAGAAGAAAGTCAGATTTGAGAGAAGTGTTGCGGTTCTACACTTGCTTGAGGAGATATTTTTGTTTTATTTACACCTTTTCAATGTGGATCTATCAACATGGCAATAGAATGTTTTGGTTAATACATTATAGTCCTTAAGTGCACGCCTCTTGCGACTATTTTTAAACCCTCATTACAACAACAATGAGGAGAAGAACACATCAATGGGATTTTCCTTAGCAACAAATAGGATGCATCACTCAGCTACTAATGTAGTGGAATTTACCAGTTGTGCACTCTCTCCTTTACATCCTTTTTCTGACATGTTCCAAGTGTTAATTCCTAGAAAATGAGGGCACTCCACTTGAGGGAGTCACTTATCTATTCATGGCAGCATGAGGAGTTACGAATTATCACCTTTTTTGTACTTGAAGGGAATATATTATCTTTTTTCGACTTGTATGGGGGGAACATTAATGAAGGATTTACACCACATTTTCTCCTTATTCCTAACATGAAAGAGGGTACATCATTTGGAGATTTACATTATTTTCCTAAGGTTTAAGAAGTGCACCCTAGTAGAAAATATGTCTTTGGAGTCATATTTTCTATTCGTATATTCATCTATAATGTAATATCCCAAAATGGGAATGCACATCAAAGCCTGCTGGAATAACTCACTCTTCATAAATTGGTGTACTGAAATGAGTTTGAAACTCCTGTATCCCTTATATATGTGGATCTACTATCTAAATCCAAAATGAGAGCAAAAAAAATTCAAAATAGGTGAGGTAAACAGACCTCCCACCACCTAGTATGGCTAAAAAACACCCAAAGAATGGGGCTACAGTCATGCACAACAATACTCTTCAAAAATAATGCAGTTCCACTGAGTTAAAGTAGGAGATCAATATGGAGGCTTAATAATTACATGTACATCAGTGAAATATATCTATAATGTGGCCCATACAATGTACAAGAGAAAAATAAAATATTTACATGAAGAAACCCTTAAGATTGAGGTGCTGCAACAACATATTGGGATTGCAAAGCTTGACAGCATTATTTTAATGAGATATAGCTAATGTATATTACACCTCAGATATAGAGAAGATATGTATTCAAAAATATGGATCTAATTCAGATCTGTATACAAGAAAAGCTCCTTAATACATTCCCCTTGGGGTTTTGAGAAAAACATGAGATACCAAGAGTAGATCTAAGATCTAGGTTACATATATATAGAATTATTCAGAGATTTCTGTAGTAAGTAAAATAGTAATAGATCAGATATGAAACAAACATGGATTGGATGGCCAATCCGTGGATCGCCACAGTGTAAGGAATACTCTTTAGCACCAGAGATCTCTCCTCCAAAACACCCTTCAATTGTAATCTTGCAATAATATAGTTATGTAAGGGGAACTGCGCTATAGGCTCTAGCACTGTTTTTTCCTAATGCCAAGATCTGAAAATGCAGCTCCGAGGATCCAAATTTTTTTTCCAATGGTATAGAAGGCTTTCCCACTTAAAATGGCCTCTAGATTTGCCTAGATCTGAGTAGATCTAGCCTCCACTTGCTGCAGCTTACAAAGACAGCTAGCTCCTCAATAGGATTTGTGTTGTAGTTGCAAGATGAAGCTTGGCCAATTTCCTGATAGTGGACAAGATGTAACAAGACTCCTCTAAGATCTTCTAAATGGAAGAGGTGGGATTCCCGACCGGGAACACCCTAGTGCTAAGCAGCATTATTCTCAGCTAAACAGCCAGAGAATGAGGGATGACTAAATAGAAAATACCTTCAAAAATATCAAATCATCAACCCCCTTCTTGTTGTCCTCCTCTTCCTTTATAATGTGGAAACCTTGTCAAACCCTAAGCCATCTTAATGATTTAGCTTCATTCACATGAGTGGCCACCAACATGAACTACGTTGTGCCTCTATGACATACATTGCATCTAGACAGTGTTGTTGATTTGGTCCCGTTGACCCAGTCAATTGATCCAGCCTCTTTCCCACTTAAGTGTGTTTATGAAAATAGCTCAGATTTAGCTTTGTTCACATTGAGCATTGATTTATTTTGTTGTTTAGGAGTTTTATTGATCATACTTTACAATTTTATTCATGAGATAGAAAAAGTAAAAAAAAATTGTATATTCCCATTAGCTTGACTAATTGGGAATATTACAGTCCTCCCCTCTAAAATGTTGCTTGTCCTCAAGGAACTGATAGGGTGGGTGCTGCAACACTTCTCCTTCCCCATTAGTGACACCATCAAGGATCTAGCTCTCTGCATAAGATGATTTTTCACCAATCCAACCTTCCATGAGTTGTTCCCCCAAATTCATTATGAGATGTACATAATCCATCCCACAAAGAGAAAATAATTCCACTGAAAAAAACATGGCTAAACCCCTGCTCTCCCATAAATATGTAGCAAAGTATAAATAGAGAGTCTCCATCCCATGTGGTGCACACATGCCTCATATTCTTCCTCCATACAAATTTAAAAATAGGAGAAGTACATCACCCATGTATGTAAGCAAAATTACAATTACATAAACAAAAATTTGAACAAGAGGAGGTGGGTGATATTCCCACATATGGTACTAGCACAGGGCATCTCCTCCCTGCATCAGGTCAATATTTGGTAAGTGGTCTTCCCACCACTTACTTGCTTCCCATGTTATCTCACTATGGTTGAAACTGTGAGATAAGTTTGGTGCCTTAGGGAAGCACTCATCATGATAGAGAATCTCCATTTTTTCATCAAGGGAGTGGCCAAATTTAGAAATTTGAGTGGCCCAGTGTTTTCCATGAGATTTACATGATATATCACTCCTCCTTGGAGTCATGGCCTGCATAAACATGGTGAAATAATATGTATAATCAGAAAATAAAACTTGACTTACATGATCAGATTCCTCACCATTAATACCTTTCATACACATGGAGTTGTGAATGGATATTTCTCCTCTTTCAAAAGAAGGAAGAGATGGTTTAAATAACCTCTTTGTGGAGTCATGTTGTTTCCCCAACTCCACATACTTCATGCATTCTTGAAAATTCTGATACCATTCTTCTTTCAAGCCTTGCTAATCAAAGCTTCTCATGATGATGTTGTAGATGCTCATGGAGTACATATGGCTGAAACATAACTCTTTGTAGGTTTTTTGTAGTATCTTCTGCTTGAGCTTAGAAGCTCTAGACAAGAATAACCTACCATGATGATAGATGACCTCTTCTTGGAATAAATAGCCCTCTTCATGCAGCTGGTCATCAAGTATCATACAAGTGTGTAGATATTTAGAATAATCCACTAGAAGTTGGGATTTCCAATACAAATCTAGACTGATCAATAGTGACAATGCAGATGACGCATCAACAGAAGTGTCTATCATGTTGCTGATCTCCTCCTTGACATTTCCTATGCCAAAGGTGTGTTTCAGATGGATGATCCTTCAATTTTTCTCCTCCCACAGCATAGGTCCAGATATGAGAGTGGTTGGTGATGATAAGGGAACAAAATCTACCTTCTTCTTGAGCTTACCCAAGCCTCTCAGTGATGTAGCTTTGTCTTATAATGATCCAATCCTTCTTGGATTCATGATTGGAGCATCAATATGTGATACACCATTCACTAGCTCTGAATCAAGTGGTCTTCCAGGTGGTTTTCCACAAGAAAGTGATGCCTCATCGTTCATCCTCACATGCCTGTCAGATGGGATCAACATCTCCTTACTTCCACTGTGTAAGTTCACCTCCCATGATAATGTGATGTCACTGTTAATGATGCAAGAGTGCTTTTTATTGGGGAATTATTTCCCTTCTCCTCTTCATGCACTAGGGGATAATCTCTTGTTATGACAAAATTGTGACCCCTCCTTTGTTCTGTCCTATTGTCTACTAGCATAGACACCTGCTTCTCATGTCCTCCATATTTAAGATCCTTTGGAACTCCTTGCAAATATGTAATAGCCCCTCTAATGGAAGCCATTTCTTCATATCCTTCCTCCTTCTCATCAATGGAGCATGCCCCATGAATAGGTGATCCTTTCTCTTGATCCCTTCTTGAAAAAGGACTACTTATGTATTCCTCTTGAGGAGAATGTTCTACTTGAAGTGAGGCTTTTTCCCTTCGAAGATCATATTGCAGATCCTTAACCCCTTCAACAATATTCAGAAATGGAGCTGGCTTTATGGATTTATCCAACTCATGCAAATATTCAGACTTCTTTGGATTGATTTTCATGCTCAAAGAAGTTTCAGAGTGTACATCAAATATTTTCACTACCCTCCTAGTAAACCTTGCATAAGAATAAATGTTGACATTTTTCAAGGAGAATGACTCAAAGAGCCACCAGGAATAAGCCTTACCTTGAAGATGCAGCACTGCTACCTTCATGGCTTCTTCTTCTGAGATTTGATGCAGTTGGAAATATGTGTCAAGCTTCCCTACCCAATATCGGGTTGAGCTCTTAGGTTATCCATCAAAAGTAGGTAGATAAAATCTACCCAAAGTGGGTTGCATGCACCCTCTTCTTCTACTATAGCTGTAGGATCTCCTTTCTTCTTTAAGCTGATAGAACTTTGGGAAACTGAGATGTTATTTAAATCTCTTTGACTGATATTCATACTCTTGGATATATTCACCAAGATTTCCCTCATTTTGTTTCCTTCGTCTCCTTCTTCCTTTGACAAGAAAGTAGGCATGTTACAACGTTGTAGATCAGGTTGTGTGGCTGAATGCTCACACACAAGATAAGAAGTACTGGGGCTTCCTTGATGTGAAAATATTATTGAGGGATCTGCATGTATTTCCCTCCTCATTCACTATATTTTTTCCTTCATCTCATGCATAGCTTGAGAAATAGTGTTAGAAAGCTCTTCTCTTTTAATCCTTCCAGAGAGAGGGGTTTCACCCTTCTTCTCTTTATCTTTTGTGTAATATTTCTTATGTATTATTCTTTGGTACCCATTCTCTTCTTCAGTGAGAGGTTATTCTTCTTTTGAAGGCATATTTCCTCTCCAAGAAAAGCACAGGCTGTCCCAAGAAAGATGCTATGATACCACTATAATATCCCAAAATGGGAATGCACAGCAAATTCTGCTGGAATAACGCACTCTTCACAAATTGGTGCACTGAAATGAGTTTGAAACTCCTACATCCCTTATATCAGTGGATCTATTATCTAAATCCAAAATGAGAACAAAAAAAAATCAAACTAGGTGAGGTAAACAAACCTCCCACCACCTAGTATGGTTGAAAAACACCCAAAGAATGGGGCTGCAGTCATGCACAACAACACTGCTTCAGAAATAACGCAGTTCCACTGAGTTGAAGTAGGAGATCAATATGAAGGCTTAATAATTACATGTACATCAGTAAAACATATATATAATGTGGCCGATTCAATGTACAAGAGAAAAATAGAATATTTACATGAAGAAACCCTCAAGATTGAGGTGTTGCAACAATATATTGGGACTGCAAACCTTGACAGTGTTATTTTAATGAGATCCAACTGATGTATATTACACCTCAGATCTAGAGCATATTTGTATGCAAAAATATGGATCTAATTCAGATCTGTATACAGGAAGAGCTCTTTAATACATTCCCCTTGGGGTTTTGAGAAAAACATGAGATACCAAGAGTAGATCTAAGATCCAAGTTATAGATATGCAGAATTATTCATATATTTCTGCAGTAAGTAAAATATTAATAGATCATATCTGAAACAAACATGGATTGTATGGCCAATCCATGGATCACCACAGTGTAAGGAAGACTCCTTCGCAGCAGAGATCTCTCTTCCAAAATGTTGGCAAAACACCATGAAACTGTAATCTTACAAATAACGTAGTTATGGAAGGGGAACTGCACTGTAGGATCTAGCACTAGTATGGCCTGATGCCAACATCTAAAAATGCAACTCCAAGGATCCATAACCCTCTTTCCAATGGGATAGAAGGCTTTCCCACTAAAAAGGGCCTCTATATTTTCCTAGATCTGAGTAGATCAAGCCTCCACTTGCTGCAGTTTAAAAATACAACCAAATCCTCAATAGGATCTATGTTGTAGTTGGAATATTAAGCTTGGCCAACTACATGATAGTGGACAATATGTAACAAGACTCCTCCAAGAGCTTCTCAATGGAAGAGGTGGGATTCCCAACCGGGAACACCCTAGTGCTAAATAGCACTATTCTGAGCTAAACAACCAGAGAATGAGGGATGTCTAAATAGACAATACCTTTATAAATATCAAATCATAAACCCCCTTCTAGGTGTCCTCCTCTTCCTTTTATAATGTGGAAATCTTGTCAAACCCTAAACCATCTTAATGATTTAGCTTCATTCAGATGAGTGGCCTCCAACATGAACTGCAGTGTGCCTCTATGAGATACATTACATCTTGACAACGTTGTTGATTTGGTCCTGTTGACCCAGTCAATTGATGTAGCCTCTTTCCCACTTAAGTATGTTTATGAAAATAGCTCAGATTTAGCTTTTTTCACATTGAGCATTGATTTATTTTGTTGTTTAGGAGTTTTATTGATCCTCCTTTACAATTTTATTCATGAGACATAAAAAGTAAAACAACATTTTATATTCCCATTAGCTTGAATAATTGGGAATATTACATATAATTATGTGAGTAGTCTTTGATACTCATTCACGACCTAATAATATTGCCTGGGATAAAATGTCTCTTAAAAAACTCTAGTTGATTAAGTAAAATGGTTCAGGCTGCCATATTATTGACTATAAGACACATTAAAATGTGTGATAAGCCAAAAATTTCTCACTATTTTTATCTTGTTTTCTATCTTGAAACTTGTGTAGTATATATTGTTGTAGAAGTGAGACACCTTGTATGTGTCTCCAACAATTGATTTTTCTACAATATCCGCAAAATTATCCCAAATTTCATTCATTGGATGTGTGAGTATTTAGCAGGGAAATGTTTCTCCAATTACTGTTATGGAAGAATCATATAGGAACAATCATATGATGTAAATGCACATACAATCCCAAAGCTTCCTCTCAAAGAAGAAAAATGGTTTTATGGATACAAGGTAGATGAGGTTGAAAAGAATCCAATATTTTCAAATGAATGGTTTCCTGAAAATAATTTGATGACCAAGAAGCCACAAAAAAAAAATGTTGATGCTAGTTTCCACCCAACAGCTTGGACTAGAGTTGCAACATCTTGAGATGAGTCATAGACACATTTAGAAAATTTAGGCATAACTCAAGATAATGTGAGGCTAGATAGATAGTTTTTATTATAGACAACCCTCATGTATCTCATCTAGACATTTTGAAGCGGATTGTAGAACAACATGTAACAAAGATGGATTTGATGTTTCACTTGTTTTAGTCATTTTTGTAAAATAATAATTTTTTAATAAGGGGAATCTGCATATCCCTTCTCAACGGGCTCCTCTTCATAACGCCAAGGGTTATTATGGATAATCTACATTACTATTTTGAGAGACATTGAATGTACCATCCCATTTTCATTCGTTAAGAGATGGGGAGGCAAGTGAGGATTTTTCTGACTCGTGGTCGAGGATTATTTTCATATTTCATATATTTATCCCTCTTTCTCTTGCCATCTTGAAAATATTGCAGCATCATAGGGGGTTAATTATGGTGACCTTGAGAAGGAGATATGAGGACTTATCAGCTTGTGAATTGTAGTTTCAAGGTTGATCATGCAAGGCTCTCTATTAACTAATGGATTTACTCTTCTTTGTTGAATGTTTAATCAATTAGATACATTTGTTTCATGTTAATGTTTCTTTGTGGAAATATTCTTAATCAATAGTTTTTGCATTAACTAATATATTTTTCATATTTTCTTCTCCTCTTTCTCCATTCACCCAGTTTAGTAAGGCACCATTGAAATTTTTACTCAAAACCATAAAACTATTAGTTCTGTTTTTTAGCATGCACAAGCCCAAAGTGACAGAAAGCTAGTTGGAGTGAAAATTAGCTAGTTTATTGTTGTTACACCCATGATATCCTTGGTGTTTCTATCTTAGATTATTGATGACTTTTTAGCCACTATTTTTCATAAGGATAAAACGTGTGATATTTCATCATTCAACCAAGTAGCATAGCAATTATAGCTTTTCAACGATTGGGAATATGAAAAACACTATTGTGAATGAAAATATGTCCATAGGTGGATTCTCCAAGTATTTGAGAGTCCAAAAACATCAAAAGTGTTTTTTCCCAAAAGATAAGAGTCAAAACATGCTCGCAAACATCTTCCCAAGTGATTGGGAGTCCAAACACAACCTTAGAAATTTTTTCCAAGCTTTCTAGAGTTTGACCTTGCCCCATACATTTTTTATTTCTTGTTGTGAATATAAATATATCCTTGGGGGTATTTTTCAATTTTTGGATGTTTGAATATAGCCCTAGGTATTTTAAATATATTTTGGGTGTATAAATACACATATGGGTATTTTATATAGTTTTTATGTTCATAAATCCACCCTTTGGAATCTTCCCTACCACTAAGCATTTTAAATCCATCCACTGAATATTTCCTTCTTACTAGTCGCTTAGGATGTAAAACTGAGTATTATATTTTCATTGGGCATCTCATTTTATTCCTTCAAAAACTAATTTTATACATTATTGATGTATTTAATTTCTAGGTTATTATATTATAGTTGGAAATATCTACTTATCTAACAAATAACAATAACTCTAATACAAAAGTAGTTATTCCAATAGTTTCTTCCACATAATTGTCTGCAATAGAATATATTACTATGGAATATTTTACATAGAATCTAGTGATATGCAAGCTTCTACACATAATATACTACTACGAAAGCTAGTGAGTAAGTCGTGAATAAAAAATTGTACAAATACGATTTGAGAGGCATCCATATTGGTGATATGGATGGGCTATAGGCCTACTATTTATAGATAAGGTAGTATCAAAGTAAAAGTTTGAGTGCACCTATTGAATATTGTATGGTAAGTACCTATAATGACTATAGAAGAAGTACACAATAGTTATTTCCAAGGTTTTATTAAATTAAAGCTCTAATAATGGTAGGATAATATCGAGGAGGATATAGAGATGAAGATGCAAGGGTTAACTTAAATAGGCATGAGAAGATTCTAGCTACATTAACATTAATGGTGTCACAATGATTGGTGGTGAAATATGGGGAAGTTCCATAAATAAATTCTGGACATGAATACCCAAATAAAGAATAAAGGAGGCCAAATAAAAAGTGAAAGGATAGACCAGAAATGGAGAATGAAACGATAGTAAGGCACACGTACCTTTTCATGTAGAAGCCAAGGTGAATATCAAACCTTATGCTGGGGAAGTTGATTCCATCAAACTAATTCATTGCATACAACAAATGGATGTATACTTCAGTATGTATGAAGTAATTCGTAAACAAAAGACAAAATTTTCTCGATTGAATCTTAAAATCCATGATTTGGCATGGTGGGAGAGTGATGCAATAAGAAAGGAACTAGAAAATGAGCCAATAGTGACTAGTTGGGAGTTGTTAAAGGATATGATGAAAGCTCAATTTTACCCAATTGAATGTGAAAAACAGCAATAGATAGTATGGTATTATTCCAGGAACATAAAAGGTCTCTCTTGCTAATGTTTCTTTGTGGAAATACTCTTAATCAATAGATTTGGAATTAACTAATCTAATTTTCATGTTTTCTTCTCCTCTTTCTCCACTCAACCAATTTAATAAGGCACCAATGAAATTTTTACTTAAAACCATAAAAACATTAGTTATGATTTTTAGCATGCACTAGCCCAAAGGGATAGAAATCTAGTTGAGGTGAAAATTGGATAGTTTATCGCTGCTACACCCAAGATACCCTGGCTATTTCTGTGATAGATTACTGATGATATGTTATCCACTATTTTGTATAAATATAACACGTGATTTTTCATCATTCATCCAGGTAGCATATTGATTCTATCTTTCTAATGATTTGGAATATGAAAATATTTATTGTGAAAGAACACTTTGTGAACAAGTTTCAAGGCATCATGCCAAAGTAAATTAGGATATACTGATATGAATATTGCGGATTGTAAACCCATAGGAAAACAATCATATATGGAATAAATGGCACCAAAGAAAGTTATAGGAGGGAAAATTTAAATACAAATCTTCTTGATATATAAATTGTGATGAGTGCAGGAATGAAGCAGGAAAGAGTATGAATGATAGTCTCAGATGTTGAACATCATATTTAAAAATGGTTTCCCTCAAGTTAATTTCCATCATGGTGGAACTGATTAGACAATTGATAATTTAAAGGACAAAATCAAATATTTTTTGGAGGAATATGAGATAGGGACATATATTGGAGAAGCATGCCAATATATATGGGACCCTCATATTTCATTCTTCCACCAAGAGGTTGTGAAAAAATCTTTGGTTATGGCAGTGGAGAAAAAAAATGATAGGATGTTGAATTTTCTATATGAATGTTCAAGTGAAGGTTTTATGGCAATAAATTAGGTGATGAAAGGTTTCACAAGGGCATCTTTATGACTTGGCCTTGGATATTCCAAAAGCTAGGGAGATTTTTGCAAGTTATGTTGAACATGCAAAAGTGAATGGTTGGCTTGTGACATATTTCACCTACAACACAAAATCTGATCCCACGTAGTCGAATATGGACATGTCTTCATGAGATCAGAGAGATTTAAATGCCTCTCTCCATATGGCCAGCATAACTAGTGTCAGTAAATGGCCAAGTATGGTTGTACGATTCATAATTGAGGAGATATTTGGAATGTTTAGTGAATGGTTTATACAATTCTCCACATTGCTTTTCATCGAAACTTTTTGGAAGGGTTGCCTTTGTATTTTAAGGGACTATTAGAAGAATTCGAAGCATAAGTGAAGAAGGAGAGACAATAAAATAAAGGATGGAATAGAATTTTTGGCAGTAGCAGAGTATGGCACAAAATTGTTGGAAGAAAAAAAGTATGGCACATAATTTTTGGCATTAGTAGATCTGATTATTTCCTTTAGCATATTTTAATGTAAGTGGTGTTGTGGAAGAAAAATGTGAACTGAGGTAGCTCAACATGCCTCTGTTGTAGGTCTAAAAGGGGTATGTGGGACAAAGACCCTGTCCATTGAGGCACCTGACTTTGGATAATATTGACATATCTATGTATGCAACATTGGATTATAGTGTATGGAGCTGACCTAGGCTACATATTTAAGCTGACTTCAAATGCATATAAGGGCCAGGGATGACCCTTGTCTCAAATAAATTTGGTTAATTTGGTTTATGTTTGTGTTGAAGGAAAAGGGTTATCCTATAGATCAGGTAGATTTTTGTTCCATAGGAATAAGTGATGTATTATTTTTCTATTATAATATTTCAATACAATTCAAGTCCATGTTCATAGATAACTGATAGGCCACCCTTGAACTATTTCAATTACCAGCCATTAGAAGGATAGGTTCATAGAGAGGAATTTTCCACCACATAGGCTTGGAAGGAAGAAAGGTTTGGAAGCACAGTAGAGGTTAAGGTAACCAACCCTCCCCCCCTAGAAACTAGTTTGAAACGTCTTTAAATTCATTTCTTACTTGTGACTCATAGAAGAACAAATGTGGGAGTAGGAATTGTGCCTCCAGATTTACTTTGATTGGGAGATTGATCGAACCATGAAGATGAGTATGCTCTCGAATGAGTATGTGAAGGGAAAGAATTACAGTTTCCATATAGGAATTTCACAGGTTCCATTACAGAGAAAAAGGTATTCATAATTTTAACGTTGTAGATGGATTCAAAGACACATTTGTCTCTAAATTTTAACACTGGAGATGGATTCAAACACCGTTGTATTTAAATTTAACACTTTGGTATGAAAATTAAAATTTTCCATTTCCATAGTGACAAAATTAAAAATTACTTACATAAATAACTAATTCATGTACTTTTTTTGTACTTTTTATTTGGAAATATTTCTATCCTTGGACTATAATTGTCATTTACGTTAATCATTATTATTTTTGTCACTTATTATCTAGTAATATATTTTATTCCTAGACTAAATTAATCATTTAAGTTATTCACTTTTAGTTTAGTCACTTATTATCTAGGATTGTATTTTATCCCTAAAATAAATTAGTCATTTAAGTTAGTTAGTTTTAGTTCGACCACTTAAAATTACTCAAATTTAGTAGTAATTCATTTGAAATAATTGCGGTGACTAACGTTTTTAGTCACCTAGTCATTAATTTCATCATTTTCTACTAGTGTCTACCCACTGAAGTGAGATACAATGCTACAATAATGCAAGCCCACTTAACTAGTGAATCCTAGACTTTCACAATTATTAGTCCCTTGGAATTCTTGGTGGTCGATCCTCACATGAATTATATATTCCACTTGTTGATCTCAATTGTTTTTGGCACTTTATCACCCTTGTATGGAAGTCTAGTGACCATATGGATAGTGGTTGGTTGGTTATTTTAAAATTCTAAATCAACAATTTAATTCCAAATTTAGTGAAATATATGTTAGTTCTTTGTCTTAGAATTCAATACTTTGACTATTCTGATAGCTTCCTATGGCTTGTGATCTAAATATTCTTTAATGTTTGTCACAGCTACTTTTGACATTTGAAATAGCTCCTCGCAGCTCAAAAATTATTTCAATAGATGAGAATAATTCAATTAGAGTTGCATTAATATCAATATAATATTTTCTTTGGCTTCAGATAATATTTATTCAATTAATGATTCATTTTCATATATCCCTTATTGCTTAGTTAATCTGAACTTTTGTACTTTAGCCAAATATGCATTATCATCTTTTATCTTGTTGTCTTGGGTCTTCTCTAACTAGACTAATTTTTTCAATTTCCTTATCTTTTATTGATAAATCTCCCATATATTTTGATATTTCTTATGTAGGATTTTGGATGGTAGACTCTGTCTCTATTGTAGATATTGTCTCTATTGTAGATGTTGCTACTCTAGTACTGATTTGGAGTTCTCTTTCCTTGATCAATTTCTCCATATCTGCCTCCATTTTCTGGATATTTATATTCTATTCTACAATCAAGTGAAGCATGTTCCCATTTTCTTTCTCTAGCTAGCTTACTTCCTGTGCTTGTGAATATTCAGTTTTTTGCAACTTTAATTATTTTCTCAATGCTTGGATGTCTTCATTTATACTTTTTATTATTTCCTTATCTTCCTTTACATCATGAGGATTCAATCCTAATTTTAAAACTAGATCTTCTAGCCCGTTAATTTTAGTATCCTTTTCTAGATAAGACATATTTTGTAGCTTTAATTGTGCATGAATATTGTTCAAATATTCTTGCAACTTAGAAGCTTCCATGGAAGAACTGGTCAAATATGTATATAATATTTCTCTTGCTTTCTTGTGAAGATCAATTTGATCTATTGGATGTATCTATTTGGTATCAAATGAAAACACAATTTTTTTATAGTCTTCAAAAAATTTAGGCATAGGGACATTTGGTTCCAAAAATGCTAATTGGAACTCTCCTTTTTCACTATCTAAAGCAGAATGTAATCTAGTTTTAGTTTTAGAGGAATGTTTCCAAATTTCTGCATAAGTTGATGTTTTAAGTGCTTCATTTTTCTTCTTCATTTCTAAGAATCTTGTAAAAATACTTTGTTGTATTAAGGAAGGAGAAGAAGAAGAATCTATTTTGGTTACTTCAATCTATTGTAATGAAAATGGAGATTCTCTTGTAATAATAATTTTAGTAGGTTCTTCAGAAATCTGAGCTTTTGGGGATCCTTCTTCATCATTGGTTGCCTTTTTTCTTTTGTTCACATTGAATGATTTTTGTTGTAAGTCCAATCCTGCTAGAGATATAATTTCTCTCAACCTTTTCAATTATTTTTCTATAGTATTTTGGAGTTTCTAATATTATATGACTAGATACTAACTCCTCAACTTCATGCAATGTATTCTCCTCCCATTCTTTTCTGTTAACATATTGTTAAATTTTTGGTTTGGTCATATAGACATACGGTGTTGACTTTTTCCCATCTCTCATTGATGATATCATTCCTAATGGATAAAAAGACCAACTAAAACTGAACCTAAAATTAATTTATTTCAACAAATCATTTGCGTCCTTCTCTGTAGCTCTAGTGTTGGCTAAGAATGGGCCAACTTGTGCCTTCAGTTTGAACTAAGATTTTTGTTTTCTGGAAACTAAATGAACCTCAACGATGTTCATCATCTTCCTTATATATTCAAATGAAAAAATACTCATGGGGAAGAAAATTGGAAATTTGTAAGGTGGAATCTCACAACCATAAATCCCGATCTTTCTAAAGTTCTTGCATAAATACCAACTCCAACCTTGGAACATTCACTTAAATGAAAAATTATTTTAATCTTGGTAGGAATTTTTGGAACTGCATCATTGTGCAACCAGAAATTTTCCAAATAAAAAAGTTGATTGACAAAATAACTAAAAGAAAATTATTCAGTTTTTTTCCTCACTAATGAGGCCCAATGAATCACTGATTATGGCTTGCTTGTAGCATCCAATTTATGTAAGGGAAACTTGAATCTTACTGATGATATAAGAATAAGTACACAAAAATTGACTGGTGCTTGAATAAACCTTCAACACTAAATTTTAAAAAATGATCATGAATTGTGTCTAAGATAAATTGACTGTAATTGAAAATGATTGAGGGTTTTTTACCAGAAGAAAACTGATAAAAACCCAAAAAAAACTCCATCTACCAATTTTTCAATGGGATATCCTAATATACATGAAACTAAAGAAGTAAATTTCCTAGACATTTCACGGAGCATTGCAGAGGAATAAGGTGGCTTGGTCCTTGTAAATTTAGAGTTATCTGGCATGAAGGATTAAAAAATATGGGCTATTTCTGAAAAGGATAGTTTCTGGTAAATTTCCATTAAAGTATAAGTTTAAAAAGTGTAAAGGGGAACTTGGGAATTCAACTAGAGGGCTTGAAAAATTGACTCACAAGTTATATAAAATAGGGTTTCATTGTTATTTAGCTTGGAAGGTAACGAGCTCCACACATTTGACAAAATTTGAAAAATGAAATGTTGGAGGGAAAGAAAACTTGGGTAGTATGGATTCCCAAAATAAAAAATCGTCACTAACATCTTGATACTTCTGAAAATCCCAATTGTAAAGTTGCTGTAAATCAAAGTGACAATTGGTTTACAAAATTTTCAAAAGGGTATCAATCAATGTCAATTCATCCAAATTAACTACAGGGGGAAACAAAGGATTCCCTACAAACATCATATATTTTCCTTTGTGGGAAGCCATTGGGGAAAATAGAATTGTTGAGGAGAATATAATATTTACCTTCTAGTGTCATGTTGGAAGCTTTAGTTATAGGCATAAAAATCGAAAGGATGTACTCTCAATATCGGAATTTTTTTTATTTCAGTAATTCTAACAACTTTCAGTTAAGTTAACTATTATTGGCACAAGGTTATTAATGTTTTGAACATTGTCAGGAATTTAATAGGTTAAGAGTTACTTGCTAGATACCAGGGGGAAATGGAAATAAATAACTGTAGCAGAAATTTAGCGGCAAGCGAAATTGGAAGGAGAATTGGCAGGATGAATAAGTGGTTTACGGGGGGGTAATAGTGGGTAGTCTATGGTTTTAAGCAAGGGGGGTAGCACAATATTTCATAGAGTGCCACATATCAAAAGTGGGATTGGGCCAAACTTCTTTGCGAACTCCCCCCCCCCCCCCCCGAATTAAGTTTTGACAATGCGGGGGGTCCTGCAATGTGGTGGGTGTCGTTGATATTGACAGACTTGATCCTATCCATTCAAAATTGAACTATATTTAATTCCTTCAATGAAAATTTATCACATTAATTTATTAAAATAAAATAATTTAAAAAATTCTAAGAATAATAAAATGAAAGTGTGGCATTTAAACATGCTTGCAACCGCTAGGGATATAATATATTTTTTATTCTTTTATTCTTTTCTCCCTTTTATTTTTATTTATTCCTTTGATTTTTTTTATTTCTCTTTTTCTCTTTCATTTATTTTCGTTTCTTTTTCTTATTTTTATTTTTATATTTTTATCTATTTTTGTTTTTTTATTTTGAAAATAAAGGAAAAAATAAAAAATACTACAGGGGTAAAAATAAGTTACAATAATATCAAATATGCTACTGGGAGAGGGGAAAAAACAAAGTTGAGTTTATCACGTTGTGGACCCTATTGATGGTGGCTATAAGGAAAGATGTAAATAAAATCTAGGTTTTCATATATTCAAATTTGATAATTTATTGTTTGAGACAAAATTCTTTGGTGACTAATGTAAGGGTTGAACACCTGCTTCAGGATATAATGAAGGCTTTCCAATCCTTCAAATGAATATTTTTAACCATACTCTTTGCGAGATAAATATTAAATTTTATGAGTTATCTAAGGAAACCTTGTCTCTTCCTATGACAGAAATGGGCCTTTATGGATTCATAGTCTATTTGTAGGATGTTTGTTCTAGTTTGAAGTATGGCATGAAAAGAGCAGATTGTACAACCATTTGATATAATGGGATGAAAATCATCTTTTATTTTGGGGAATGAGGAATATATATATATATATATATATATATATATATATATATATATATATATATATATCACAAATTCAATTAGAATTATAATATTGAGAAAATAATTAATGGAGGGTGAAAGCTTAATATGAACTTGAAAGCAATTGCAAATAAGTGGATCTTAGATTTTATTACATATATTATTCTATATATATGTTATTAGGGATGCACAATTTCTAACGTATTTTTTAATTTCCATGATCTTCTGTCTAGGTTAGGATCTTAGAATCTCCGATGCTACCAAACCAAGAATCTCAACATGAACTACTTTTCACAAAAGAAAATATAAAGTAGTAAATAAAAAATGCACAAGTATAGAGAAATTTGTACAAAATATTGTAGAAAAATGTACCCTAAACCAAGCTTTGTTATATTAAACCAACTGAATAATACAATAGTATAGGGTCCCGAAAAAAGGTATATAAGACACAATTACAATATTGTTGCAGTCTCTATGTCATCTCTTGTCCTCTCGATCATTTGCTCCCAATATTCTTTCTAGATGCCCCTTACTCCATAAAAGGACAACACATAGAGTCTCTAGGAGGCCCACCACTTATCACTGCTGCAAGTTGCTTTTGATACAATAAACACATGATGCTTCAATATTCCCTTCTAGGCTAGCCAACACCTAAGCTCTAATTTGAAAACCTAGTAGTCCCTTTCGTCTATTAAATAACTACACATTAAGCTCCAAAATTCGCCCGACCTTCAGCTATCAACGTCACTTTATGATGGCTTGTCAAGGGATACTTTAGGTAGAAAACACACTGCCATCCACTAGTCTAATGGCACCCAATACTTCATTGCATGACTTATGATGAGCCTTAATATTGCAACACCCAAGCCTACCATCTTTAATTATCAACCTAGGGTTCGTACAAACTTAAGAGGTAAAAAAACTATATGTGCATCATACAATGTGTCCTTCTTTTGTTGATTTTATGCAATGGAGTGAACTTCATGAAATAAAATCCTAAAATAATTGCAGAAATGGAAGTTTTTCTTTGAAAATAAAATAATCCTAGGCAAGATCAACAAATTTTAATTGAAATCCTAAGAGCATGAATTCAGATAAATATGCCTAATATACGTTTTAAAAATGCATGTCCTCAGTGTTGTTTATTATTCCTCGATCATAGATCTAGATCCTATGGGTTATGATTCAAGCCTTAGAGATAAAAACCAAGCCTTGGTAGCAAATCTAGTCAAGTTTACACGTGCTAAAAGAGTGTACAGGAAGTTATGTATTTGGTAGAGGAAGTTTTATTTTGGAGATAACTCACCAAATGACTAAGTAAATAAAATGTAAATGCGATGCAATTTTTTTTTTTTTTTTTAATAAATATTTCTTAGTTCCCCATTCCAAGTGGAATCACTCCAAAATTCCCCTGCTTACATATGCTAAAAATCAACAGAAAATTACTATAAAAACTAGAAATTCAAAAACTAGTGAACTAGTTAACCTATCAAATGCATAACCTAATCAATTGAAAATGAAATGGGGTAAATTTTTTTATTAACTTTAATACTATCATGACATAACACAAGTGGAAAAAAATCATATGAATCTCATTAAATCATTCTAAAAAATATCATAAATTTACTACTATTTCGCTACAAGGTATATCCAGAAATATTATATTTGTGAACTAGTAACCAAATCCAAGTAGCTTAATGATTAACATGACCTTCCAAATTTATTCTAAGGATGAAATTTTGAGTTTTAAAACAACCTAAAAAATAAATCACTTCAATCTTTTAACTCAATCCTATAACAAGAAAAGAAACAATACTAAATATAGAAACATGAAAAATGAAAATGAGAGATGCATGTGAAGAAGAAGTGAAAATAACATAAATAAATTGTGAAAGAGGTCTTTGAGGCTCCTGGGATGGCCAAGCCTAAGGAGGAATTAGAGTCCTATGGAATAAACCAAGCCTTAGAAGCTAAAAATGACACCAATCTTCATTATTTGAATTAATCCAAGTACATCCCTGCAAGAAATGAAAGTGGAGCTGCAAAAAACAAGTTTTCTCCCCAATACAATTAAACAATAATTTCCCCTAGAGGCCAATTCGAATTGGTACTTAGAAAAAATTAGGAGGAAGAATTCTCTTTGAAATGTGGAAGCTTTTCCCTCCAAAATCCCTCAAATAGTGGATCTGGTTCCCAAGACTAGGAGTTTGCAGTAAATGACAGAGAACACATTCCTAGACTTTCTCAATCATCAGAGTTCGAGAATATCTCAATAATTTCATGATTTTTGTTCATTTATTCTCCAATATTGATCCTCCTGTAGTAGGGAGAAAGTCCCTAAATTATCTCCTTCTCTAAATCTTCATAATCCTCCCAGTATTCTCACATCATCGTTCAAAAATAAATAATATTAGGCACAAATATGAAATTATCTATAAAACTTCCTAGGAACATATTAAAGTTTAGAAAACATTATTAAGTGTAGAAGCAGAGATTTAATGTAGCCTTTATGTGCCTAATAAAGGCTATATGGACCTTAATTTATTTCTAATTTAGAGGCCCATCATACCCCCCTACTAAAACTACTCCTCATCCTCTGAGCAAGCTATTCATCCTCCTTGCCATGTGTTACTTCATGTATGCTGGAATTTTTCAATATTTCTTTGTTGGTCCATGTGCTTCTCCTCCCGATGATCTCCCTTCTACTCTTCTATTTTCATTTATTGCCCTATATGAGTTTCCTATTGAAATTCTAATGTAGGTTCAGGTTTCTTCTTTCTCTTAGGTGATTATTCAATTGTAATTGGTCCTATTTTTTAGGGTAACACCTTGCTTTTGGTTCATATTCTTGTCAACTTGGATCTTGTAAATTGACTAGAACCTCAAGTGAAACATCATCATTAGAACCCTTAGCCTTTCAGAGAATCACATCTTGCTGCAATTTTATAAAATGGTAAGCACTTCAGGATGCTGACAGATTCTCTCTTTGCTCATGGGTTTTCTCCCGTTAAATCTTGCCCCCATATTTGCAGACTATGAATTTTGTGAATTTTATTTACAAATATAAGGTCTTACTTGTACCACTTAGTTTTTAATTTATAGGAGTTTATGTTTCCTTCATACCTACCATAACACACCTGAAGTTTTCCCTAATACCTTTGCCTTCCAGCCTTTGTAAAACATCTCCAAAGAGAAAAAAGAGGTAATATGATGGAAAAAAGGACAAGAATTAGGTTTTCCTATAACAGCTTTAAAGTTTCCCGTAGCAGATCTAAAAATGAATAATTTTGATAACGGTGACCGCAGTTTTCAATTGCAAGAATGAATTTTTTATTCTTGGCCATGCCACATCATATTATTCATTAAATTTGTATGAACACCCGTGACTAGCAATCTAAATTCTCTTTTCTCATGAAATTATGAAATTTAAAACACTTAAGACATAACACTTTCTTCTTATATAGGGTGAAATTATGGTGAATAACCTAAATAAAAAGAAAGGAATTATGTGAAACTAATATACTAACTTGGATACCTTTCACCCTTAGAGAATTTACCATTATGCAACACAAAATGCTTGCAGAAAAAAAATTTGCATCTCTATTGTGTTTATTTGTTAATTTTAACAATTAATCAATCATTGTCCAACACCCTAGTAGCAAAAATTTTCTCTTGCAACTCTCTGTTAGCTTCATGCAACAAATTTGTCTTTCCTGTAGCAAATCTGTTTTTCATGTAGCAAATTTTGTGGCCGTAGTGGTGAGCCTTGGTATTTCACCAAGAATGTTGCAACGCCCACAGAATACTATAATTTACTTTATCAACCTTGGTTTCGTAAAAAATTGGAGGTGACAGTGCTATATACACAACATATGAATTCTACTCATGTCATCCTCTTCTGAGCTCTACGAAAGTGTGTTTTTTCTAGGGTTTCTGAATGAAGTCTGTCACACTTATGAATTTAGACCTAAGGATACAAATGATTCACATCCATTACTCTATTAGAAATCAAAGAGCCATTCTACAGCAAGAAAGTACATATAACTATTCTGCAATGAAAGAAAGCTGAAAATTAAGCTATGATAAGAAATGGAAGAAAACTAGCCATCTTGCATGAAGTAAATTGTTGAATTGAAATTTCATAAGTAAGACAAACCTGATCATACTTTGTTGGGCCAAATGGCTAGACACACTCTATATATTTCATGTTATAACTATCATTATTTTACTCATGCATATAATCATGAACTAAATATTCTTGTAAATGCATTGTTTTGCAGCTAGGAGGAGAAAGCGTTTTATGAAGGGCTTGAGCTCATGGGTACAAGGTTGAAGGTGTCTGGGTGGTTTTGGCAGGTCTGAATGGGGTGGATGGTTGTTTATGGGCTTAAGGAGGGGCCCATTGGTTCTTCTGCAAGTTTTTCTATAGGTTTCTTGTAGTACTACAGGAAAGTCCTGAATTGCTATAAAAAAAATTTTGAGTGAAATCCGAGGTGAAACATAGAAGAGAGAAAAGCATAGGGAATGTGGAGTGAAGATGTGTTTGGAGGAGTGGAAGGTGGCCAACCCTTTGGCCAAGTGCAGAACCTCTTGATAAGCATGTCTTGCACCTCTAGGGTTTTCTCACTATGTGAAGGTGAAAAATATGAAAATAGGGTTGATGGCCATTTGATGAATAGAAGGCTAATGAAAGGTGGGAAATGAAGCTAAAGGTGTTGATGAAATCGTCCTTTGGTGTGCTAATTGAAATTGCAGGAAAAATACTCATTCATGTGTAATATTCCAAATTTTCCATCAACTAAATGGAATATTTGAGTTCTTACTTTTCCTATCTAGTTAAGTAAGTAAAAGGGTGGAGGGATCCATAAAACCAATAGATGAATAAGACCCACTTCTATAGTGTGCATGTGGGCTAATTGAGTAGTGGAGTAGCATTATGTAGTAGTGGAGCAGCATAATAATGAAGAAAGAGTGGAGGTCATAGAGAATTAGTGAGGAATATGATGGAGATAGTGGATGAATAAATGCAAGATGATGGAGATAGTGGAGAAGAAATTGTAGAGATGATAGAGGAAGTGGTGCATTAAATGCACACATTATGGAGGAAGTGGAGAATAATTGCAGCAATGGTGGATATCAAGGAGGAATACACAATCTTTATGGAGGCTAGTGGCCACATGTGCAACGCAGTTATGAGGCGGGCCAACGATAGGGAAGGCTGAAAACCATAAAAGGAAGATGAGGGAAACAAAGAAGGAGATTCTAAATTTTTATTATTGAGTGTCATAAGACATTTCTTTGCACACTTCAACTACTTAGCTAAGTTTGTTGAGATGTTTAGCACTGGGTGTTCCTGAGTTGGAATCCCACCCTTACCCACAGGGGACTTCGAGTGCCTACTCTGGGAAGGTTTTCTTGGGAAGCATTCATCATCCAACAAATAGTTCCACTTTCAGCGACTCTCATTCACACTTCTAGCTATAGAAATTACGCATTCCTGAACTTGGGTTTGAGAGCTGGAAGGTAGTTATTAGCACTTCAGCTAAGAAACCTATGGAGTAATCAACCCTTCACACTATGGATCCATTGCAGTCTTCCAGGAATTTCATTTCCATATCCTGCATCAGGCCATCCATATATTCTCCTATGTAGCAACATTTCTTGTAGAAATTGCATAATTTTGCAGTGCGGGTTTCAGGAGAAGAGGAAGTTCCATGAAACTCCTGTGAGAGATTAATCCTTCACTCTCGGGATCACTTCAGCCTCCTATCATCATCATTTTATTATCTATCAGCAGGCTACATCATCAACCCTCTTAGACAGTGCAATATTTCCCAGCAGTAGTGCATGCAACAACTACATATTAAGTGGAGGAGCTAGAACTCAAGTTTGGAGCTTGGGAATCGGGAAAAGGGACCAGCCCTTTAGTTATTGATCTAATTTAGTGCTATTGCAATAGATAGATCATTATTTCAGCCCGATATCAGTAGTTGTCTCTAGGGAGTGCATAACTCAGCCAGCAAGGGTGCAGTGTGCATCCCAAAAAGGGTTGAAATTCCAACTGGCCAAATCATTTATGGGTTCTTTTTGGTTTGTTGAGTAGAGTCCATGGTTAAAACCCATAATTTTTCTAAGCATTCCGACAACCTCTCGTACATAGATCTTCTTCCCAGTAGTTATAGTTTCCAACAGCAACAACAAATTTTACTTTCTAGTTATAGCTTTTATTAGAGTTGTTTAAACCGTATTTGGATGACTTGAGTGCATCCCTTTTTGGAGCACTGTGTATATTCATTATCTGTTGATACATAATAATATGGATCAACTATTTCTTCTCATATGTATGATGTTTTGATGTATTCTGACATTTTTCCTATTTTATATGTTTTATTCTTAGCTGGAATTGTGCATATGTTCTATATTCATGTCTTTCCTATTTTGGGATATTACATCATGCAACAAATATTGAAAAATTCATGATGAAGGAAACTGAAAATATGAGTTTAATTTTTAGACAAAATCTACTTTAGTCGACAAAAAAAAAATCTAAATCAACATTCTAAACATGTTCATGACACTACAACAGCCTAACTACTCTTTCCAAGAAATCATAAACTAAAAAGAAAATTTGGACCATGGAGAAGGTCTACGCTCTTGAGGCTCCATGAAAGGGATTATAGAGGGAGACTTTACACAAAAATTTCTGAGTTATAAACTATTCTACCAACATATAAGCAAGCCTAATCTACAACAAAGATAAATGGAAGCAAACTAAAAATAATGAATTAAAAATTAAGAAAACTAGATATTAAAATACTCATAAGCAAACTAGGTACAATGACATACAAGTAAAAAATGAATAAGAAAGAGAGACTAAGGCCAATGGATTGTGCCCTAAACCAAAAGCCTAACCCTCTAAAACTAAATCAGTGAGGCACAATATGAATGCTCATATTATTCCAAAAAATAGTCTCACTACATAAACATGAAACTCTCAAAAACGTATTACAAGAGCTAAGAGTCTATTAGCTTCCTTCAAAGCTCTAAATCCTAATGATATCTCGCTCAACCCTATTTAACGTAGAGGGTAGCTACCAATAGCTCCCTAAAAATTAGGTGATGTGTCCACTTTGACTGTAAGTGAAGTGTAGCTTTGGTACACTTGATCTTAAGTTTGCTTGGCATCCTTTGATTTCGAGCTGTTCGTGGGAATCTTAATGATCCCTTGGCTGCCTTTGAGAGTTTAGGATGTGGAAAATCCCACTAGAATCTCTCCTTGTTGTCTAATCTGAGCTTTAATGATAAAATATTCATAAAAAACTCAATATATTCATGATTTTTCTTCATTTAACTCATGTTGGGCATTTTAAGTATGAAAAGCCTTAATCACCATATACACTAGAAACATAAGACCATAATATAATTAAATATGAGAAAATGAGACCTAATAAGGAAAAAAGGTGACAATGAACCCCTCCAAATGTACCTTATGATGGAGCTCATCATCACCCCCTATCAAATGGTTTCTCATTCTCTAAGCAACTTAGTCCTCCTTCTGCATTTATTTCAAGGCCTTAATGGACCCTTTGACTTCCCAAGGAAGAAGCGTGAGAGTCCCTTCAAGAGGGTAAAAGGCATCATTATTTTCTGCTTCTTCTCATTCTCTTTCATGCTCATCTTGATATTTTCCATCACTCAGACCCAACAACAAGGGTGGACTAAGTTTCAAACCAATCCACTGAATATTTCTGGCCTACATGGCCCTCTTGTATAGTGGTGTTCTTTCTAGGGCACCTCTCAATATTTATAATGTGTGGTACTCCATGTTTCTAAGAATTTGAGGGAGGATATTCCATATCCTTTAAATAGCGATTATGAACTCATCTCCCAACAACCTAGAAGCATGATCAAAGTGAGCCATGGCTTCAGCTTGTGTGTGGAGGTACTTTTTTGCAAGTGCGGGATCCTTTTCTATCTTGAGATGGTTGTTGATGACTGCCCAAGGGCTGAATAATTATGCCCTAATGTGTAGAGGTTCTATGTTTTCTTTCCTCATGACCCTTATCACTTCTTGTGCTCTGGTATCCTCATTAACCATCCAAGATGATAATTCCATTAACTGCATGTCTTCTATGTAGGATATACATCCCAAATGTTCAATTTTGTCAACACAAGGTTGTGCATGTAGAATTCTTCCATATTTTTCTTGGTTTCCATACTTGAATAATTTCAAAATTCAATGAACTGTCTATAGTTCTGAAAAGGTAAATACCCATGGGAAGCTAATGTTTTGAATTGAAATAGGAGCCACTTCTCCTTGACGTAAACTACATAGGAATTTGATGGATATCAATCATAGATGGCCTCCTCCATGCACAAATCAGCCATGGTGGCCATTTGTTTGACCTTTTGCTGAAGTTTCTCCTTTAATGCTACATTCTATACCTGGGCCTTCTGAAGTTGCTCTTTCAACATGGATTCTTTGATCCTAACATCAGAAATATCCATTTCCAACTCAGTCACTTTTTGCTCCATGACCTCTATGTCATGCAAACCTTTGGTTGTGGAAATCTTCATCCAATGATGAGTGCATGCCCTCTCCTCTTCCAACTTATATAATAAAGGCATTGTGAACTTCTGAGGAATAAATCTGCCCCCTTCAATAAATGTGTATTAGGAGCTAAGATTGGGTTGAGGGCTAGGGTTTGACAGCACTGTTAAATATTTAAGGACTTTTTTGGGTGAGTGGGCTCCTCCTTGTCATGTTTTTCTCCCTATTTTTTGTCTTGTCCTTTATCTTTTTCCTTTTCCTCAACTTATTTCACCTCTTTCCCATATATAGATGTCTTTTCTTCCTTAACCAAGGTATTTTTCTCTAATTCAGGGTCTTCTAGAGTTTCCTGTAGCAAAGAGATAATTTCCTGTGGAAAACTTTGTTTTACTTAATGAAGACCTTCTCTTGATTTTTTTCTCTTTTTTCAATATTTTGATGGTCTGTCAGGGTTGCATGAGGTGTATGGGATGCCAAATTTGCTGAGTGTCTTCTGATGTATATCATAGAGGTTCTCATAGGTGAGGTGACCTCTTTCAATTTTCCTTCTTCTATCTTTAATTCATCATATTTCTTGGGTGAATCTCAATGGAAATAGGGTTTTTGGTTGGAGTCTGCGGTTTCCCTTACCTCACACTTTGACTCTTCCTAGTCTTGAAATACATTGGTTGTTTCCTCTTCCTCTTTGTTTTCACATGTGTGCTCAAAATGGCTACAGTAGCAGCCACTTCCGGATCTGTAATGTTTGGTGACATGTTAGTGTCTTAAGGGGAGGTATAACTACCTAGAATAGGGTCCAATCCTTTCTTTTCCTCTGTCTTTTCTTCCTTCTTCCCCTCAAAATTTTCTTTCTAAGTTTCTACTTTCTCTGTGTTCTCTATTTCAATCTTCGTCTTTTATTTTTCTTTCTCATCTTCAACCTCCTCCTCTTCTTCTTCTACCTCCTCTTTAGCCCCCTCTTCTTCTTCTTCTTCTACCTCCCTCTCCCTAAGACTAGAGGCAGAGGTTTTTCTTGCTTGGTTGGATATGAAGGCTTCCCTATCCATGTCTATGAAAGAGGAAAGAGATATAGGGAGGTTTAATCTTCTCAAAGCATAATTGACTATCATTTTTATGAGGCCATGATGAGCCAAATGTTGGTATTTTCTTTCCCTCCTCTTTTTTCTCATTTCTGTTATGGAGTTCAAGAGGAAACGAGGGATGCTTAATCTATGTTGTAGAGGTATTTCTCCTCGAAACCTAAGCTCATTCAGCAACCTGAAATGGTACCCATAGACCACACTAAGTATGCCTTCACAAGAAATGAATTTCATGATATGGAAGACTACTTCATCCCAAGGGTATGTAATTTTTTCTCTTCTCACTCCATTCTTGTCTTCAAATTTATTCTTCTCCTTTGATAAAGAAGCTTTTCTTGGCTGTAGTGTTTGGCATCCTCTCTTTAAGCCACTAAACTCCTAAAGGTAAAGTGGTGACCCTACTTATGATTTCAAGTGAAAGTGTGATCAATAGTCTCGTAACTATAGAGGTGGCTCTCTATTTTGATTATCATTATAGAGCCACTGAAAATTATTGAGCTATATCTTCATACAAACCTTTCAAAATCTAAAAGAAACCTCTTCATTGGCGATTTCCAAAAATTTTCTTTGAGTTGGGGATGTTGCCTAATTCTTTTAATATCAGTGGAATCCCTTTGGTTGTATCCCCCTCCAATTTTTATTGCTGTGATAGGAAGGTGGTAAGTTGTTTGAGAGTTATGTGAAGAGGTCTTGTAGATGATGGTCTCAAAAAAAAAAAAAAATTTACCCTTTAATTTCCAGATTATAACTTTCTGTGAGAAAATTTCATGGACAAATTTCCATTATAGAGGATGGAAACCACTTACCTCTATCCTCTGGTGTTTTCTATTGGTAAATGGTTTCCTTAGGAATCAATTTACTGACATGTGACTCTGTGTCTCCCTCTCTACCCTTGCTGATATGCATGTGTAGTTGCCTGTAGAAAATATCGGTTTCCTATAGCACAATGGTGCATGCAAGATCTGACTTTGATGCTTCTCTCCCTGATGGATCCCACTGCTCTTTTTCTCTACTCCTCTTCAGAATTCTTAGAGAAATGGTGAAAATGAGGTAGAACTCACCTTTATGGAATTTTTAACTAAATTTGGAGTGGGGTGCGAACTCGTTGTTAGTCTAAATTCTTAATGCAAGTTTACAACAATAGATCACTTTATCTTTGTGTGAAAAAAAACCCTAAAAAAAATGATGGCTACTTAAATTCCTTATATCTATAATAGATAGTTGAAACAAATGCAGCAAAAACCCATATCTATGTAGTAAAAGAAGTTAAATAGTAAAATTAAATAAGAGTTGCTCCAAATATTCAAAGGAAAAGACAAGATATAAATAATTTTATATGTATTAAAACCTAGGAAGGGAAAAAAGAATGATGTTACTAGTCCCCCTCAATGGGATGGGTTCTTGACTGTCCTCAACGCTTCATATCCAAAGGTTTCTCTTTGTTGGTAATATTGAGAGGGGGGTGAATCAATATTTCTTATCAATTAGCACTTTTACGTATTTTCAGAGCATTAGGTAATCTTCAATTATTCTTTATGTTTATCCAGTAACAATAGTAAACAATAGAACACAATAGGCACACAAATTTTAGGTGGAAAACCCCCTTCGGGTCAAAAAACACTGAACATTTTTCTAACAAATTATTTAATCTCCAACCCAAATTGAAATGAAAGGTACAACTTCCTAGAATTCTTAAAACTAATTATTCTATAGCTCCCACTCGAAGGATGCCCCAACGCCCCAGTCTCTTCAGTAGTCAACTGAATGGATGCCCCAACATCCTAGACCGACCTACCACCCTGAAGTGTTCACGGGCTCCAACCTATAGGTAACTTCATGCAGCAACCTAGCACCTCACTACCACCCTATAATGATCAAATATAATACAAGAGTGTGGACTCCCGTACAAGGGACAATGATTTGTGATACAATATGATTCACAATGATTTTCTTGACTAGATCAGTTACCCAATCACAAGATGACTTGCAACCCAACCATAACATTATCGAAAAATGACAATTAAACCTACCAAAAATGCCTCTCCAACTCTAGGAAGATTGACTCTTTTATAATAATGACTCTTTTACAATTTTACAATGATGGTTTTTACAATACTGACTTTTGACATGACGTGATACTTGACTTGACATTGCTTCTTTAAAAACTAGCAGTTGTTGAGGTATTGTTGGGCTTGCTTCAAGTAATGGTACTTTGGTGTTGCATTGTCCTTCTAGTATGTGTATGAGTTGCCCTATTGTGTCCTTTTTCCTGCACATGAATTAATTAACAAGACCCAAACCAATATACAAACAAAATAATTACATTGTCCTGCAAACCATATGTGAGAGAAATATTCAAAATTCAAATGTAAATATGTTCAACATTTATGAACATAACCCAATGAAACATACATACAAAATAATTACACTGTCCTACTGAAACACATGTCAAAGATGATATTCAAATTAAAATTCAAACACTAATCATACATACCTTGTTGTGGCAGACTTACTCTTGACTGTTGATGTGTCGTCCTTACTGCAGTGATCCTTGAATGCATTTTTTTCTTTCTTTCTAGAAGTTCAATATTGAATCTGTTTTATATATGTAATTTCAGATATTCAATGTCTCAAACTGCACCCTGTGGTAGCCTTATAAATAAACTTTCCAACCACATGGGTCTGATCAATATTGGATTCTTCAAGAAATAGTTATGCTCAATCTTGTACGATGACCTGATTATAGACTGGCTCATTAGAGTGAACTTTTACGAAGTGCCATGTGTCACTATTTCAAAATTCAGTCCTAAAAAATGATACCCAAAAAACTATAGCCCGCCCTCTTTATGGCACATTTTACAAAATTTGAATCCAATTCTTAGAGAGAAAGTTATGACGCTTTTCCCAACGTCACCTGTTTGACATGAAATTCGAGAGCCTGCAAAAACCTTAATTTCCCCAGATCATATCTCTGAAAATATAGTGAACCAATATCTGAAATTAGTGTTACACAACATTTTGTCACTGTCCCTGCAATCCCTCATCCCGTACATTGGAGGACTATTCCTGTGACCTATGAATAGTAAAATGTCCTAAAAACACCTTGATGGCATCCTTCTGCATAAGGGCAAGAATTCTCCTGAAGAACGTTTCCTCAGGAAATCACTAAAAACATATGTTTGGGCATTGGTACGAGTAGCCAGTTCATCACTCACACCGACCTGGGAAATTTACACTAAGCCTGAGCCAGTTCATCTGTCCCTGTGTATTGCTCGTGCCAAGCCTATTTGGGAATGTTTTTTAAAAATAAAAGGAGAAATTTTGATTCTAACAACTTCAGAATGAATCATCAAAAAGAGGTTGGGTTGTTTGGCTCTGGATCTGCCTATTTAGGAAGTGGTTTTCCACCTCTCATGGAAGCTTCCTAAGAGATAGGAATCTCCCCCAGATTATAGGGATCCTAACCTCTCCTTCTCCCGCTATAAAATCCTACCCTCTCTATTTGCAACCTAGCTGAACAATTGGGAAGAAAACTATAGCTGAGCGACTATTGAGAGCAGAGCTAATGAGAACCCCATAAGAGAGAGAGCCTTGTCTAAATTCCCGACAAGATTTGTGAGACACACTCCGCTGGAAGCCTTGCCAAAGGAAGAATACGACGTCAGAACTCGGTTGTAATATTTCTTTCACATTTTAATATATTCTTGACTACGTTATTAGTTCTATCGTTGTATTTCTTATTTGTGTAATGTAATTTGATTCGATCTTTTCCAACTAATTGATAGTTACATGTTTGAATTATTACGTTGTATATTTTCATCTTTCTCTGCATATGTACAGGTGTTTGGATGCGGTGAGCGAAAGGATTGTGATCTGTCAAGCTAGGAACAGGAAGAAACACTTCTTCTTTGACAACCGCAGCATAGGAGCCGAGGTAGGCTATCTATCATAGATTTTTCTTTTGTAACTAAGAGTCGATATCGTAACGTGTTTTTTTTTTTGCTAGACCCACTCTTGGGCTAGTGGGATCACCTTTGTCTGCAGAGGGGATTTACCTCTCCAAAAAATTGGTAACTCCAACAACAAACAAGCAAAACAGAACTCCAAGAGTGGGTCTAGAATCAAACAAAACACACTACGATATTGAAACTTCGTTACAAAATAAAAAGCTATGATAGATAGCCTACCTCAAGTCCTAAATTCCTCTTGTCGAAGAAGAAGTGTTGCTTCCTGTTCCTATCTTGAAAGATCACAATCCTTTCGCTCGCCACGTCCGGACACCTGTACATATGCAGAGAAATACGACAACATACAATGTAATAATTCAAACATGTAACTGTCAATAAATCAGAAAAGATCGAATCAAATTGCATTACACAAATAAGAAATACCAAGATAGAACCAATAATGTAGTAAAGCATATATTAAAATATGAAAGAAAGATTACAACCGAGTTCCGGCGTCACATTCTACCTTCGGCAGGGCTTCCAGCGGAGCATGTCTCACAAAGCTTGTCGGGAATTTAAACAAGGCTCTTTCTCTTACGAGGTTCTCCTCAGCTCTGCTCTCAATAGTTGCTCAACTATAGTTTTCTTCCCAATTATTCAGCTAGGTTCAAAATAGAGAGGGTCGGATTTTATAGAGGGAGAAGGAGAGTTTACAATCCCTATAATCATGGGGGAGAGTCCTATCTCTTAGGAAGGTTCCAGGAGAGGTGGAAAACCACTTCCTAAATAGGGAGATCCAGAGCCAAAAAACCCAACCTCTTTTTGATGATTCATTCTGAAGTTGTTAGAATCAAACTTCCACCTTTTATTTTCAAAAAAAATTCCGAAATAGGCTTGGCATGGGCAATACACAGGGATAGAGTGCCAAGTGGGGCAGGCTTAGTGTAAATTTCCTAGGTCGGCGTGAGTGATGAACTGGCTGCTCGCGCTAATTCCTAAACATATGTTTTTTGTGATTTTTTGAGGAAATTTTCTTCAGGAGAATTCTTGCCCTTATGCAGAAGGATGCCATGAAGGTGTTTTCAGGACATTTTAGGGATTGCAGGGATGGTGAAAAAATTTTGTGTAACAGATGCCCCCTAAATCATGAGGTCCGAGAGAGAGGGAGGGGTGAAATGCTTTATGAGAATGCGTTCAGCTGAAAACACTGACGTCAGGAGACCTGCGAGTACAAATACAACTGATATCTATGATACATGATATACGGTATGGGCGCAACCATCCATAATAAAGTGTACAAAAATTGAGATCCAAGGTATGGACGCAACCATCCAAAAATAAGGATCAACAAGTAGACTCAGGTATGGTCACAACCATCCAATCAAAAGAGTCATGTATTTCGTGATAATAATCCACAAAGAACCCGCATCCTAGATTTCATTAGACAAAATCCAAGGTCTTGCGCTCCATCTCAATCCGAACAAATTACAAGTTCGAGCATGCAAATATGTCAGCTCAAGTCAAACATGCAATAACATCATTTTATTACCAGCGAATGATGAAAAATATTAACAGACATGAGAGAAACCACCAATAATGACAATGGTTCTCAATGTACAAGAGGTACAATCCACGGAATGTGAACAATGATCTGGCGTCGAACACCCACAGAATCATCTGATCGAAGGTCAATAATGAAAAACTTGCGTCGAATTCGAAGAACCTGCCATTAAGGCATGCAGCCTCCAAGGTAACTGAAAGGAGTCTCTAGATCAACTTCCTGGATAATGAGCTGGAGTCAACAGGAAGGGACCTTGATCGAAGGTGGGCCATAATGTTTCCCACATCATCAACACGAGACAAAGGAACATGATGTTTGTTAATCAAGGCCAACAGAGAATCAGAGGGAGGTTGAAAACTGCAGAGGCCAACTTCTCTTGAACATATTGGCGGCACGACACTAGATTTGGCAGTATTTGACATCAAGGGATCTGAGGTCATGGTGATGCGTCAAAGAGAAGATGAGTGGTCAAAAGAGATTACCCAAACCCATGGAAGCAAGTAGATAACGAGATGAGATCTCCCCAACCCGACAGGAACACAGACAAGTGAAATGTTCAAGAGCAACATACTGCCACCACGACTATGATCTGGTTCCATTTTCCCCCACCATTTCTGGTGAGTACCCAAATTATTTTTGAAAACAATCTTGAAGGGGATAGCCTGTTCTTGCGATGTAAGTTTTTCTTTCAGAAAAATCCAACCTAGTACATTTTACGCGCCCAAGGAAGGAGAAACTCGAGTAACGTCATTGCGACGGAGTTTGATGTCATCAGTTTTTAACGAGTCTGACGAAGGAAGAACTCAACATCTTTTCATATTTAGAGAGTTTGAAAAGAAGGCAGAAAAGAAAAATCCAGCAGTCCCTTTTCGTAAATATTCCGTCAGATCCGAAAAGGTAGAAAACTGTGTCTGAGAAAACCTCCTAGTCGCGATAGGCTAGGGTATTCCTTTTTTGTAAATAATATTTCCCAGCCTGAAAAAGGGGTAAATGTATACTGGGTAGATATCACTTCGCAACCGATTTAACAAGCTCAAAACGACAAGCGACTCGGCAATATTTTCAATTTAGAGAGTCAGAAAAGAGCTGAAAGGTGACACCAGTAGTGACTTTTTCGTGTTTTTACCGAGTTCAAAAAAGTATAAAATACAACTCATATCTTTGTTAAAGCCACGTGAAAAACCTGTTTCTACACAAAATGACATGTGTAAAACATATTCCATGAAAATAACATGAAAATATATCAAAAAATATCTTTTAAAACTATTTTAGGACCTTGAAAAGTTATAAAAGACCAACAGTGGTAAAAAATATTTACTTTTGACTTTTACCTCTTTCTAGAGCAACAGTGACCCATTTCTACTTCGATATTTAGGCGATGACTGTAATCAATCCAGTGGACCAAATCGAATTCCGTCCAGTTCAGGTAAGAGCTGACCTCTTTTTCCATCTTTTAAGTTACGTTTTACTGCATTTTATTGTTATTTGAGGCCCCTTGGGGGATGATTTTTAAATTTTAGGGCTCCACAGTTGGCTCAAATTTTAGGCACGGACCAATCTGCCCTATTTTACACAGGGGTCACGCTAGTTGGCGCGGCTATTAGCAAAACAATCGTGCCAGCGGCGCAACTCAAAATCCGCATTCAATTTCCAAAAAATGCAACCAATGGAATGTAAATTTGAATACCCTAGGAGGCTTATAATGTTTCTATGATTGATGAATGCAGGTATGAAGCGGAAAAGATGGTTATCGAATGGAAAGAGAGAGAAAATATCGAAGAATATGAACAAGCAATGGAAAATGCAATGTATGAATGCTCTTAGGAATTACGGGCTAAAAAATTTCTTTCTGACGCCATGTCTCCGGGCTCAGCCCGAATTGCTACAGTATCTCATCAGTATTTGGGATGAGGATCAAGAGAAATTCAAAATTTGATACCAAGAGCTTTAGCTCGAAGTATCAGATATATACTTCATCACTGGACTGTCACGCAGGGGTCCAGTCCCTATTCTAACCGGTACTAGGCCTTCAGGAGAAAGCATGAAAACGGTCATGAACAGGGTGTGCCCAGGGGCACGCAAAGGAACAGGGAGCGGGAAAGTGGAAATTCAGACCATCCCTGTTCTAGCAGTGAGAGTAGTGCTACACACCACTACCCGGGCTACTAGATCGCAGGCACCGCACGAGTCCACAAAGATGTAGTTACTTCTTGCTTTAGAGTGTATGAACCCGACCATCTTCGACTGGGTCGAAGTCGTAACCATGAACATCAAACGACAGCTCACCAAATGCAAGAAGACCAAACTAAAATAGTTTGGGTATGGGTCCAGTTTGGTATCATTCTTCCTGGAACGATTACCTATATTTCAGCACCACGAGGCTATAGTCCCGAAGCCACTACTAAGAGAGCCACAGATGGCCCGAAGGGAGGCACTGATGCCCAGAGTAGGGGGTGGCCAGCAGATGTCTTGGAGGCCATATTTTTTTGATTGGCTCCGATGACAGCTGATAGGCTTGGAGGATTGGCCCTACGCTAGCACAAATTTTACTGGAGACCCAAACCTCCCGCTCCTGGAGGGAGAGGATTGGGACGAAGAACTTGGTAAGACTCATTTTTTATTTTCATGAGTTTATAATTTTTTTTAGTATATATGCATGTTCTGACAACTAATTTTATATGAATGCAAATTTTGGCCCAAAATGTCCCGCAAGCATGTCTCCCATAACAAGGCGGAGTCCTTGCGACTTTGACCCTTCGGGCGAGGGCATTGACGAGGAGTTAGTACAAAACTTGGAGGGAATCACTCATGGGGTCCTTGATTATGTGCATTTTGATGACGTACCGCGAGCCTATCAGAGGCACACTGTGGGAGTGCCTAGCCGTATCCACTGCTTGCTGAGGCGGCTCGTATGAGTGGTGACGTGTTATCATGAGCACCATGCCGACTAGGCACTTTAGGCTTTATTTCCACATATTTTGAGAGACATGTTGTCTCATGATGTAATTGTAACAAACATATATATATATATATATATATATATATACATCTATTTTCTACATGGGTTAATGTACATATGATGATGTTTTTTATAAATTGCGCAAATGTCTATCTAGCACAATATTAGCTATTGTATCTGTTACTGTATTCATTTTTCTTGGTATATTTTCATATGTAATGAAATCAAAATTTCGTTCAAGTAAATGAATACGCAGATACAATCTCAAAATTCATGGGTTTCGAACCGAATAATGACCATTCAGTTGAAGAACAACAAGTTGTGAATCCAACTTAACAAGCAATGTGGGTATGCCGAGGTTGACTGCCTCGGTTAATAGTTCTGAAACTGCACTATATTCAGCGACATTATTTGTAGCTAGTCCCAGACAAATACCTTGTAAGTTAATCAACTCACCATCAGGATCATAAATTACCCCGTCTTCCGAAGACAAGTTCCTGGTACTGTAGGAGGCACCATCCGCGAAACCGACATAAGGGGGAATAAACATCTGCATAGAAAACAAGACCCAAATAAGTAGAAAAAAATCACAAATTACATCACAAAAAAGCATGCACAAAATGATAACAATCACCTATGTACACATATCACGCATGAATAATTCAGGCATAATAGTTTTTTAGATACAACCCATTTCTAGGCTGTGATAAAGGACACCCTTCATAATCAATGAGCTCATAAGCCCCATTCTGCAACACACGTTTAACGATGTAGGTCCCATGCCACATGGGTTGGAATTTTCCTACTCCTAGCTTATCATGAGCTTGGTCGTATAGAAGAACGAGATCGCCTTCAATGAAAGAACTAGGAGAAAACGATTGGTCAAAATGGGATTTGACTCGTTTCTTCTGTGCTTCGATGACCAAGGCAGCTAAGCGACGAGTTTCATCCAATCTCTCTAAATAGAAGAGATTTTCTTATTCAGGCGAAGTATTAGGTAGTAATTCCACAGCTAACTTAAGTGAAGGGATGTCAAATTCAATCCGAAGCGTGGCTTCCAGAGCGTATACCAATTGAAATGGGGTAAACCCGGTTACGTTTTTTATCGATGTTCAGTGAGCCCATAGAGCTGAGAATAACATGAGATTCTAGTTTTATTTGTGGATCCTGATTTTTTGTTGAAGCATGGTGACAAGGACCTTCTTTACAACTTCAACTTGGCCATTAGCTTGGGGATAATAGGGCGTTGAGCTATCATGATGCAGACCCAACTTAGATGTCAGCTCCACCATCATATAATCCCGAAAATGGGAACCATGATCCGTGATGATGGATTGAGGGACACCGAACCGAGCAATAACCTAATTAAATATGAACAATGTCGTTGTCTTACCGTCTGCAGCCAGTGTAGGCATTTATTCAGCCCATTTCATAAAGTAATCGATGGCAACGATGATATAGGCATGCCCCCTGGCTGAACGAGGTTTACATGTCATATAATCTATGCCCCATTTGGCAAAAGGGCCAATGGTAATGACAGGGTGTAGTGGAGCAGGCAGTGCATGCATCTTGCATTGATAAATCTAGCACGCATGGCATTGACGTAGTGCAACAATGCAATATTTGAAAATAGATGGCCAGAAATAGCCAGCACGAAGGATCTTCTATGCAGTGACATAACCAAACATGTGACCACCAAAGGCGCCATTGTGGCAGTCATTTAAAACCTTCTCCACTTTCTCGAGGGTCAAACATTGGCGGAGTACTGAATCGACTCTGACGCGATAAAGTATATCCCCAACGATACGATAAGGTTACGATTGATGCCGAATGTGATGTGGAGCATATTTCGTGAGCCCAGACCTGAAAGTAGATGTTTGGAGGTACACGATGATATCACCATACCATGGATTGAGGGTGTTGATCAGGAAGAGAGTTTCGTCTGGTATATGATCTTGAGAGGAAGAAGGAGCAGAGTCGGAAGGGAGGGAACAAATCAAATCTGCAAATACAAGTGATTTCTTCGATTTGGCCGTAGTGAACTCCAAATCAAACTCTTAGAGGATGAAAATCCACTTTGAGTATTTTCCCCCCAGCAACTACCGTGACAGAATATAATTCATGGGGTTATAGTCAGAAATCACAGTCACCGTGCGTAAAAGAATGTAATGACGAAAACGTTGGATGGCCTGGACCACAACCAACACTAACTTCTTGACATGTGCATAATGCATTTTAGGGTTGAGAAGCTTCTGAGACAAGTAGTAAATGACATGTTCATTACCGTCATCATCATCTTGGACTAATACCATGGTGATCGTGATGAAAGCGGTAGCTAGGTAGAGGGTGAAATCATGATGGTAATTGTGAGGACGCAATGGAGGAGAATTGACAAGCAACATCTTAAGTCTATCAAAATACTGCTGAGCAATCTCATCCCAACGGAAAGGGATGTCTTGCTTTAGGATTCGTGTAAATCCTTTGGCTACTTCAGCGTAGTTTGCGATGAAACGATGTAGGAAATTGGCTTTCCTTTGGAGACTCTGAAGTTGATGTAATGAGGATGGGGATGGGAGATTGACAATAGCCTCAAATTTAAGAGGGTCAAGGAAAATTCAATCTTTAGACACGATAAACCCTAAGAGTCTACTGGAGTCGACGCAGAAGATGCATTTATGCGGGTTGAGCCTAATATTGTAGCATCTACAATGAAGAAATATTTGACGAAGATGTTCTAGGTGGTCCTTCCATGTAGCTAAATGAGTTGGAAATTCATCCAAGTACGGTTGGAAAATATGCCGAATATCATGGAAAGAATAGGACATTACGCGCTGGAACATATCCCCAGCATTCTTCAAGCCGAACAGGAGTTTCCTATATGCGAACGTTCCCCATGGGAAAATAAAAGAGGTCTTGTGTTGATCCGAAGGGAGAATGTTAATCTAGTTATAACTAGAGAAACCGTCCGTAAGGGAGAAAATTTCACTTCCTGCACAATCGTCAATGATCTGATCAAAAAACGAGGTGGGATAATTATCATTAGGACAAGCCCAATTGATATCATGATAATCAACACAAACACGAATGGCGCCCTATTTTTTATCCACAGGAACTATATTAGAAACCCATTCAATTAGGGGAGTCGGATAAATGAAACCTGCTTTAAGAATTTTCTCAACTTCAGCCTTCATATCGGTGGATTTTTGAGGATGCACAAAACGAAGACGTTGGTGAACAAGCTTCGCACCTGGGTAGGTAGAAATCTCATGCACCACGATACTAGGGTCAATTCCAGGCATTTATTCGTAATACCACACAAAAAATCAAGAAATTCATGAAAGATACTAGTGTATAATTGGACTTCCTTGGAAGAGCAAGTGACTCCCACATGGATGTTCTCGACAATCCCCTATTTAACAGAGATGTCAATAGGAATCATTTGAGTAATGTTCCCCAAACTACCTTCCGAAAATATTTCATGAGTCAAAATGGGCTTCTGAAGTGACAGGGAAGGAACTTGGGATGCAAAGTGCTCAAGACAATTAGACATGGCCCCGAGGCAGGACATAAACGAGGAACGATGATGCCCATCGCTCCACGGTATATCTTTGAGAGAAATGGTTTCCATGATAGCCTCATCAGATGGAAATAATTTTTTCAAAGGATCTGGCAAATCCGCATCACCAAGCCAAGGGGATTGAGAATACATGTCGAGAGCCATGCTCAAAGGAGCAGCTTCATGACGGGGAGAATCATATGCAACTGTTAGCTCACAATAATTGATCTCGATGGGACTAAGCGGCATCGTTTCTCCAAACGAATCAACCTGTTCAGGTGAAGGGATGAACCAAAGCTCATCTGACGGAGAGAGAGATCATATTGACTTGAATGGTATTTGATGGTGGAAAGGGAAAAATACCCATGAGATCAGTATCTTTGAAAAGACCTGGCCCTATGGTGTCAGGGGGATTAGGAATTTGATCCACGTATGGAAAATTGTTCTCGGAAGACGAGGTAAATAATGACAAATGATCAACATTAATAATTTTTCCCTCATGCAGAAACTTTAGAAGTCGAAAGAGGGTGGATGGAATGCACAACATAGCGTGAGTCCAACTGCGACCTAGTGGAAGATTATAGTTGAGTTTGGCATCAACTAATTCTAGTTAAACATTGACAGTATTGCCTTGCAATGTGATCGGTAAGCTAGCGATAACACCTAAGGGTTTTGATTCCCTTCCATCAAATACCTCAAGGGAATTGGGTGACGAATTAAGGGCTAGAGAGCCAATATCCTTCCATCAAGTAGATGAAATGACGCAGGTAGATGCACCTTTTTCCACTATGGCTCTATGGATGTTGAGACTATTAATACCGACCTATATAATAAGCCTAATCTGGTGCGAAAGTCGGGGGATGAAATTCTCTAGATCGAAGGAGAGAAGGCTAGAATCAACAAGATCGATCCCGCTGATTGCGGATAACAATGCTTTCTATTGAGAAGAACAATTCTGGAGCACTTCTAACGTGGAAATTGCGGAAGGTTCCTGTGCCAAATCCTTAACAATATTGTAATGCTGAGCAGCACGGCCGTTAGGATTATAAGAAGATTTTCTGAGAACACCTTTTGAAGGTGGCAGAATAACATGTTCAAAACTGGGCTTCTTAATTTCAAGGGGACCAGAGGCAGCTGGGGGAGGAGGACCATCAACGACCTCTTTCTCGGCTGCCTGGCATGATCCAACATAATCCTTTGACCAAGTAGTGATGGATACGGGTGCGGAACCGTTCATCATGTAAACTTGAGAGTCGAATGACACAGATGGTGTCGATTGATCAACCATCTGAGTCTGTTGAGATGGGAAAGGTTCTTTAAGGACTGCCGGAGTTCCCTTAACGCATTTTAGTAGTTGACTAACCTCAAATCGTCGAGGAAAATCCTTAGTGTAGTGATCCTCTTCACAAATCAAGAAGGGATATTTTGGTTTTCATTGTGAACCATCATGAGCACTAGGTTTAGATGATTCTAGTTTTGGGGCATTGGATTTGGCCTTGCCTTTTCCCTTCTTTCTCAATTTGGAGGTCTTGTCCATAGGATTGGCCTGAAAAGTTTTGACCTTTGCAGTTTTACCAGAATCTAGGGAAGCCTGACGAGCAGAAGTATTGGAAGAATTCGACTTCTACTTCCCATTGGAAGACTTGCGTGAAGTCTAAGATACGGAACTAATAACACCATCGACTTATGGGGCATTCGGCGCTTTAGAGGTCCCAGGACGTGGAGCTTCAGTCAAGATATCATACAATGTGCCCGATTGAGAGTACACTAAATCAAGGTACTGGGCATGAGCGATGGCTTTTTCCTCGGTTACACATGCCCCCATGGTGATATCTTTCAAAATATAGTTGACAAAAGAGGTAGTGAACCAATGATTAAGAAGCTGATCAGGAATTTCGAACTTGATCAGGAGATAACCTCATCTCCATTCATGAATGTAGTCCAAGATATGGATAGCCCGGTCCTATTTCAAGGATGTTAGGAGATGCGTCCCCGCTTCATAACAAACCAGCAACTGGACATGAGTCAGGAATGCCATAGCAAGAGTGTTGAAATCTTGAAAGATGCCACGAGGCAATTAGATGTACCACTTAGCAGCAGCTCCAGTGAGCATGCGCTGGAAAAGATGAAGTTGGATAGAGTCATCGACCAAAGAATTAGAAGAACACCACAAATGGTATGTCATGACGTGTGCTTGGGACTCTTCTCTATAATTTCCCTCAAAACTGGGACAATCACCAGGAACCTTCATTGGGACCGGAGGCCAATAAGGATTATGAAGAATTGGATCATTTTTCAATTTTGACACATCTGGAAACTCCAACGTGGTAAGGAATGGTAATTGAGGGTTAAAAGGCATGGAAGGTCCTCAATAAGGACCCGTACCCATAGTCCACCATGGTTGAGTATAATTCTTCCCCCACTGGTTCTATCCCTGAGGATTCTGACCATCAGGGGTATAAGCCAGATAATTCGGTTGATATGGTGGCTGGAAACCAGGATACGGGGGTTGATAACCAGGATACTGATTCTGAGTATATGTGGGCCTCAATTGAGAAACGTGGGGATTTTGCTGCAGAGTATAAGTATAGCCTGGCTATTGAGGGTAATAAACAGAACCTTGGGCGAGTTGTAAACCGGTTGATATTGACCTTGATGGTGATATCACCTTGGGGTCAAACGGGCTACTGGTAAGTAGGGCCCTACTGAGATGAATAATTCAAGTGCATGGGTGGATTCAGCTGTGGCATAGAACATAGCGGCAACTGAGCAGGTTTGATAGGTTGTGCGGGTTTTCCTGGTTCAACAGGTTGACCTGACTGATGAGACCCACTAGGTTGCCCCTGCTGGGTAGGTTGGCCTGATGGTTAGGGTCGGCTAGGCTGCACTTGATAACCAGGTTGACTTGTGGCAGGACCATAAGATGGCCCTAGCTATGCAACGTTTTGACCAATCAGAAGATATAGTTGCTAAGGTTTCACCAATGGTTGAGATGGATGGATTTTCCCCCCAGGACTATATGGAGGTCTGGGTTGATATACTGGTTGCCCTGCTAGTCCTTGAGGTTGCCCTGGATGGACCACGAGGTGGGGCTGTAAAGGTTGACCTTGAGGATTATAAGGCTGCCCTTGTGGGCCGTAAAAAAATCCTTGCTGGACCGCAGGTTGTCCCTGTAAGGGTTTCCCTTGTGGGTCATACGCATACCCTTGCTGGGATGAAGGTTGTCCCTGAAAGGGTTTTCCTAGGTGATTATGGGGTTGCACAGGTAAGGTAGGTATAAAACTAGGGAGGAAATGATAAGCCTCATGAGAAGGCATGTAGATGGGTTTGCCATGCTCATCATGTTGCAACAGAAGTGAATAAATCGGGGTACCATCCGCCCCATAATGGGAACCAATAACATAGTCAAGAATATATTAAAATGTGAAAAAAATATTACAACTGAGTTCCGACGTCTGGTTCTTCCTTTGGCAGGGCTTCCAATGAAGCGTGTCTCACAAATCTTGTCGAGAATTTAAACTAGGCTCTCTCTCTTATGGGGTTCTCCTTATCTCTAATCTCAATAGCCACTCAGCTATAGTTTTCTTCCCAATTGTTCAGCTAGGTTGAAAATAGAGAGGGCGGGCTTTTATAGAGGGAGAAGGAGAGGTCAGGATCCCGATAATCATGGGGGAGAGTCCTATCTCTTAGGAAGGTTCCATGAGAGGTGGAAAACCACTTCCTAAATAGGGAGATCTGGAGCCAAACAGCCCAACCTCTTTTTGATGATTCATTCTGAAGTTGTTAGAATCAAACTTCCACCTTTTATTTTTAAAAAACATTCCCAAATAGGGTTGGTGCAAGCAATACACAGGGATAGAGCAGCAGGTGGTGCGGGCTTAGTGTAAATTTCCCAGGTTGGCGTGACTGATGAACTCGATGCTCACGCCAACGCCCAAACATATGTTTTTAGTGATTTACTGAGGAAATGTTCTTGAGGAGAATTCTTGCCCTTATGAAGAAGGATGCCATCAAGGTGTTTTCAAGACATTTTGTTGTTCACAGGTCACAGGAATAGTCCTCCAATGTATGGGATGAGGGATTACAGGGACGGTGACAAAATGTTGTGTAACAGATGCCCCCTAAAGCATGAGGTCCGAGAGAGAGGGAGGGGTGAGATGCTTTATGAGAATGCGTTCAACTGAAAACACTACCGTCAGGAGACCTGTGAGTAAAAATACAACTGATATCTCTAATACATGATATGCAGTATGGGCGCAGCCATCCATAAGAAAGTTTACAAAAGCCGAGATCCAAGGTATGGACGCAGCCATCCAAAAATAAGGATCAACAAGTAGACTCAGGTATGGTCGCAGCCATCCAATCAAAAGAGTCATGTAATAAGTCATAATAATCCACAAAGAACCCGTAGCCTAGATTTCATTAGACAAAATCCAGGGTCTTGTGCTCCATCTCTATCCGAACAAAGTACAAGTTTGAGCATGAGAATATGTGAGCTGAAGTTGAACATGCAAGAACATCGTCTGATTACCAGCCAATGATGAAAACTCTTAATAGACACGAGAGAAACCACAAATAATTACAATGGTTCTCAAGGTACAAAAGGTACAATCCACGGAATGTGAACATTGATTTAGCATCGAACACCCGCAGAATCATTCGATCAAAGGTCAGTTATTTAAACCTTGTGTCGTGTTAGTGTCCCGTGTTTTGATAGTTTGGCAAATCAAAAGACAAGGCAACATCAGAACCAATATTTAGAGTTACACGATCTAGTCCTCCTGTTCTCAGAGAGGGATCTCTCAAATGTTTGTTTGCAAAGGTTTATCTTGTGTGCTTTGAGTATTGGTTTTAGACTAGTTATTAAGTGCAGGTGTTTGTTTATTTGTTTGGTTGAATTGATACAGCAGAACATGAAAGGTATAGGAAAGATATATAGAATGGAGAAACATCTGGTTCATTGGGAAATGGAGTCAAGAAGAGGTCATAACATACTCATCAATGGATATGGGATATCAGAGGGAAAATCTAACTTGGCCGCAAGATCCTTTGGTTTTGGAATGAGATGGACATCAATGATTTGGAAAGAGAAATTTGATTCTCAACGAAGGGAACTTGAAAACATAACTTGAACAATAAAGAAATATTTGATAGACAGGGCTAACCATAAATTCTACAAACATCCTTTAAGCAAGTAATGACTTCAAGACAACTTTCAAAATGAAATCTAAGATTCGGGGAACACCCTATTTCCTCAAAGATTTTATTTCAAATGACTTAGAAAACATAAAAGATTCACTGATAATTGCAGTCATAGAAGAGGGAACACCTAACACATCTATGATCACAACTATAAAAGACCTTTAAGACAATTGTTTAAGCAAGGACAAAGGGCATGATTAGAATAGACCTCCTTGGCTTATTATAAACAAAAATAATTCATAGGGAGACTTCACTAACAGTTCTTAAGTGGTAGCAGACAAGTAGGGAGAACCATAAATAATGCTGAAACCAACTATTTGAACTTATTAGAGAAATAAACGAGCATGAGGACTAAAGAGAAATATTTAAGCGTCTAAAATGCCTCAGCAGAAGAAAACATAAAACAGTGAAGGACAAACAGGTCTAAGGTGCTTCCAAGAGTCATTTCTTAGCCTAAAACTTTCATCCTACTGTAGTAAGAAATTATGGAAAATAATGAAAACAGGGGAAAAAACGTTAAACAGTTTAGAATACTTCACCAACAACCAAGCTCATGGATCCAATGATAGAGCCTTCTCAAGAACAAGCAAGCAACAACGTCATCAGGACTTGCAAGAATTCAGTTTCTTCTTCAACTTCAACAGACTATGTATTAGTTCAGAGAGTTTCAATATTACAGCAAGTGATCAACCAACCCCTCTCTCATCTTCTCTAGTAGTATTTATAGAAGAATGAGGAGGTGAGATATGATAAAAAGATCTCCAAATATAATTAATATAGACTTAATGGCTTCTCGGCCTTTGGGGGGCTCGATGAAGAAGCTTACATAGGTGTCCTCTGTATTAAATAATTTACATTAAGATTTAAGCTCAGTGGGAGTTATTTTTTGACTTTTGAGGCTCTCTGTTATGTTAAAGTAACTCTGCTAATATTTTTTCATTAATTTCATTTTCAGAATTTACTCTCTAGCTGCACTAAGGAAAATATCTGATCTTGATCCATAACTTTGGCCTCTGTTTGAATGTTTTGAGGCACAGGTGGCACTGTGGTAGCTGGGAGGAATCAATTTTCCTCAGATGTGGTGGTGAAGGCTTTCCTGTTGATAAAACACTTATGATATTATTTAAACTATGTTTTAGTTGGGAGGATTAGGCTTTTGATAATCAATACTAGCGGTAATCCTCATGAATTTTTCTTCAATCTTCCATTCTGGTGCGTTCTATCTTCGACACAAATACTCTTTGATTTTTGCTTGATTCACTATGTTTTTTGGTGTGCAGGGCTGTAGAGGGATCGAATGGCATCAATGCCTTATGAATCATGGATGAAACGTGGAGTTGAATCCTGTGAATGATTCCCTTTGATGAATCGAAGGCGGGAGGATCGTCACCCTCAGCCTTTGAAATTTTCTTCAGTATAGCGGAAAAAACCATTTAAACCCTACAAAATATGAACAACATTACAAAATCCTGCATATATATAGGTCTACTGCTTCAGAAGGCACATGGAGAGAGCATGGCCATTGGATGGCATCATCCAATGGTCGATATTGATTAGAGGAGGTCAAAGGAGAGCGGAAGAGGAAATTAAATCGAAATTGTCGATCGCGCAGAGATCGACGGTCGGGAGCGAGGGCGAATATTCAAAATGACAGAGTCATTTTATTTGGCCAAACGGAGAAAATTGGCTAAAAACCTTTGTTTCGACAAAAAAAGTGGCGGAAAAAAGAGTTTGGGGATCGAGACACATGTGGGCCATCGGATGAGATCAGCCCACGCGTTCAACGGTGGAGAATGGGTACTGACAAACCTTATAAAACATGCTCAGAGTTCAAAAGAGGTTAATAAAATCATGCTATATAAAGTCCCCCAGGTTCGGATTTGTTGACTGTGTGGGGAAACAATAAAGATCCGTCCCATTTAAAATCTGCTTCGTGGATGCTGGGGACTAGGGCGATGGAGTGTGGGCCGTCGATCTGCAGATCAGATCGATGGTGGAGACGTTTTAAATAACCGTGCCATACCACATTTATCTTACGGGCTTCTTCAGAGAGCGATCATCATCCGATGAGCTGTCCTTAGATCGGATGACGCAGGCCAATATCGTGTCGGGCCAATATCCGACCTTTAACGCCCGGGGAAAATGGTATCACCATACTGCCCAAGGCCACGTGTCGGTCGGTGGCGCTGATCGCTGCCAAACAGAAAAAACTGCCTCCCTCTTAAAATTGGTGCGATGAATTCCGCCCGGTTTTCTTTTTAATACAATGGCCATAAAACATTAAAAACCCAAAAATTAAATATACCCAAGGTTTGTGTCGGGAGGGTTTTATATTCATGATTTGGCTTGGCGCCTGCCTGCGGGGCCACGAATGTATGGAAGACAGTATGACCGGGGGTTGTTATGCACAGAGCTAATCGGCATCGGAGATTCCAATAAAGGGGAAGACTTGCGCACTGTGTTACCTTCGATGCGATAAGCACCCAAAATAGCTCAGTGCCTAGTTCCAGTGACAGGGCATATGGAGTGGAAAAGGCTAAGGACTTGGCCCAAGGGGGCTTAAACCTTTACACCAAAATACGTATTTTTTATGAGGTTTTCAATGTTTTTCAAGGGTTTTGAGGGTTTCGATAGGGCAAAGAAGGAGTATTAAACCTTATCAAAAGGGGTTTCTATGGGGGAAAAATGGGAAAATATGCAAACGAAATATTTTTTGGGTAACAAAGGGATAAAAATGAGGTTATTTTTGAAGTGAGGTGTTACACCATTTTTTTTTCATCTAACCTATTATCATTAGATGGAACCAAGTACACCATGTAAGACCAATTTTACCCTAAGTAAAATTGCTTTCACTATGTAAAATAACTTAATAAACCACATTTATTAGGTTGTTTATGGTCTAAACAGGAAACCCTAAAAGGAAATATTAAACAAACCTATATTTGTTTGATTTTCCTCATGGAATAATTAATTAAACCATAATTTAATTATTATTCCTAGTCATGTTTAACCCAAAAACAAAGAAATTAATGAGATAAACCCTTAGTTATCTTATTATTTTCTAGGAATAATTATTTAAATCTTATCTAGATAATATTCCTTGTTAAATATGACCAAATCACCCACCATTAATCAAATAAATCATTATTTATTTGATTATCTCCCAACCACTTCCTTAAAAATATAAATAAATCATTTATTTATTTATTTTTCACTAATCAAGGGATTTGACCCAAGTCAAACACCCTTTCCCTCCAACAAATATAATAAAATATTCCATAAAAGTGGATCTAGATTTGGTTAACATTATTTTAATCATGCACCAAGATCTAGAATGACCCAATATTTTGTTATAAATAGGAGGGTTCTTCCCCATCATTCTTCACCTTTTGTTGCCTATTAGATCACTCTGGATCTATACACTTGGTCTCATTTTTCCATCATTTGCTCCCATTGAGCTTCATTTGTGCATTGGGTTTTCTACACCTACAAGAGAGAGAAAGCTTAGATCTGAAGTGCTGAGGACTACAAAGAACCCATCCCATTGAGGAGAGCTGGATACACCTTCTTGTTTTCCTCCCAGGTGCCTTGTAATATAAAAATTCATTCAAAAATCGTGTTCTTGTCTTGTCCGTTGGATGCATGGAGCAAACTCTTTACTTTACTGCTTAATGTCTTTCCATTTATAGATCTGTTTGTTGCAGCACTTTAACTACTAATTGCAGATCTGAAGATGTTTTGCAGCCATTATTGTTGTTAGGGCTATTAGTTATGCGTAGTTAAAGTGGTTCTTTTTCGTACGCTTCGACAAAGAATTCATACTAACAAATGGCGACTCCACACGGGTTTTAAATTACGACCGCTGTCGTTTTTCATATTCCTGCATATCCAGCTACTTCAGGCCCTAGGGCTTCTTTTCAGCTTTTTGTTTTCCTATTTTCATGTGGTTTTTTCCTCATAAAGCCCTCAAACATTAAAATTTCTAACTTCCGTGTGTTTCTGGCCCTATTGCGCAGGTGACCGACATCAGCCGCAACTGAGACGACATTTTTTTCTGAAATCTGCCGCCGAGAGTCCCGGAAGTGCAGGTCGAACTTTTTGGCCCAAAAAGTGCGACCTCAAGCCTCAGGTCGCAGAAAACAGCCCCAAAACTGCGACCGGAGCAAAAAACTGGTCAAAAACTGCGACCTGGACTTTTTTCTGCTGTTTTTCTGAACTTTTTCTGGGTTTTTCTGAAGCTTCTGTCAGGGTTTTCCAGCCTCTGTCTCAGCCTGTTTAGACTTGTTTCTGATCTGCTTTTGCTCATCTAAGTGGGAACCTAGCCCCCTAGGGCTTCAGTACCCTCCACTTTTGGTGGAAGAGTTTTAGCTGTTTCAGGTGTCTGATTTTTCAGAGTTTCAGCCTTCCCTTTTTCAAATCTGATACCTCATCCTCATATCCCTTTTAATCAGCTTTTATTCCTTTCAAATCACCTCTTGTAGTTTTGTTTGGACCCCCCTTTAGGACCTCATCCCTGTCCCTTCTGCTTTTTGCTGATTTCCCCCTTTTTCCAGCCACCTTGCCTCTGCCTCTTGGCTGTGATCTGCGCCTCTTTTTAGCAGCTTTCTCCTTTAGATCCCTGTCCCTTTTGACCCTAGATCTATTGGCCTCTTTTTACGTGTGTTTTGAATAGATTTTTGCCCTCTTTTAGAGTAGTTTTGAGAGACCCGCCTTTTTGGGTTCAATTAATGCATGGTTAGCTGTTAAATGTTCTGTTATTTCAGCAATCTATATTGTTCTCTGCAGATTTATTTTTAGCTACGCAGCACACTTTTTTCTTGCTCTCAAAACGGAAAGGGTTTAAAAATTAAAATTAACGCACGCCACACACTAACCCTAAGCGAAGAAGCGCCTGGTTAACACCGCCTGGCAAAGACTCTAAAATCAATTGTCACTGCACCTTTTCTGCCCTTGACCTTAATTGATTCTGTCCCTTTTTGCCCCTGTCGGTTTCCTTCTTCCTGTCATCATTGCGCCCCCAAGGCGCTTATCCCGGAGACTTCTTGGCCTTCATCCTCAGTTTCCGGTCGATCGACCTGCTCCGCCCCGCCGTCGTCGAGCCAGTCCACCTTCGAGTCCGCACTCCAACTCCTCTCCTGATTCATCGGGTCCTCCTTCTCCTCCTGGTTCTCCCCCTGTCACCTTCACTATGTTTGGTCCAGGGCCTAACGCTAGCGGTTCTCCCGGCCCTAATGCCGGCCCTACTACTAGCGGAACCACCATAGGAACTACCTCGGCTTCACCCGTGCTCCCCTTCTTGGCAGGCCTCAGCATCCCCGATTTGGACCGGTTGATAAATGACCCTATACACCATGATGCTAGTTGGCCTGCTATGCCGACAAAGCTCCCTTTCGACATCCCAAAGTTTGAAGGTCGTGCTGGAGAAGATCCTTCAAATCATTTTCGATCTTTCCACATGTGGTGTTCATATACCTCCATTACCAATGACTCTGTTCGTCTTAGATTGTTCCAACGCACGCTTACAGGCGAAGCTTCTAAGTGGTATGTTGATCAGCCCACTTCCTCCCATACCACCTTTGCAACTCTTGCCCGGGCTTTTTTATCTTACTTCCAACTTCCCCTTCGTTATGACACTGGTATCGAACTCTTGACTTCCTTCAAGCAAACCTCTTCGACCCGCCTTTCTACCCATGTCCAGGAATGGCAAAGAAGACGGAGCCTATGTCAATCTCCTACCTTCGAAGACCGTGTCTACATGGACTGGTTCCTTAGATCTCTCTTGTCCCCTATCGGGAAAGATGTCGCATCACATTTTCCTCAAACCGAAGAAGATGCCCTCCAAATTGCGTTAAACTATGACCTGATCAAAGCTCAGACAGGTTATGATCATACTGTCCTACCTGATCTCCCCAGACCCGGTGATGCCCATACACCGGGGGCACCTCATGCCGCCAACAGTATCGTTGGATCTATCTCTCATCCATCCGCTCAACCTCTCATGAGCTATGGTTTTCCTGGGGGAGGGGGCACCACTTCCTGCACTTCTCCCCCTCCCGGTAACACGCAGCCAGGATACGGCATGCCTCATCCTTTTGCCCAACCTCTTGCTTACCTCAATGTTGCCCAACCTAACCATTACCCTTATCCGCAGCCTGGTGTGCCAGCTCCTCCAGCATATGCGCTTTTGCCTCCTTCTCAAGCCCTACAACAGCAGTCACCGCCCCCTCATAAGCAGGTGGATGCACAGCAGGGATTCGTGGCCACCCAACCACCTGACGGACAGGCGGCCACTCAACCTTCCCCTTCTGGTTCCCCCAACTACCAGATCCTCATGATGAACTCTGATCCACCTCTAACCGTCGACCTTAACCTTCAAACTCGGTCTTGCCAGTACCCCAAGCCTCCCACTCAGTCTGCCCCCAAGTCCCCTTCTTCCAGTTCTACAGAGCCTCTTTCGACAACCAATGGTCCCTTACATATCCCTCAACCCAAAGTTGAGGTTCATACCAAGATTCCTAAAGGACCATTACGTCGAAATGCTGCTTCTGGTCGAGCTGCTCATTCGTATAGCATAGTAGATGGTTTGGCGCAATCTCCTGCTGCCATTTCCACATTGGAACTCCTCCAATCATGCCCTTCCCAAAAGAAGGCTCTGCTATCTGCCGTGGGTGCTGTAGATCCTGCTGATGACCAAATGATTGTTTTCGACGCCCATCAATCAGAACATCCTCCTCTTCCTGCTTCCGTCGCCTTCCAAATCCCAGTCAAAATCTGGAACGCTAACGTTTATCCGGTGTATAATTGACGAGGGGGCATCCACCTGCGTGATGTCTGCTTCGGTTTGGAAGCAACTTGGATCCTCTGAGCTAGCCCCTTCCACGATCACCCTTCGAGCGTGGGACGGTCATGCCTCCCAGCCCATTGGCATGTTTCGTAATTGCCTTATCACCCTCACCGGTAAGACTGTTTGCGTTGGCGTCGAAGTCATAGACGCCCCGCTAGACTACAACATTCTATTGGGGCGAAGCTACACCTATGCTATGTTTGCTGTCCCATCCGTGGTTTTCCGCAAGATGTCTTTCCCCCATAATGGAAAGATAGTCACCATTGACAAGTTGACATATCGAGAGCCAACCTCTCAGACCTCACCTGAGACGACCATCTCTTCTGTAGCCAACAAGCAAACCGTCGATTCCTTGACCGTTAAATCATGACATTACAAAGTTCCTCCTTCTTGGAACTTTCCACAGTCTCCCTATCTTGCCTACATTCAAGGCTCATAGTGTTTTGCATGGTGTCGTCCACGGGCTGCTCTCAAACAGCTTTAGCCGGCTAGTCGGCAACCTTGCCCTCCTGGCTTGCTCTTAGCCCTTCACTGCCGGTTGGTAGTCACTTGAGCCCCTTTATCCCCCTGGCACGGTTCCTCCAGGCCTTAGCCATTTAGGAGCCGTCCCACCTGGCCATTACCCCTCTGGTCAGATACCGTTCCTAGCTCCCCCACCGGGAGTGTACACGGTGCCGGTCATGGCCACCCTCTCTCTTCCTAACTTGACCCTTGGGATTCCCGTTTGGTACCTTGATCCTCCAGCCCCCACCTTGCCTGGTCAGCCCAAACCTTATATCGCTTTGACCCCGGTTCAACCGGTCCCCATGACTTCTCCCGCTGCATCAGTGCCTCAGTCACCTCAACAGGAACCACTTCCTGTTGCGACCGCTTCGGGTAAGAAGGGCAAAGCTCGCAAGGGGGCATCAAAGGACAAGGCTGCCCCGACAAACCCTGCTCCTCCTCAGCCTCCAATGCATACCATCCAGGGTGCTTTGTGTGATGTTGTCGGTCACGCCTCCCATACCTGTCCTGAATTACTTCATCTAAAGCCCATGGTTAATGTCACGTTCCCTGAGTCCGCAGTCCCAGAAGCCTCTGTTCCTTCCACAACCGCGGCCAAGAACCCCAAGACTATTCACACCAACCACCCCCGTGCTTTGTGTGATCTCCATGACCATCACACCCATATTTGTCCCCGCCTCGAGGACTTCCGCACCTCTACTGCCGCAGTCCACCAATTCGAGGCCAAGCGCAATGAGTACACCTCTCCCATATTTGCGCATTCTGCTTCAGCAGAACTACCAGATATGACTGCTCCCATTGACATTCCCCCTCCTGATGTCGAGATGACGGAGCCTTCGTCCAGCATTTTCTACCTATCATCATCCATGAGACCCTCGGGGACCATTCCATCTGAATCCTCCCCTGTTGTTTCGCTTGACCTTTCTTCAGCGATCATCTTGGGCTCAACATCGGTAGATCCTTTATCTACTTACTCTTCGGTCACCCCTTGTGACGATGCGCATGTGAATCTCTCTTCTCATGATGATGATTCAGGTTGCTTCACCACGTTCGGTGGTCCTTCTTCCACCAGTCACCCCATCTTTTATCACGATGATGACATTATGGAAGAAATTCCCACCCCTGACTTTATATATTCCCCCTTACATCGAACCCATGTGTTCACACCACATCCACCTTGTGGCCATTACATCGAAACCCAATGTTTGGGTAAGGGGGCACCCACATTTGAGAGACCAAGAGAAGCAATTCTCCATAACTCTCCTAGTGTATATGGTCGTGTTGACTTTAGTACCATTATTCTTCCACATTTAGAAGAACCTCTAAAGTCCCATATCACTTCCGATCACTCTAGGGATGATACCTCTTATCGTTCCCTCCTCTTCCATCAGCAACCCAGTCTCTTAGACATTATTGTTGACCAACCTATAGCTTTTCTACAAGAGCATCAGTTCATTATCTCCAAATCCTCTTTTTGGGATAGTGACACCAGGTATGCCAACTCGAAAACTTAAAGTCCATTTGATCCCCATATGCGGTACCAAAAGATATTGGTAATCCTCCATTTCCTTTCTCAAACTGCATAACCATAACGAGAACAAATGGCACACCACATCATTAAAATGTGTTTAGATTACCCTTTTTCTAAATACATTTTGGCATGACCACACCATGCTCGGGGGCACCCATGCCCCTCAACCATAACCCTCCTCACCTCGTTTTTGGAGAGGAGGCTGTCTTACCAATCGAGTGTAAAATCCCTTCCCTTCATCTGGCTGTTGAACTTCTCCCTGACACCCAACCTCTAGAACAATGACTTATCATGCTTGAGCATGCTTCTGAAGACCATCGTGTTGCCTTGCAAACCATGGAAGCGGCCAACAAACACACCAAAGCTCAGCATGACCGAAAAGTCCAGCCTCGTACCTTTCACGAAGGCGACCTTGTTCTAGTATATGACCAGGCCCACGATGTCCTTGGTCATGGGAAGTTCGACTCATTATGGCTAGGCCCTTACATCATCAGTAAGGTGCTCGGTAAAGGGGCATACCTCTTAGAGGATTTCGAAGGCCATCCCCTTCCTAGTCCTCGCAACGCACTCTATCTTAAGAAATATTACCCTTAGCATTTCCCTTCTGAAATGCATGTTTTATTTTCTTTTAGATAGCCAGCATCTGTTTTTTCATTTTTCCTACTTCACCAGGACCCATTTCGTCCACGAGAAGTTACCTCACCTCCATTTAAAATCGAATTTCCTCACCTACGCCACTTGTACTTGGGGCACCATATTTCCCCCTTGCTTGTCCATGTTCATGTCGATTTTCGTCATGAGTTCCCACCTTGTACTCATGCTTCCGAGGTCCCCCATTAGGGCCTTTACTGTGTGGCAGCACCATCGAGTCGCCCTTGTTTAGAGCATCCAAGTTGAGTCATCATTGCATCCACGGAGTCTATACCACGTCCCTTTGCACCCCACTATAGCCCTCCACCCTTCATTGCTTGGTCTCTCTCTTGTGTCGCACATTATGACCTTCAGTCTCACTGTCCCCTATCCCTTATGATCTTGTGTCAGTGGCTGCCATGTCATCCATGCTCTTTATGCTCTAACAAGGGAAGTCGTCCATTCGCTACTCAGTCCTTCCCATTTCCACTATCGTCATTAGTGTCAGTCTGTTCGTCGCTCTATTGTTTTCTCTCGTGCCTTAGTTGAGGATCTCTCATTGCCTCACCTATGGCGGACCTCCTTCTGTCGACATCAACACATTCATTCCAGAAGCAAGGTCTAGAGGGCGGTGTACCTTGGTTCCAGCTTCCACTCTTGTTCGGTGCCTCGGATCAGGCAGGGGGATCTCTCATTTCCCTTTGACTTGATTGTTTCTCCAGCTCCTTTCAGCATGATCGAGATTCGTATACTTGACGGTCCAGTGACCCAGCAGTAGCTCTTGATGATTCCCGGGTATGTGTGAGATTTCTCAACCCTCATGAGGGGGTGGCCCTGCAGGTAGCCCCCCACATGCCCGGATGACCTCTTCTTTGCAGCCTTTGATGCCGCTCCAGCTTTTGATGATGTTGGCCCTAGCCACTTGCAGCACCTCTTTGATTTGCATGTATCGGTCAGATTTTGTGAGCCCTTCCCCATTTACAGGGGGCATTTGGGTTGTATTTATCTCATGTACTCAGATATTATTGTACTAGTCCTGGCTGTTATCCCAGGCACAACATGTATGTGAGACTCTTCATTGTATTCTTATCTGGCTCCTGCTTATGCCAGCTGTACTCTATGGTTCGGTCCCTTGTTTACTGGACACACTATTCTTTTGTACTTTGTCTCGGCGGGCATAGGTATGCCTCCCCCGCCGCCTTCAGCACAGGTACCCTCTCATAAAAAGAGACTTGTTGCACCTGCGAGTCTCGTCTCCTCAGGGTCTAGTCCTTCATCACACTATCTACCTCACCTTTCTCTCTCTGACTTCCCTTTTGTTGTCTAGTGATTGAGTTCTTACAACGTACTTCGGTCATACGATTTGCTCCTGACACTGGCACGCTGAGGGGCAATCTGTTACACCATTTTTTGGTCATCTAACCTATTATCATTAGATGGACCCAAGTACACCATGTAAGACCAATTTTACCCTAAGTAAAATTATGTTAAATAACTTAATAAACCGCATTTATTAGGTTGTTTATGGTCCAAACAGGAAACCCCAAAAGGAAATATTAAGCAAACCTATATTTGTTTGATTTTCCTCATGGAATAATTAATTAAACCATAATTTAATTATTATTCCCAGTCATGTTTAACCCAAAAACAAAGAAATTAATAAGATAAACCCTTAGTTATCTTATTATTTTCTAGGAATAATTATTTAAATCTTATTTAGATAATATTCCTTGTTAAATATGACCAAATCACCCACCATTAATCAAATAAATCATTATTTATTTGGTTATCTCCCAACCACTTCCTTAAAAAGATAAATAAATCATTTATTTATTTATTTTTCACTAATCAAGGGATTTGACCCAAGTCAAACACCCTTTCCCTCCAACAAATAATAATAAAATATTCAATAGAGGTGGATCTAGATTTGGTTAACATTATTTTAATCATGCACCAAGATCTAGAATGACCCAATATTTTGTTATAAATAGGAGGGTTTTCCCCATCATTCTTCACATTTTGTTGCCTACTAGATCACTCTGGATCTATACACTTGGTCTCATTTTCCATCATTTGCTCCCATTGAGCTTCATTTTTGCATTGGGTTTTCTACACCTACAAGAGAGAGAAAGCTTAGATCTGAAGTGCTGAGGACTACAAAGAACCCATCCCATTGAGGAGAGCTGGATACACCTTCTTGTTTTCCTCACAGGTGCCCTGTAATATAAAAATTCATTCAAAAATCGTGTTCTTGTCTTGTTTGTTGGATGCATGGAGCAAACCCTTTACTTTACTGCTTAATGTCTTTCCATTTATAGATCTGTTTGTTGCAGCATTTTAATTACTAATCGCAGATCTGAAGATGTTTGGCAGCCTCTATTGTTGTTAAGGACTCTGGTTATATTAGCTAAAGAGTGGGACTCTTTTAATGCCACTTGACTGAAGAATTCATACTAACACGCAGGGGAAAGAGAAAAAGGTGATTTTTGCAGTAGTTTTTTCTCATGAAATCAACAAAATTCCAGAGTGTATAATGGGAACAGTAGGGAAGATTTTCGACAGGGGCATGAGGCCTTCAAGAGTCTTCAAGAGCCAACACTTTTTGCAATAAAAATTTTTCCTTGAAGGCTCCAAAAACGATTTAGCCACCTTTTGGTATAACAAATTTTATAGGTGGCTAACACGTTGAATGCAAAGAACCTGCCATTGAGGCATGCAGGCTCCAAGTTACCTGAAAGGAGTCTAGATCAACTTCCTGGATAATGAGCTGAAGTTGACAGGAAGTGACCTTGATCGAAGGTGGGCCATGTCATTTCCCATCATGACCTAGAATAAAGGGCTCAGAATGCTTGTGAATCAAGACCAACGGAGCATCGAGAAGGAGGGGTTCAAAGAAAATAAGAGGCCAACTTCTCTTGAACATATCAGCGGCACAACACTGGATTTGGCAGTATTTGACATCAAGGGATCTGAGGTCATGGTGATGTGGCAAAGAGAAAATGAGCGGTCAAAAGAGATTATCCAAACCCATGGAAGCAAGCAGATAATGAGATGAGATGTCCCCAACCCGACACGAATACATACAAGTGCCATGTTCAAGAGCGACATACTGCCAATACGACTACGATTTTGGTTCTATTTTCCCCCACCATTTCTAGCGAGTACCCCAATTATTTTTGGAAACAAGCTTCAATGGGATAGAATGTGCTTGCGATGTAAGTTTTTCCTTCACACAAATCCAACCTAGTACATTTTATGAGCCCTAGGAAGGAGGAACTCTAGTAACTTCATTGTAACGGAGTTCGATGTCATCAGTTTTAATGAGTCTGACAAAGGAAGAACTCAACATCTTTTCATATTTAGAGAGTTTGAAAAGAAGGCGAAAAAGAAAAATCCAGCAATCGCTTTTCGTAAATATTCCCTCAGATCCGAAAAGGTAGAAAACTATATCTAAGAGAACCTCCTAGTCGCAATAGGCTAGGGTATTCCTTTTTCGCAAATAATCTATCCTAGCCTGAAAAAGGGGTAAACATTACTGGGTAGATATCGCTTTGCAGCCACCAATTTAATGAGCTCAAAATGACAAGCGAATCGGAAAAAATTTCAGTTTTAGAGAGTCAGAAAAGAGCTGAAGGGTGACTCGAGTAGTGACTTTTTCATGTTTTTACCGAGTTTGGAAAAGTATAAAATACAACTCGTCTCTTCATCAAAACCATGTGAAAAATTTGTTACTGCACAAAAATAAGCATGTAAAGCATATTCCTTGAAAATAACATGAAAATATATCGACAAATATGTTTTAAAACCTATAAAAGACCAACAGTGGTAAAAAATATTTACTTTTCACTTTTACCTCTTCGCAGAGCAATAGTGAACAATTTCTACTTTGATCTTCAGGCAACGAGTGTGATCAATCCAATGGACCAAATCCAATTCCGTCCAGTTTAGGTAAGAACCGACCTTTTTTGCCATCTTTTAAGTTACATTTTACTGCAATTAATTGTTATTTTAGGTTCCTTAGGGGAGGATTTTTAAATTTTAGGGCTCCGCGGTTGGCGTGGGTTTCTGGCACGGACCCGCGCTAATCCACCCTATTTTACATAGGGGTCGCACCAGTTGGCGTGGATATTAGCAAAATAGTCGTGCCAACGGTGCGACTCAAAATCCGGATTCAATTTCAAAAAAATGCAACCAATGGAATGTAAATTTGAATACCAAAGGGGGCTTACAATGTTCCCATGATTGATTGATGCAGGTATCAAACAAAAAATATGGTTATCGAATGGAAAGAGAGAGAACATAGCGAAGAAGATGAACAAGCAATGGAAAACGAGCAATGTATGAATGCTCTTGGGAATTGTGGGCTAAAAAAATTATTTCTTACGCCATGTCTCTAGGCTCCACCCAAATTAATGTAGTTTCTCATCAGTATTTGGGATGAGGATGAGGAGAAATTCAAAATTTGAGACCAGGAGCTTGAGCTCGAAGTATCAGATGTATATTTCATCACTGGACTGTCACTCAAGGGTCCAGTCCTTATTCTGACCGGTACCAGGCCTTTAGTAGAAAGCATGACAATGTTCATGAATAGGGTGTGCCCAGGGGCATGCAAAGGAACAGGGAGAGAGAAAGTGGACATTCAGACCATCCCCAATCTATCACTAAGAGTAGTGATACACACCATTACGCGGGCTTCTGGATCACAAGAACTGCATGAGGCCATAAAGACGCAGTTACTTCTTGCTTCGGAGTGTATGATCCTGACCATCTTTGACTAGGCAGAGGCCGTAACCATGAACATCAAACGATAGCTCACCAAATGCAAGAAAACCAAACTAAAATAGTTTTGGTATGGGTCGATTTTGGTATTGTTCTTCCTCGAACGATTACCTATATTTCAGCGCCAGGAGGCTATAGTCCCGGAGCCACCACTGAGAGACCCACTAATGGCCCGATGGGCGGCACTGATGCCCAGAGCAGGGGGTGGCTAGCATATGTCCTCAAGGCTAGAGTATTTTTATTGGCTTCAATGAGAGCTGATAGTCATGGAGGATTGGCCCTACACTGGCACAGATTTTACTGGAGACCCAGACCACCCGCTCCAGGAGGGAGAGGATTGGGATGAAGAACTTCGTAAGACTCATTTTTTATTTTCATGAGTTTATAATTTTTTAGTATATATGCATGTTCTAAGAGCTAATTTCATATGAATGTAGATGTTGGCCCAGAATGTCTCGTAGGCATGTCTCCCATAGCGAGGTGAACTCCTCAGGAATTTAACCCTCCATGCGAGGGCATTAACGAGGAGTTAGTGCAAAACTTGGAGGGAATCACTCATGGGGTCCTTGATTATGAACATTTTGATGACATACCCCGAGCCTATCAGAGGCACACTGTGGGAGTGCCCAGCCATATCCACTGCTTGCTGAGGTGGCTGGTATGGGCGGTGATGTGTTATCATGAGCACCATGCTGACTAGGCACTTTAGGCTCTATTTCCGCATATTTTGAGACACATGTTGTCTCATGATGTAACTGTAACAAAAATATATTATTTTTTGTGGGTTTATGATGCACACAGCTTGTAAACGAATGATATATATATATATATATATATATATATATATGCACATCTATTTTCTACATGGGTCAATGTACATATGATGATGCTTTTTATAAATTGCATAAATGTCTATCTAGCACTATATTAGCTATTATATCTATTAATGTATTCATTCGTCTTGGTATATGTTGATACGTAATGAAATCAAAATGTCGTTAAAGTAAACGAATACGCAAATATAATCTCAAAATGCATGGGTTTCGAACTGAATACTGACCATTTATTTGAAGAACAACAAGTTGTGAATCCAACTTAACAAGCAATGTGCATATGCCAAGGTTGAATGCCTTGGTTAATAGTTCCAAAGCTGCACTATATTCAATGACATTTTTTGTAGTTGGTCCCAGAAAAATACCTTGTAAGTTAATGAACTCACCATCAGGATCATAAATTACCCAGGCTGTCGAAGACAAGTTCCTAGTACTGCGGGAGGCACCATCCGTGAAACCGACATAAGGGGAAATAAAAATCTTCATAGCAAACAAGACACAAATAAGCAGAAAAATCTCAAAAAGCACATCACACCAAAGCATGCACACAAAATGAAAACAATCACCTATGTACACATATCACGCATGAATAATTTAGGCATAATATTTTTTTAGATATAACCCATTTCTGGGTTGCGATAAAGGACACCTTTCATAGTCAATGAGTTCATAAGCCCCATTCTCCAACACACATTTAACGATGTAGGGCCCATGCCACATGGGTTGGAATTTTCCTACCCCCAGCTTATCATGAGCTTGGTCGTATAGAAGAATGAGATCGCCTTCAATGAATGAACGAGGAGAAACCGATTGGTCAAAATGGGCTTTGAATCACTTCCTCTATGCTTCGATGACCAAGGCAGCTACGCGATGAGTTTTGTCAAATCTCTCTAAATAGAGGAGGCATTCTTCTTCAAGTGAAGTATCAGGCAGTAATTCCACAGCTAACTTAAGTGAAGGGATTTCACATTCAATCGAAAGCGTGGCTTCCAAAACATATACCAATTGAAATGGGGTAAACCCAGTTGTGTTTTTTATCGATGTTCGGTAAGCCCATAGAGCTGAGAACAACATGAGATGCCAGTTTGATTTGTGGATCTCGATTGTTCGTTGAAGCATGGTGACAAGGACCTGTTTTATAGCTTCAACTTGGCCATTAGCTTGCGGATAGTAAGGTGTTGAGCTGTCGTGATGCACACCCAACTTAGATGTCACCTCCATCATCATATAATCCCGAAAATGGGAACCATGATCTGTGAAAATGGCCTGAGGGACACCAAACCAAGCAATAACGTGATTGAATATGAACAGTGTCATTGTCTTACCGTCCGCAGCTAGTGTAGGTATTTCTTTGGCCCATTTCGTAAAGTAATCGATGGCAATGATGATATAGACATGCCCCCCGGCCGAATGAGGGTTACACATCATAAAACCCATGCCCCGGCTTTTGGCAAAAGGGCGTAACTGCAGAATCATGTGGGGGTGAAGTGGAGCAGGCGGTGCACGCATCTTGCATTGATAAATCTGGCATGCATGGCGTTTACGTACTGCAACAATGCAATCTTTGAAAATAGACGACCAGAAGTAGGCAGAACGAAGGATATTCTGTGCAGTGGCATAACCAGACATGTGACCACCACAGGCGCCACTGTGGTAGTCATTTAAAACCTTCTCCACTTCCTCGAGGGTCAAACATCGGCAGAGTATAGAATCAAATCCGACGCGATAGAGGGTATCCCCAATGATACGATAAGGTTGTGATTGATGCCAAATGAAACTTCGGGCATCTGCCCTCCCCATCCTCATTACATCAACTTCAGAGTCTCCAAGGGAAAGCCAATTTCCTACATCATTTCATCCCAAACTACGCCGAAGTAGCCAAAGGATTTACACGACTCCTAAAGCAGGATGCCCCTTTTTGTTGGGATGAGATTTCTCAACATTCTTTTGATATACTTAAGACGTTTCTTGTAAACACTCCTCTATTGTGTCCTCCCAATTACCATCGTGATTTCACCCTCTACCTAGCTGTCGTTTTTAGCATGATCGCCATGGTATTAGTCCAAGATTATGATGATAGTAACGAACATGTTGTTTACTACCTATCTCGGAACCTTATCGACCCTGAAACACGTTACACACATGTCGAGAAGTTAGCGTTGGTTGCGGTCCAGGCCATCCAACGCTTTCATCATTACATTCTTTTACGCATGGTGACCGTGATTTCTGACTGTAACCCAATGACTTATATTTTTTCATGGCATTTGCTAGGGGGAAAATACTCGAAGTGGATTGTCATCCTCCAAGAGTTTGATTTGGAGTTCACTACATCCAAATTGAAGAAATCACTTGTGTTTGCAGATTTTATTTGTTCTCTCCCTATCGAATATGCTCCTTATTCCTCTGAAGATCATATATCGGATGAAACTCTCTTCCTGGTCAGCGCCCTCGATTCGTGGTACGGTGATATCATCGTGTACCTCCAAATGTCTACTTTTAGGTCTGGGCTCACGAAGGATTCCCGACGTTGGATTCGGCATCAATCGCAACCTTGTCATATCATTAGGGATACCCTCTATCTCGTCGGAGTCGATTCTGTACTCCGCCGATGTTTGACCCTCGAGGAAGCGGATAAGGTTTTAAATTACTGCCACAGTGGTGCCTGTGGTGGTCACATGTCTTGTTATGCCACTGCATAGAAGATCCTTCGTTCTGGCTACTTCTATCCATCTATTTTCAAAGATTGCATTGTTGCAGTACATAAATTCCATGCATGCCAGATTTATCAACGCAAGATGCATGCATCGTCTGCTCCACAACACCTTGTCGTTACCATTTTCCCTTTTTCCAAATGGGGCATAAAGTTTATGACATGTAACCCTAGTTTGGTCGGGGGGCATGCCTATAATATCATTGCCACCGATTACTTTACGAAATGGGCCGAAGCAATGCCTACACTGGCTGCAGACGGTAAGACAACGACACTGTTCATATTCAATCATGTTATTTCTAGGTTCAGTGTCCCTCAAGTCATCGTCATGGATCATGGTTCCCATTTTTGGGATTATATGATGGCAGAGCTGACATCTAAGTTGGGTCTGCGTCATGACATCTCAATGCCTTACTATCCCCAAGCTAATGACCAAGTTGAAGCTATAAAAAAGGTCCTTGTCACCATGCTTCAATGAAAAATTGGGATCCAAAAATCAAACTGGCATATTAAGTTGTTCTTAGCTCTATGGGCATTCCGAGAATTGGTAAAAAACGCAACCGGGTTTACCCCATTTCAATTGGTATACAGTCTGGAAACCATGCTTCCGATTGAATGTGAAATCCCTTCATTAAGTTAGCTGTGGAATTACTGCCTGATACTTCGCCTGAAGAATAACGTCTACTATATTTAGAGAGATTGGAAAAAACTCATCGCTTAGCTGCCTTGGTCATCGTAGCACAGAAGAAGTGAGTCAAAGCCCATTTTGACCAATCGGTTTCTCCTCGTTCTTTCATCGAAGGTGATCTCGTTCTTCTATATGACTAAGCTCATGATAAGCTCGGGGTAAGAAAATTCCAACCCATGTGGCATGGGCCCTATATTGTTAAACGTGTGTTGCAGAATGGGGCTTATGAGCTCATTGAATATGAAGAGTGTCCTTTATCGCAGCCCAGAAATGGGTTGTATCTGAAAAAATATTATGGCTGAATTATTCATGCGTGATATGTGTACATAGGTAATTTTTTTCATTTTGTGTGCATGCTTTGGTATGATGTGATTTGTGATATTTTTTTGCTTATTTGGGTCTTGTTTGCTATGCAGATGTCTATTTCCCCTTATGTCAGTTTCGCGGATGGTGCCTCCCATAGTACCAGGAACTTGTCTTCGGCAGCCTGGGTAATTTATGATCCTGATGGTGAGTTGATTAACTTACAAGGTATTTTTCTGGGACCAGCTACAAACAATTTCGCTGAATATAGTGGAGTTTTGGAACTATTAACCGAGGCAGTCAACCTCGGCATACGCACATTGCTTGTTAAGTTGGATTCACAACTTGTTGTTCTTCAACTGAATGGTCATTATTCGGTTCGAAACCCATGAATTTTGAGATTGTATCTGCGTATGAATTTACTTGAAGGACATTTTGATTTCATTACATATCAACATATACCAAGATGAATGAATACATTAACAAATACAATAGCTAATATTGTGCTAGATATACATTTGCGCAATTTATAAAAAACATCATCATATGTACATTGACCCATGCAGAAAATAGATGTATATATATATATCATTTTTTTACAAGTTGTGTGCATCACAAACCCACAAAAAATAATATATGTTTGTTACAGTTACATTATGAGACAACATGTCTCTCAAAATATGTGGAAATATAGCCTAAAGTGCCTAGTCAGCATCGTGCTCATGATAACACATCACCGCCCATACCAGCCGCCTCAGCAAGTAGTGGATACGACTAGGCACTCCCATAGTGTCCCTCTGATAGGCTCAGGGTGCATCATCAAAACTCGCATAATAAGGGACCTTACGAGTGATTCCCTCCAAGTTTTGCACTAACTCCTTGTCAATGCCCTCGCCCGGAGGGTTAAAGTCACAAGGATTTTTCCTCACTATCGGAGACATGCCTGCAGGACGTTTTGGGCCAACATATGCATTCATAATAATTTAGTTGTGAGAACATTGATATATAATAAAAAAATTATAAATTCATGAAAATAAAAAATGAGTCTTACCAACCTCTTCATCCCAATCCTCTGCCTCCGAGAGCGGGAGGTCTGGATCTCTGGTAAAATTTGTGCTGGCGTTGGGCCAATCCTCCATAACTATCATCTGTTGTCAGAGAAGATAAAAAAAATATGGCCTCCAGGACATCTGTTGGCCACCACCTTCTTTGGGCATCAGTGCCACCCATCGGGCCATCTGTGGCTCTCTCAGTGGTGGCTCCAGGACTATAGCTTCCTGGCGCTGAAATATAGGTAATCGTTCTAGGAGGAATGATACCAAAATCAACCCATGCCAAAACTATATTAGTTTGGTCTTCTTGCATTTGGTGAGCTTTCGTTTGATGTTAATGGTTACGGCCTTGGCCCAGTCGAATATGGTCAGGTTCATACACTCTGAAGAAAGAAGTAACTGCGTATTTATGGCCTTCTACGGTGTCTGTGATCCCACAGCCCACGTAATGGTGTGTAGCACTACTCTCAATGCTAGATCAGGGATGGTCTGAATGTCCACTTCCCTGCTCCCTGTTCCTTTGCACGCCCCTGGGCACACCCTATTCATGACCATTGTCATGCTTTCTCCTGAAGGCTTGGTATCGGTCAGAATAGGGACTAGACCCCTGTGTGACAGTCCAGTGATGAAATATACATCTGATACTTCGAGATCAAGCTCCTAGTCTCAAATTTTGAATTTCTCCTCATCCTTATCCCAAATACTGATGAGATACTGTATTAATTCGGGCTAAGCCCGAAGACATGGTGTCAGAAAGAACTTTTTTAGCCCTCAATTCCAAAGAGCATTCACACATTGCTCGTTTTCCATTGCTTGTTCATATTCTTAGCTATGTTCTCTCTCTTTCCATTTGATAACCATATTTTCCGCTTGATACCTGCATCAATCAATCATGGGAACATTGTAAGCCCCATTGGGTATTCAAATTTCCATTCCATTGGTTGCATTTTTTGGAAGTTGAATGTGGATTTTGAGTTGCGCCATGGGCGAGACTATTTTGCTAACATTTGCGCCAAATGGCATGACCCCTTTGTAAAACAGGGTAGATTGGCATGGGTCCGTGCCCAAAACCCGTGCCAACCGTGGAGCCCTAAAATTTAAAAATCCTCCCCTAAGGGACCTCAAATAACAATAAAATGCAATAAAATGTAACTTAAAAGATGGCAAAAGAGGTCATCTCTTACTTGAACTAGATGAAATTCGATTTCATCCACTAGATTGATCACACTCGTTTCCTGAAGATCGAAGCAGAAATGGGTCATTATTGCTCTACAAAGAGGTAAAAGTGAAAAGTCAATATTTTTTACCACTGTTGGTCTTTTATAACTTTTCAAAGTCCTAAAATAGGTTTTAAAACATATTTGTCGACAGATTTTCATGTTATTTTCATGTAATATGTTTTACGCATGTCTTTTTATGCAGCAACGGGTTTTTCACGTGGTTTTGATGAAGGGATGAGTTGTATTTTATAATTTTTCAGACTCGATAAAAACACGAAAAATTCACTACTGGAGTCACCTTTTAGCTCTTTTCTGACTCTCTATAACTGAAAATATTGCCGAGTCGCTTGTCGTTTTGAGATCGTTAAATTGGTTGTGAAGCGATATCTACCCAGTATACGTTTACCCCTTTTTCAGGTTGGGATAGATTATTTACGAAAAAGGAATACCCTAGCCTATCGCGACTAGGAGGTTTTCTTAGACACAGTTTTCTACCTTTTCAGATCTGTGAGACTATTTACGAAAAGGGACTGCTGGAGTTTTCTTTTCTACCTTCTTTTCAAACTCTCTAAATATGAAAATATGCCGAGTTATTACTTTGTCAGACTCAATAAAACTGATGACATCGGACTCCGTCTAAATGACGTTACTTGAATTCCTCCTTCCTAGGGCTCGTAAAATGTACTAGGTTGGATTTTTCTTAAGGAAAAATTTACATTGCAAACACATGTTATCCCCTTCAATATTTTTTCCAAAAATAATTGGGGTACTCGCTAGAAATGGTGGGGGAAAATAGAACCAAAATCGTAGTCGTAATGGCAGTATTTCGCTCTTGAACATGGCACCTGTCTGTATTCGTGTCATGTTGGGCACATCTCATCTCATTAACTGCTTGCTTCCGTGGGTTTGGGTAATATATTTTGACCGCTCATCTACTCTTTTCCGCATCACCATGACCTTAGATCCCTTGATGTCAAACACTGCCAAATCCAATGCCGTGTCGCCGATATGTTCAAGAGGAGTCAGCCTCTACAGTTTTCAACCTCCTTCTGATTCTATGTTGGTATTGATTCACAAACATCATGTTCCTTTGTCTCATGTCGATGATGTGGGAAACATTATGGCCCACCTTCAATCAAGGTCACTTCCTGTTGACTTCAGCTCATTATCTAGGAAGTTGATCTAGAGACTCCTTTCAGGTACCTTGGAGCCTCCATGCCTCAATGTAAGGTTCTTCGCATTCGACGCAAGGTTTTCATTATTGACCTTCGATCGGATGATTCTGCAGGTGTTCGATGCCAGATCACTGTTTGCATTCTGTGGATTGTACCTCTTTTACCTTGAGAACCATTTCCATTATTGGTGGTTTCTCTTGCGTTTATTAACAATTTTCATCATTGGCTAGTAATCAGATGATGTTCTTACATGTTCGACTTCAGATCACATATTCGCATGCTTGGACTTGTACTTTGTTTGGATTGAGATGGAGCGCAAGACCCTGGATTTTGTCTAATGAAATCCAAGTTGCAGGTTCTTTGTGACTTATTATTACTTATTACATGAATCTTTTGATCGGATGGCTATGACCATACCTGAGTCTACTTGTTGATCCTTATTTTTGGATGGCTGTGTCCATAACTTGGATCTCGGTTTTTGTACACTTTATTATGGATGGTTGTGCCCATACCACATATCATGTATTAGAGATATCAGTTGTATTTGTACTTGCAGGTCTTCTGACGGTAGTGTTTTCATTTGAACACATTCTCATAATGCATTTGACCCCTCCCTCTCTCTCAGACCTCATGCTTTAGGGGGCATTTGTTAGACAAAATTTTGTCACCATCCCTGTAATCCCTCATCCCGTACATTGGAGCATTATTCCCGTGACCTGTGAACAGTAAAATGTCTTGAAAACACCTTGATGGCATCCTTCTGCATAAGGGAAAGAATTATCCTAAAGAACATTTCCTTAGGAAATCACTAAAAACATATGTTTGGGCATTGGCGTGAGCAGCCATCTCATCACTTTCCCCGACCTGGGAAATTTACACTAAGCCCACGCCACCTGGCACTCTGTCCTCTTGTATTGCATGTGCCAAGCTTATTTGGGAATGTTTTTCAAAATAAAAGGCAAAAGTTTGATTCTAAATACTTCAGAATGAATCATCAAAAAGAGGTTGGGTTGTTTGGCTCTGGATCTCCCTATTTAGGAAGTGTTTTTCCACCTCTCATGGAACCTTCCTAAGAGATAGGACTCTCCCCCATGATTATAGGGATCCTAACCTCTCCTTCTCCCTCTATAAAATATTGCGCTCTCTATTTTCAACCTAGCTGAACAATTGGGAAGAAAACTATAGCAGGGCGACTATTGAGAGTAGAGCTAAGGAGAACCCCGTAAGAGAGAGAGCCTTGTCTAAATTCCCGACGAGCTTTGTGAGACACGCTCTGCTGGACACCCTGCCGAAGGAAGAACGTGACGTTGGAGCTCGGTTGTAATATTTCTTTCGTATTTTAATATATGCTCAACTACATTACTGGTTCTATCGTTCTATTTCTTATTTTTGTAATGCAATTTGATTCGATATTTTCCTACTGATTGATAGTTACATGTTTGAATTATTACTTTGTATGTTGTCATATTTCTCTGCATATGTACAGGTGTCTAGACGCGACAAGAGAAAGGATTGTGATCTGTCAAGCTAGGAACGGGAAGCACCACTTCTTCTTCGACAACAGCAGTGTAGGACTTAAGGTAGGCTATCTATCGTAGCTTTGTCTTTTGTAACTAAGAGTTGATATCGTAGCATGTCTTGTTTGTTCCTAGACCCACTCTTGGGCTAGTGGGATTTCCTCTGTCCACAGAGGGGATTTACCTCTCCAAAAATTAGGGCACGCGCTTTATGAGGATTTTAAATCAAATTTGTTGTTTTTCAGCATCCAACGCTTCACAGAAAAAAAATTAATAGCGAAAATTCCATGACAACTTGTTTTAAGTAGCAAAATCCTTACATGAGGAGGATATGCGTGTCACAATTTATATAAATTCTTAGGTTGAGAGGGTCTTCAAAAAGTGAACATTGGAGGGATTTTAGGAGCCTAAAAAAATATTAATTATTTACTATTAAATGACCACAGCCAATTATTAGTGTCATGCCACAACCCCATGGGGTTTTATCCCACTAACTGGGGTTACTAACTTCAAACACGAATATCTCTCAAACCGTGAATAATTATGCAGCATGTCATATCTCAACGAAAACATCTCAACAAGTAGAAACCATCAAAAATATCCTTGAATAGGAGTATGTTAAGCTGTCAAGTAAAAATTACCATGCAAGATCAGCGTAGCCCTAGTTGCTTCTTGGGTTGACATCAATGACAACCACTTATAAAAAATCTCCCCCTTTGCCATTGATGGAAACACAATTACTCCCCCTATGATCATGACACCCGTTCCTACAACATTCTATGCCCCTTTGTCATCAATGGAAAAGGGTAACTCACCCTAACAATCGTCATCCTGTAGACTTGTACACACCTCAACTCCCCCTTTTTCTTTTACTTACTTAGATAAGAGAAATATTCTAATGAGAACTTGGGGGGATCCCTAGATTTAGGAAAATATACTTAAATGCTTCATGAAGTAATGGTTTGGTAAATATGTCAGATATTTGTTCCTTTCTGCCAACATATTCAAGTTTGATATTATTTTCGGTGACCTGCTCTCTAACAAAATCATATTTGATCGGAATGTGCTTTTTTTAGAAATGCATCACAGGATTCTTGGAGATACTGATGGCACTGGTGTTATCGGAAAATATGGGAACAGGATCATCAAAATTGACTTGAAGATCTTGCAAAATTTCTTTAATCTAGAGAACTTTAGTACAAAATTTTTTTTCCCTGATATATTCTACTTCTTCTGTGGATAATGAGATTGAAGACTTATTTTTACTTAACCATGAAATAAGGTGACCACCTAGATCAACTTATGCTCCATTGGTACTCTTCCAATCATCAGTACTTCCCCCCCAATCTGCTTCTGTATAAGCTTGGATAACTAGTTTATTTCCTTTGGGATACCATAAACCATATTATGTTGTGCCCTCAAGATATCAGAGAATTATTTTGACAACAATAATATGAGATTTTTTTGGTGCTCCTTTGAATATTGTTGCTTTTCCAACTGCCTGCATTATGTCTGGCTGAGAAGCTTTCACATATAGGAGACTGACGACCATAGATCTATACAACCTCTGGCTCACATCCTTTGACGAATCATCTAAAATTAACTTGAAACCTGTTGCCATTGGGGTAAGGAAAATGTTGCAATATTCCACCTTGAATTTGTTGAGAATTTCCTTGATGTACTTGGTTTGATATATAAATATTCCTTTATCATGCAGAGATATCTGAAGCCCTAAAACTTATGTCAGCCTTCCAAGTAGAGACATCTCAAACTCACTTTTCATATTTGTGGAAATTTTTTTACTTAATTTGTCATTATTGCTTCAAAAAAATATATCGTCTACATATACCTCGATAATTATTAGGTTATCTTGATCCACTTTCGCATAGAGATTGTTGTCGACGCTTCCTTTATTGAATCATTCTTGATGTAGATATCCATCAAGAATATCATAACAAGCTCTAAGAGCTTGCTTGAGACCTTATAGTGCCTTCTTTAATCTGTAGACATAGTCTTTCTTTTCAAAGAGCAGAAAACCTTCGGGTTGTTCAATGTAAACTTCTGCTTCAAATTCACCATTTAGAAAGGCTCACTTAAAATCCATTTGGTATACCTTGATTTTTCTCGAGAATGCATAAGTGAGAAACATTTTGATAACTTCCATTCTAGAAATGGGAGAAAATATTTTTTCAAAAGAAATTCCTTCAGCTTGTGCATATCCTTTGCAAACTAATCTTCCCTTATTCCTGGTAACCTGTCGATCCTCGTTCATTTCTTGCTGAAGACCCATTTAGTTCCAATAAAATTTTTATACTTTCAATGTGGAACCGATTCCCATGTATCATTCTTCTGAATTCAATCCAGTTCTTCATTCATAGCTGCTACCAATTGTTCATGTTGACTAGCTTCCTCAAAATTACAAGGCTCAAAAGTTTCTTAAAAAGAAAGGTGGGATTATTGTGATGAACAAAGTTGTCAAATTCCTTTGGTTGCAATTATTTCATTTATGTTGTCGATGATTTGATTTGATGAATGATTATTTTGACACCATTCTTTTAAAGCTTTTGGATCTTTTTCTTGTACATCCTTCTGATCATTTCTTATTTCCTCTTGGTTGATTGTTGTTTCCTTATTTGATTGGTCTTGTTCTGGAGCTTATTCTTCATCCTTCATATATTCTCCCTAAGATCCCTCATATTTTGTTGAAGGGACAATTTTATCGTCATCCTTTGTAACACAATATTCATCAAAAGTAACATTTATGCTTTCCACTATTTTCTTTCGCCTCATATTGTAGCATCTATAAGCCTTCCTTTTGTGTGAATAACCAACGAAAATACCTTCATCAACACGAGAATCGAAATTGCCCAATTTTTTATCTTCTCTTTTGATGTAGCATTTGCTTCCAAATATTTTGAAGTATTTGACATTAGCTGGTCTTCCTTTCCATATTTCATGTGGATTCATGCTACAATTTTTCGTTATCAAACCTCTGTTTATAATGAATATTATTGTATCGATTTCTTGAACCCATAATTTATCATTTAATTTTGAGTCATTTAACATTTTTCTAGAAATTTTGTGTACGGTTCTATTTTTTCTTTTAGCAAATCCATTTTTCTGTGGTTTTTTGGCTATTGAGAATTTCCTTATTATTCAATTTTCGTCACAGTATTACTGAAATACCTTCGAAGTGAATTCTCTACCATTATCTGATCTCAGACATTTGATCTTCAAATTAGTTTCATTTTCAACCAATTCCTTGTAAATTCTAAAACACTCGAATTCCTCAATATTTTTCTTTAATAAGCTAATGGTTGTCATTCTGGTGCAATCATCTATCATTAGCATAAAATATAATTCTCCATCTAAGTATTTTGTTCTCATAGGACCACATAGATCAATATGTACTAATTCCAATGGACGTGATGCAAAGTGTTCTTTTGTATTGAACTCTAATTTTGTTTCCTTGTCGTGCGGACAAGATTGACATATCATATTGGTAGGTTTTGAAATTTTAGGCATTTCTCTTACTTCTTCCTTCTTGTTGATCTTGACCAAATTGTCTAAATTTATATGTCTCATTCGTTCGTGCCATAATCAACTTTTTTATTCTTTCACCAAAAATCACCCTTTAGGTGTGTCATCCGATATATATATGCCATTTTGAGTTTTTCTTGATGTAGCCACAATTTTACCAAACTTGCTTTTCCTGAGTTCACATTCCTTAGAGTTAAATAGCATCATGTGTTCTTGATCACACATTTTTTCGACACTGAGTAGATTGTGACTCATATTTTCAACCAACAACACATATTTCGCTAATGCATTGTTACTTCCAAGTGTGATTGTACCTACTCCTATGACATTTGAAGATCCTTCATTTCCAAAATACATTATTCCTTCCTTCTTTTTCTTCAAGGATATGAAATTATTCCTATATCCAGTCATATGTGCTGAGAAACCACTATCAACATACCAAACGTTTCTGTTTCTTTGAGCCTTCAGAGCGATAGAAAATTTTTTAGTCTCCTTTTTCCCTATTTGTTCATTCTGATTTTGTGCGAATTCTTAGAAGAAATTCCAAGTCTGCAGTCTTTAGCCAGGAGACCAATCTTGTCACTATTTGATCATTGATTTTTGATGATTTCTTCTAATGCCTTGGAATTTTTGGTGTAGTTTTGAAGATTTTTTCCATTTTTTACTTGCTTCTGAAGAGAAACTATTTCAGCTTCCAATGCTTCTCTTTCATTGTTCTTTTCCTTAAATGCTTCCCTAAGCGATTCTTCAACTCGTTTATATTATTCAACCTTGATTTTAAGATTTAGGACATGTTCCCTTTCTATCTTTAATTTGTCTTCAGGAGTGTTGACATGATTCTTCTCAACCTTCAGCTCATTGATAACCCTGATCACTTCATTTTGAAATTCAACATCAGTCATCTCTTCTTCTTCATCTCCTTCTTTGTCAGATGATTCTTACTTATTATGCTTAGACATAAACAATACTCTTCCATTGATTTCTTCTTCTTTATCACTGTCTTCATCAGATGAGGATCTATCTTCTTTAAAGAAGAAACTCTTCTTAAACCATTTATTCTTTCCTTTCCTTTTGAACTTCCTCAGACCTTTCTTTCCTTTCGTAACAACCTCATTTTGTGAGGACACTTGGCTGCAAAATGCCCAACCTCACCACAATCGAAACATATCAATATAATTTTACCTTTGAATTTCCCTATATCTATTCTCATTTTTTGCGTGAAGTAGGAAAATTCTTTATCTGAAAATTCTTCTTCGTCTTCTTCCTTTTCTTCTTCCTTACAACTACATGTTTTTTATTTTGTAGTGTACTTGTCCTTACTAGTTTTCTTGGATGCGGCGAATGTTGTTTCTAGGTGAGATGTGTCATCCTCTTCCTCAATCCTCATTTCATGTGCCATAAGCACTCCATGCAGTTCATATTTGCTGAGATTGGCGAGATTCAAACTATATTTGAAGATAGACACCTTTGGGTGAATCTTATTGGCAAGGTTCTAAGGATATTTCGGATAACAATTTGCGTGTCAACAGCTTCTCCCAAACATTCCAAAGCATTTGTTATTTCATCATCACACTGTAAGAATCAATATTTCCATCTTCCTTCATTTTGAGTTTCTCAAATTTTTCCCTGTAAATTTTAATCTTTGCTTATTTCATGTTTGAGTCACCTGCATATATATTCTCAAGATTTCCCCATACTTCTTTACTAGTTTTGAAAATCAGTAGCTTAAGATATACATATTATATAAGCCCATTGATAATTAGATATTTATCCTTTGCATCATATACCATATTTTTCTTTCCTTGTTCATCCTGGATTGCTGTAAATCCTTTTTCAATGATTTCCCATACTTCATATCCTTCCGCCAACAAATGAGCCTGCATTCTTCCACTCAAAAGTGCATAGTTATCTCCATTGAATGGACTAATTATATTCTTAGTATACTCCATGACCTCCTTCCAGTTGTTAGACTACTATTGAAGGAGCTAAGCTCTAATTAAAATTGTTGGAAATACTGAGAATGTGGGTAAATCAATACTTCTAATAAATTATCACATTTAAATCTTTTCATTGAATTACTTAATCTTAAATTATTCTTTATTTTTATCCAGTAACAACATTAAACAATAGAACACAATAGGTGCACAAATTTTAGGTGGAAAACCCCCTCAGGTTCAAAAACCACCAAACATTTTTTTAATAAATTATTTAATCTTTAGCCCAACTGAAAATAAAGGTACAACTTCCTAGAATTATAGAAAATAATTCTTCTCCACCTCCCACTGTAAGGTCAACCCAATGCCCTGGTTTCTTTAGTAGTCAACTGAATGGATGCCTCGGCATCCTAGAATGACCTACCACCCTGAAGTGTTCACAGACTCAAACCTATAGGTGAATTCATGCACCAACCTAACACCTCCGTGCCACCCTATAATGATCATAATAAGACAAGAGTGTGGAATCCCATACCTAGGACAATTATCCATGATACAATATGATTCACAGTGATTTTCTTGACTAGACCAATCACCCAATCACACTATGACTTGCAACCCAATCATAAAATTATCCAAAAATGACACTTATACCTCCCAAAAATGGCTCTCCAACACTAGGGAGATTGAACCTTTTATAATAATGACTCTTTACAATTTTACAATGATGATTTTTACTATACTGAATTTTGGCACGACCTGATACTTGACATGACATTTCTTCTTTGAACACTAGTAGCTGTTGACGTATTTTTGTGCTTACTTCAAGTAATGGTACTTTGGCATTGCATTTTACTTCTAGTATGCGTCTGAGTTGTCCTATAGTGTCCTCCTTCTTGCACAAGAATTAATGGAAAATACCTAAACCAAAATATAAACAAAATACTTACATTGTCCTGCAAACCATATGTCACAGAAATATTCAAAATTCAAATGTAAATATGTTCAACATTTATGAACAAAACCCAATCAAACGTACATACAAAATACTTACATTTTCCTACAAAAACACCTGTCAAATATGATATTCAAATTAAAATTCAAACACTAATCATACATACCTTGTTGTAGCAGACTTGCCCTTGACCGTTGATGTGTTGTCCTTACTGCAGTGATCCTTGAATGGATATTTTTTCTTCCCTTCTAGAAGCTCGATATTGAATCTGTTGTATCCATGTAATTTCATATCTAGAAGGTTTGAAACTACGCCCTGTGGTAGCTTTCTGATTCGTCTTTCCAACCCCATAGGTCTAATCAATATTGGATTCTTCAAGAAATAGTTTTGCCCAATCTCCTACGATGACATGATTATAGACTGATTCAGTAGAGAAAAATTGTGCGAAGTGCCACATATCACTATTACAAACTTCGGTCCTGGAAATGATACCCAATAAACTACATCCCATCCTCTTTCTCTCACTTCTTTCAAAATTTGAATCCAATGCTCAGAGATAAATTTATGATGAATTTCCCAATGTTAGTTGTTTGACATGAAATTCGTGAGCCAAAAAAATCCCTAAATTTCTCAGATCATATCTATGAAAATATAGCGAACCATTATCTAAAATTTTGTTACCCGCTTCATCAGGATTTCGACTCAAATGGGTTTTTTTTTCAGCATCTCACACTTTGTAGAAAAAAAGTTATAACAAAAATGCCACAGTGTTCTGTTTTAAGTAGGAAAATCCTTACATGAGGAGGATATGAGGGTTACAATTTATATAATGCTTAGGTTGATAATATCATCAACAAGTGAATGTTGGAGGGATTTTAGGAGCCTAAGAAATATTAATTATTTATTATTCAATGACTATAACCAATGCTTAGTGTCATGCCACAATCCCATGGGGCTTTAGCGCACTAACTAGGGTTACTATATTCAAACACGAATATCTCTCCAACCGTGAATAATTACATGGCGTGCCATATATCAATGGTAACATCTTGACAAGTAGAAACTATCCAAAATATCTTTTTGTAGGAATTCACACGGTAAGTTCCTGAGATAAAAAACCAAAGGTCACCACTCACAAACAGATCACAAATTATTACACGAGTATTATCATGTAGTTAAAACCATCGAAGAGGGAAACAGTCCACGACCTGAGCCAATGTGGAAAATTTAGGAAATTTATTAATATAAAATAAAGATTACATATGTTTCTCTCATAAACGGTTACCATAAAAAATGACCCTCCATTGTATTTAAATAGAGATCATGGAACGATTGGGTGTTAAGCCATGGATCAAGTTTGTTAATACCGAGGAGAGAGTGAACCATCAGATCACTATAGATCGTGACCATCGAATTATAAGTTACAAATGTACATAGTAAGGAAACACACTTTATGTAACTCTACAGTAGACTAAGTTATTCTTAATTGTTTCCTATGTGTTGGAATATCCTAACACTTTGACTCAGAATTGCTTAAGTTGTCAAGTCAAAATTCCCATGCAATATCGAGGTAGCCTCTAGTGCTGCTTCGGTTGACATCAATCACAACCACTGATCGAGACTCTCTCTCAATTGTGTAGAAAACCCAAGACGTGTTGAACTCTGTGGGAGCTCAAGAATTAAGAAAACACTAGCAACAATGGAAATGATCAAAGTAGGACAATGAAAGTGATCAAAGTGAGTAATGAATGAAAAAACCTCCTATTTATAACAAAATATTGAGTTACCTTCAATAATGGTGAATAATAAAATATTATTAACCAAGATCTAGATCTAATTGGTTGGAATATTTTATTATATTTTGTTGGAGGGAAAAATAATTTAAATTGGTTAAGTAGATTTATTTAGAAATAATAAACAAATAAATAATTTATTTATCATTTCAAGAACGGGGTTAGGGAAAAATTTAACAAATAATGTTTTGTTTAATTATTTCTAGGTGATTTAGTAAAATTTAAGAAGGAATAATAACTAAATAATGATTTAATTAATTATTCTGGGAGAAAAATAAGAAAATTAATGATTTATCTAATTATTTCTCATAATTGGATTAAATATGACCAGGAATATTATTTAAACAATGGTTTAATTAATTATTCCTAGAGGAAAATCAAATAAATAAGGATTATTCTAATTATTACTCATGGGGTTTCTTGTTTGAACCAAAAATAGCTTAATAAAATATGGTTTATTAAATTATTTCTCATAGTGAAAGAAATTTTACTATGGCAAAATTGGCCTTACAGGGTGTACTTCGATCCATATAATTGTAAATGGCTAAATGATAAAAAATTGGTGTAATATATTTCCCCCCAATGTGTAAGCATTAGGAGCTAATCGTATGACCGAAGTATGTCATAAGAACACAACCACTAGAAACCGAAGGCGAGTCAGAGAGAGAAAGATAGATAGACAGAGTGAATAAAGAGAGGAAAATAACGGAGGGGGCGAGACCTACAGATGATATAAGTCTCCTTTAAATTTTGGGTACCTATTCTCAGTGAGGTGGGGGAGGCATACCTATGCCCGTCGAGATGAAAAAATACTAAGAATAATGGTGTGCCTAGTAAAATGAGACTAAGATATAAATTACATGATATACTGGCATAAAAATGGGCTAGAAAAAATATAATAGATTCCACATACATACTGCGCCTGGGAAAAAAACTAGGACTGAATGTAATAATATCTCACTACATGAGAAATAATAACAACCAAATAAGAAGTGATAAATAGGAAAGTGCCCTGAAAATATGAATGGATAATTTGAGTGATACATGCATGCTATAGGTGTTCCAAGTGACTGGAACTGAACTCATCAAATCTGTGGAGCTGCACCTAAGGTTGTAGCATAATATAAGGTCATTCGGGCATGTGGGAGGCTGCTTGAAGGGCCACCCCCTCATGAGGTTTGCAAAATCTCACACACAACCCAGAATCAATAGGAAAATATGCTGGATCACCGAACCATAAATTATATGAACCTTGATCATGTTGAAGCTAAGCGAATGAGAAAAAATCAAGTCAAAGGGAAATAAGGAGTCCCTTTCCCTAATTTGAGGCACCAAACAAGATTGGAAGCTAGAACCAAGGTACACTGCCCTCTAGATATATCTTCTGAAATGAATGTGCTAATGTCGAGAGAAGGAGGTCCACCATAGGTGAGGAAATGAGAAATCCTCAACTAAGGCACGAGGTATCATAGTAGAGTGATTGATGAACTGACACCAGGAATGATGATGGAATTGGGGGGACTAAGTAGAAGATAGATGGCTTCCCTTTTAAAAGCATAAAAATCATGGATGACCTGGCAGGGACTGACTCAACTCCAGAGGGGATGGGGGACTGTATGACTGGAGGCAAAAATGGGAAACACGAGAGAGGGACAAGGCACAAATAGATGGAATACTATAACATGAGGAAAAGAGACTCAGGATAGACTCCATGAATGTGATGGTGATTCAACTCGGATGCTCTGAAAAAGGGTGACTCAATGAGGCAACCAAAAGAATATGCCTGGTGGGGACCATAAAAGCATGAGAAAAATATGGTTACTTATGACGAAAATCGACACACGTGTTGAAATGTATGAAGGCAAAGTGGTGCCCAAACTACAAGCAGCGCAAGTGAATAAATCTGATTTTGAGAAGTGGCGAAGTGACCCTTCTTTGAAAAATGGCTTCCAGGTGAAGTATCAAGTCACAAAAAACAAAAGTATACCCAATTTAGAGCTCTTTGAGATATTTCGAATGGTATTGATATTTTTTCAAACCGAGATGTGGTTTGGTCGCAATTGGCGAAAGAAAAAATAGGGTTTTTCCTTTAATAGGGTGATTTCCCTCCAATTTGATTCATTTTCTAGTGGAGTTGCAGTGAAATTGGAGAGGAGGAGAAGGTCATAAATATTGCATCGATCGTAGTGGATAAACTGACTATTGGAATCAATATATGTTAGTTGTAGGTTTGTGGCCTAACCCTACTCTACTTTTTCAGTGGATCAATTTTTTAGATTAGGTTCCTAGAGCCCACGAACAACACTCTTCCCATCCTCACGGCCAGCTTGCAATTCTTGGGCCATTGTTGTCTAGGTAAATCCCCTCTGTAGATAGATGCGATCCCTCTAGCCCTAGGGTGGGTATATCAACTACGAGAACATACTAACATCTACCTTCCTATATTGTAAATGAAATTTAGAGCAAGGAATATGTCCTACCTCGTTCTGATACTATGTTGTCGTCTTCCATCGAAGCCTCTTGATCCATCGCTCTTCTCCAACTCGATACACGTTGCTACCAATGTTCAGTTACCTATAGAGACAATCAAGACACCATGACAAGCGTAAAACCAAGACAAACATAAAACAACCTATCTAACTGATCAAGGAATTCTATAAATCTCATTATAAATGTAAACAAGAGTGGAGGATAAACATCAGATGCATTTTATTATGATAAATACAAGGGGATTTTACAACCAAGCATTGAACTTGAGGGTCTCCTTTGGCAGGTCCGTATCCAAGCACGTTTGCCACACCTTCATGAACAAAGGTCCAAGATCTCACTATGTTCTCAACACACACAAACAATCACACTCTACACTATTCTCCTGAAGCTATGATTTCTTCTCTCTATGCTAACTTTTTCAGCTATCTGTTCAACTCAAAAATTAAGGCTATAGAATTGAAGGAGGTCTCCTTATATAACAATGGAGGAGGAGGTTATGGGCCCTGAAATGATGGGGAAAGGAGCTTATCCTTTGCAGCAGTTCCTATTTCTTGGGAACAAGAAGCCCAAAGGGGAATTCCTTGGCCATATCCTCATAACAAATTCCAGCTCGCCGCCTCACGAAGCTTCTAGTCACGAAAGCTTCCTTTCTATTCAAAAAAATTTCCAAAATAGGATCGGCACGGGCCTTAGTGTAAATCTCTGCTATCGGCATGGGTCAAACACTGAGAAACAGCACCAACCTTGAAAATCTAGCTTTTACAAGGAATATTCAGAAAATTTCTAAAGGGAGATGATTTGGCAGACAAAATGTGGTTCAGGGGTATGTATTCCACCCTTGGAAAGTACACAAGGGTCACTATGTGAGTCCTCAAGGATCAAGGAATGGGAGTACAGGGATGGTGACAAATTACTATGTAACATATGCCCCCTAAAGTATTAATTCTGAACATGAGTGAGGGGTGAAATGCTTTAGAAATACGTGCAAGGAACCAGATGCTGCTATCGGGAGACTTGCAAATCAAGCATAGATACATATACATAACTGAAATCTCTATTCAAAATACATGAATCCATGGTATAGGCGCAACTATCCATCAAGAAAAGGATCATGTGAATGGATCCTTAGCATGGACACAACCATCTGAATAAAGGGATCATATGAAATAGATCCACAGTATGGGCGCAGCCATCCTTATAGAGAGGATCAAAATAAGAGAACCCACGGTATGGTCGCATCCATCCATCTAAAGAATCATGTATATCATCATGAATGACTCATCACTCCTCTCAGCCTAGACTTTCATGATTGAAGCCCAGGGTCTTGCGCTCTAACACCACCCGATCACAGTACAAATTCCAACATGTGAATAGATGTGCTAAAGTTGAACATGCTAGAAAATCACTTGATTACCGATCAATGATGTGAACCATTAATAAGTGCGAGAGAAACCAACCATAATGTCAATGGCTCTCAAGGTACTACTAGTACAATCCACAGAATGTGAACAACGATCTGAAGTCGAACACCAGTGAAATCACCCGATCGAAGGCTAATGATGTGAACCTATCATCGAATGCAAATAACTTTCCATTAGCGCATGCAAGCTCTAAGGTACTAGAAAGGAGTCTCTAGATCAACTTCTTGGATAATGAACTGAAGTCGATAGGAAGTGATCTGTCAAAGGAGTGTCATAATGAATTCCACATCATCGATACAAAATAGAGAAGATAATATGAGTGTAAATCAAGACTAAAATAGAGGATCAGGGAATGTACAAACTGCAGAAGGATTTTCTCTTGAACATATCAGCAAACCGACTCTGGAATTTGGCATCATTTGACTCAAATAGGATCAGAGGTCATGTTGACAAGATTTGTAATTGAATGAGAGGCAAACAGATTTCCCAAACCCATGGAGGAAAAGTGACAGAGTGAAGATATCCTAACTCGACACAAACTACATACAAGTGTCATGTTCAAGAGTGACATACTGCCGACACAACTGATGAATAACTTCCATATTCCCCCACCATTTCTAGCGATCACCTCTTTATTTTTACACAATCTTGAAGAGGATATTGTATGCTTTTCATATAAGTTTTTCCTTCGGACAAATCCAACCTAGTACATTTTACCAGCCCTACGAAGGAGGAACTTGAGTAACGTCATGGTGATGAAGTAAAATTTCATCAGGGTTTAACGATTTTGACAAAGGAATAACTCGACATATTTTCATGTTTATAGAGTTTGAAAAGAAGGTAGAAAATAAAACTCCATCAGTTCCTTTTCATAGGTAGTCTCATAGATCTGAAAAGGTAGAAACTGTGTCTGAGAGAACCTCTTAGTCGCAATAGGCTAAGGTATTCCTTTTTCGTAAATAATCTATCCCAGCCCGAAAAAGGGGTAAATGTATACTGGGTAGATATCATTTCGTAGCCATTTAACGAGTTCAAAATGACAAGAGTCTCGACAATATTTTCAGTTTTAGAGAGTTAGAAAAGAGCTAAAATTTGACTCCTCCTGGAGGAATGAGTTGTATTAAGGGTTGCAATTGGTTCTGATAATGGTGGAACTGCTCAGAACAAGTAAAGGTCAAGAGGTTGGCTAATAAATACCACTCATCGTAGTGTTTCCTCAGGAATGGGTGAAACAACCAAGTGAAGGTCTATGATCAGCTAAGTATATAGTGACGATAGAGTGAGAAAACCAAGGCTCATCTCGCAAAGATGAGATGATAAAATGGAAATCACAAGAGGCAACATGGGAATGGTTTCAATTTTACACAAGGTTGAAATCAAGAAACTATGCTTGAAACTAGTTTCATTTTTATACAATCTTGAAACAGAAACAATATATGCTTGAAAAAGTAATCATTCCCCTAGCATGGTGAATCAATTCAAGGTACATGCCCCCCAAGCTTCAGTCCATATGAACGGTAGATGGAGTGAATTTTCAAATTATGAGATCAAGAGAAAGACTCGACTAGGATTTTACGAGATCTTGCAAAGACTCGAATTGAACGGGAAATTGTTTCATTGTTCTAACAAGGTTGCCACATTAAAAGAACTATCCTCATGACATCCTGTTTCATTTTTTAGGGAGCTCGACACAAGGAAATGAACTGTGCTTCAAAGACCTTGTTTCATTTTTTAAGGATCTTGACACAAGAAAACAAACTCTACTCCGACAACCTTGTTTCATTTTTTAAGGAGCTTGACACAAGAAAATGAACTCTGCTCCAAAAACCTTGTTCCATTTTTTAAGGACCTTGACACAAGAAAATGAACTCTTCTCTGAAGAGCTTGTTTCATTTTATAAGTAGTTTGACACAAGAAAGAGAACTGTGCTCCGAAGAGCTTGTTTCATTTTTTAAGGAGCTTGACACAAGAAAACGAATTATGCTCCGAAGACCTTGTTTCATTTTTTAAGGAGATTTACACAAGAAAACGAACTGTGCTCTGAAGACTTTGTTTCATTTTTTAAGGATCTTGACACAAGAAAACGAATTCTGCTTCAAAGACCTTGTTTCATTTTTTAAGGAGCTTGACACAAGAAAATGAACTCTTCTCCGAAGAGCTTGTTTCATTTTTTAAGGAGCTCGACACAAGAAAATTAAATCTTCTTTGAAGAACTTGTTTCATTTTCTAAGGAGCTTGAAACAAGAAAACGAACTATGCTTCGAGGACCTCATCATGTTGAATAAGAAGTCATGGCTTCCAAGAGTTCTGCGTCTGATGGGAGAACAACATATAGGAAATCAGGACCCAATGCCCCCAGCACACGATGCATAATGACACTATCATTGAATGAGGGCATGGGACAGGTAGCCACATAATAAACCTACGGCATGGAAGATATAACCAGTGGATAAAGATCCAGAAGGGATGATAGTGGACCAAATGTCACGTCAGGACCAAAGAATGAAAGCTGATCAATGGTCACGATCCGACCTTTGTGTGGGAAACACATCACATGAAAGAGGGAAGATACAAGTGCACCCATGATATAAGTATAGTCACGCCCAAGAGTAAATTTAAATCCAAGGGGCCTGGAACAACCATCACGTCTATATAGATGTTTTTTCCTCCCAAAGTAATAGCCAACTTCGGAAGGATCCCTAACGGTTGACTGGTTCCTCTGTTAAAAGCCAATAGATTCTGAGTAATAGGCACAAGCGGCGGAGAACCAAAATCTCTCCAAGTAGTGGAAGACATAATACTAACAGACGCACCTTCATCTATAATGGTGTTGGGTACAACCACATCAAAGGACTGTACCGTGATCTCAAAAGGCACATAAGAAGGAAGGCGGTATCCTGCAAATCTACTCCAATCGAAGGAAGTGACCAAACTACTTGGAGGAGGTACCATCAAACTAAGATGGTTTTCCCTTGGTTTCACCAAACCAGGAGGAGCATCATCCTAGACCTCCATCATGAGAGAAGGAGGAGAAAATTCTTGAACTATAGGGATGAGATGATCTTTCTCCAAGTATGAGGAATCTGAAGAAACAAGAGGAACATGAGGTGGATGAGATCCACTCTCGACCGAAAAGACCTGATGAAACATAGGCGGGATCAAGTTAACTGATTCCACGTCCAATGGATGGTCGGGAACAAATTCCTGAATTTGAATTTCTAGGGGAGTGGGATCAACCAAAGATGAATCTTGATTGATCATTGAATCAACTAGCGGAAGACTCAAAGAATTTTTTTGGTAACCAGCTGGAAGGCAGGGTGCAGAAACAGTAGATTTGTCCAACACTCTCTTGGCTTCATCCATGTATGGAAAAAGGTGAATGGGATGATGCCCTTCACACAACTTACATGGATTGGTAACCTTACCCTATTTCTTATGAGTATTATCAGTACTAGTCAAAGATGTGCTGCCAATATGACTTATGGAATCCAAAGGCAATGGCAGAAAACCATCAGACCATACTTCAAGCACCTTGGGAATACCAGGGAAATCTTGAAGAAAGTGGTCTCCTTTGCACAACGTACAAGGGAATTTTACTTTCTGTGGAAGGTTGGATGGTTTATCAATGGAAGGTTTCTTAGGCGCAATAGCCACAGAGCTAGCCTCTCCTTTATCTAACTTCTTCTTCTTCATCTTCTTCTTCTTCTTCTTAGTTACCTAATTACTAGAATCTAGACTTTCACCAGGAAAATTAGAAGAGGAGGATGAAGAAACAGGCAAAGAAGGGGAGAGGTCCACTTTAGAATCAACACGATGTTGTTCAGGTGGAGGAGATGGTTGTACAATGGACGGAACACTCGAGACAATGGAAGTCGAGAATAACCATACATGCAACCCAACAGTTAACCTAGGAAGGGATAACGTTGCCATATAAGGAGCACCAACATTCCCAAAAGAAGGAAAAGGACCAGGATTCCCCTCGAAGGGAATTCCTTGGTTGGTAAACTTTGGGAAGGTTGTCATCAGAAACAACTGAAAGACAACACTAAGGACACTAAATTTAACCGGGAATATTTCATGGGCAGTTAATTTTAAGACACTGAAATAAAACTCTACCGTTTAATCTTTTAAGAGTTGAGAAATAGGCAAAAGGTGACTCGATCACATTCAAGTTCAAACGAGCATGAAAGGACAAGTGCTCGAAGATATTTTCAAATTTATGGAGTCATTAAATATCGAAAATGACTACTCAGGTATTTTAGATAGAAGGGTGTACCAGGTTTCCGTGAACTGCCATATACACCTTGGTAATAAAATGAAAGAAGAATCAACCAAGGACTTGACATATGTGTAGGTATACTCCCCGAATGTTGTGTTCGGTGTATCATAGTTAGAAGGGAGAAAAATTGGCTTCCTACAGATGAAAGGATTGCAATCTAGAGGGGTCTCCCTTTATATACTCAACGGTATAGGGCGTACAAGTCCATACTAGTGTTGTCTGAAGCCACATGGAAAGCGACAACTGCTAGGTTTAAATACACCAGAACACGTCTCTAACTTAGACCACTAAATGTTTCATTAAGTTTCAATGTTTCCTTAGGTTAATTGAGCTGATTTTAAAGTTGATCTTGAATTATCTCTTGGTTTCAAGGCCCTATCGAATGTCATCTGACAATCTCCTATATGCAGCTATATGAGAAAAGAAATCTTTCAATTCGATGAACGTTATCTAGTTAAGTGAAGAGTCTCAAACAATGATGCGACAAACAACAATACTGCAAATGAAAATTTTTCCAAACTAGATGACTTTAACTATCCAAAAGTAATCTAAAACATTCAACGATGTGAATTATGCAATGTAATCTATGAAAAATTCTATTTTTGAAAAATATGCAATTGTAATCTATGCACAATTTCCTTTTTCATTTGAAAGAATAAGAATGCACTCAATGCGTTTTTCAATGAAATGAGAATCTACTTAATGCATGCTTTTAGTGAAAGAGAATGCACTCAATGCGATTTTTTTAGATTTCAATCATTAAACAATGTAATCTAAGTTCAATGATAAATCTCAAAAAATATTCTTCAATGCAATGTGATCTTATGCATTTTAACAAAAAGAAAACTCTAAGACGAAAACTAAATCAACACAATTTTTCTGAATGAAGGATGAATGCAAAAGAGATGCAAACAAACATTAAGAATGAAATCGTTGTTTTAAACACTTTGTAATGAAATTCCTCAAAAGGCTACAAGACATATGAGGTCAAGCACCAAAAGGACTTCCAAAGCATGATCTCAAAACAAGGCATTCATTCCCTTTTACATCAAGCAATCATAGAAAGAAGACTTTTGAGCTAAACAATGAGCGATGTAATCTATGCTCATGAGTCAAAAAGTAGGGGGGAGAATGTGTAAATCATATAGAGAAAATGACCGGAAGGGCAAGACACACAGGTGAAGGATTTACGGAAAAAACCTCAATTTTTTATACATCCTGAAATTGGCACGACTTTTGTGGATGAAACTAGTGCCAACTGGCGCAACTTGCTCAATGACAACTATTGCCAATGGCCAATTGGCGCGGGCTGCTAACTGACAACTTGTGCCAATCGACATGACTGTCAGAAAAATAAAAGTGCCAATGCCTGAAGAAGAAAAAAAAAAAATTTCTCCCAACCAAGACCAGACTCACCACTTCAAGAAAAAACTAAAAGATTTTGATTGATGAAAAACATAGGAACAAACAAGGAAATGGTCATTCGACTAAATCTTTCAAATGAATAAGACCTCAAGGAGTGACAAAATCAAAGGAAACTCCCTAGTGGAGTCGCCAATTTGTTGTCCAGGTAAATCCCCTCCGCGGACAAAGGCAATCCCTCTAGCCCTAGGGTGGGTCTAGCAACTACAGGAACATACTAACATCTACCTTCCTAGATTGTAAATGAAATTTAGAGCAAGGAAGATGTCCTACCTCATTATCATACTATGTTGTCATCTTTTGTCAAAGCCTCTTGATCCGTCGCTCTTCTCCAGCTCGATATACCCTACTACCAATGTTCGATTACCTATACAGACAGTCAAGACACCATGAAAAGCATAAAACCAAGACAAACATAAAACAATTACAACCTATATAACTGATCAAGGAATGTTAGAAATATCATTATAAATGTAAACAAGAGTGGAAGATAAACACCAAATGCATTTTATTATGATAAAGGCAAGGGGAGTTTACAACCAAGCCTTGATGTTGAGGCTCTCCTTCGGCAGGTCCGTATCCAAGAACGATTGCCACACCCTCATGAAAAAAGGTCCAAGATCTTACTATTTTCTCAACACACACAAACAATCACACTCTGCACTATTCTCCCAAAGCTATGATTGCTTCTCTCTATGCTAAATTTTTCAGCTATCTGTTCAACAAAAACTAAGGCTGTAGAACTAAAGGAGGTCTCCTTATATAAAAATGGAGAAGGAATTTATGGGCCCTCAAATGATGAGAAAAAGAGCTTATCCTTTGGAATAGTTCCCATTCCTTGGGAACAATAAGCCCAAAGGGGAATTCCTCAACCATATCGTCATAATAAATTCCAGCTCGCCACCTCACGAAGCTTCTAGTCGTGGAAGCTTCCTTTCTACTCTAAAAAAACTTTCCAAAACAGGATCAACGCGGGTACAACATTAAGAGAGAGTGGCGATCGGTGTGGGCCTCAGTGTAGATCTCTACTATCGACGCGGGTCAAACACTGAGAAATAGCACCAACCTTAAAAATCTAGCTTTTACAAGGAATATTTAGAAAATTTGTAAAGGGAGATGATTTTGCAGACAAAATGTGGTTCAGGGGTATGTATTCCACCCTTGGAAAGTACACAAGGGTCACTATATGAGTCCTCTAGGATGAAGGAACGGGAGTACAGGGACGGTGAAAAATCACTGTGTAACATCCATGTACTACAAGTTGGTCTAATATTCCTTTTTCAGAAATATCACAAGTCTGTGCCAGAGATGGACTGTGGGGGAATTTACCGAATATGTCACCTTCTAAATAAGGGTGAGATCCAAAGGCTTGCTGGCCCTTTTTAGACTCTGTCTACAGATATGTGAAATTTCCTAGTAGGAATGGCTAGCTACCTAAGCCTGGAAAATGAATTTTCCAGAAATGGGGGCAGTAGGATTTGATCCCTGGTCTGGGATCCCTTGACTATGTCCTTCTAGAGCTTAAATCCAAGAGTGGACTTAGAACAAATATTTTTAGGAGCTTGAGAGAAGCCTCCTCCACCTGTTATCTTTAGAAAAGGGCCCAATGAAAAGGGTTGCAACAACACTTTTCTCAACATAGGAAATGACAACATTATCTATAAGGAGCCATGTCACATGAAGATGAAATCAGCCTTCAAATACATATGTAGCAGAAAATGTAGAAAAACTCTTGAGAAATCTATTACTCAAATCAAGTAAAGAGTCTCAATGAGACATATGCATAGAAATGGAGAAAACACTGCTTGCATAGTTTTTTCTCAACTAAGACTACGCATTCTATGGAGGTACTACAATAGTAAATACATGTACATGAACAATACAGGAATTTAAGCTCAAATAAGAAAGGGGGAGCAAGGTCTCAACCCCTGAAAATACAATACAACAATCCTCTCAAAGGATTGGATGAAAACTAGACAAAATGGCATTTTTACCAAATGTCGGAGTTGTTGGGAAGCTGTTGGAACTCAATAGAAACTGGAAATAGGAGGAGCCTTGCTGAAGATGATGGAATATCTGATTTAAATCCTATGATTATTCTTCCAAATGAAAGGCTGATCCTTTCATTGAAGATCTCACTACCCACTGAAATGTTGCAACCCTCACTACAAATGCTCTCTAGAAATTGCGCAATCAAGGAAGAGGGATGCTCTTCTGCTGATGGAAAATGATTGGCTTGATGCCAAAGATGATGGAATGAATATCAGAAACTACCTCACTGATATTCCAAAGGAATGGAGACTCCCTCCTCTGAAATACAATGTCGGAAGTAGTGTTCAGAAACCCTCCCTTGCAATACCCATCAACACAACTCAACCACCAATGGAGACTGCGTTGGAGCTGAATGGAATGCTTTGGCCTTAAGCCAGAATATGGGAAATATGAAGAAAAAGCTCTTCCAAGAGCTACTCTATGGAAGAGATGGGATTCCCTCCTGGGAACACCCAGTGCTAGCAGCACTGCATCTCAGCTAAACAGCCAGAGAATACTCTTATCTAATAAGACAAGAAAAATGATAATCAAAAGCATGCACCTTAGGAGAATTTCATTATGCTGCTACATGGGATCCCTTACCCATTTTATTCCTTTTATTATAATAAAATAAAAATTAATGTTCCAATTAACATAGTGAAAATTTTGGAACATTACAGTCCTCCCCTCCCAAATATTGCTTGTCCTCAAGCAAGTGCAAGGGTAGAACTGAAAAGGATCTTCCACTCGAGGCATGGAGTCTGAAATATCATCATGTAGACCCTCCATCCCCAGGCAATCAACCAAGCAAAATGAGTCACCCTCCAACTAGGCAACTCCTAAAAATACTCCTCCACCTTGTGCTCATGTAGAAAAGGTGGGCTGAAATGCTGAAGATGGTAAGCTGCATGGCCTACCCCACACTGTCTTCTTCTCCACTTATGATAAGTGTGGAGTGAAAGCTGAACTTGGGCTGTAATAGTGTTGCCTTCAAGAGGCAAGATTAAGTCTAGGTCCCCTACGATCTCTCCTCCAACGTTGCAAATCAAGCTGGCCCAAATCATCTCATATATGATGAGTTGGACTTCATCATCATATGGCATCCAAAAAATCATATGGTTCACCTCATGGAAAAAATAATTGCTAAACATGGTGACCATATCATCTCCCATACTCCCATTGGAGCATGAGATGCAAAAACAATGGAGGTCCCTCCTCCCAAAGGGCACATCCACCCAATGAGTTCCTCCCTCCTCATGATACATATGGGGCTGCTGCTGATATATGGCTGAAACATAATGGTCTTCAAGAGAGACCCAATCCACCCCATCAAACATGTAAACCATGAAATGCCTCGTCCAAAAATTTAGACTCTCTAGTTAGCTCCTCCCACATGAAGGAAAGAGGTAAAGCTTGGAAATCATGGGCTACCCATTGTTTCCCCTGAAACATACAGCATGTAAAATAGGGAGAATCATACTCCCAATGGTCATCTTCAATTCATGTCCCACTTTCCAAACAAAGCTCCCCATGTCAAAAGAAAAATCTGCAATGCATGGAAGCAAGAAGAAATAGAAGCAAGCTGTCACATGACAACCAGAAAGTGGATCATTGTTCCACTCATGGAACCTGCGCAGGGAATCATTGTCCTACCTAAATATATGATGCAACAAGTGTCTTTGCAGCCACTTTTTTTCTTCCACACTAACCCTACAAGGTGTGATCATAAAAACAAAATTTGGTGCCAATGGTGCACACCAAAATCCATGTGGCTTTCCCCCACAATCCACTGTTAAAATAGCCATCATCTTTGCTACAATAGACCATGAGCATAACCAAACATATTTTACAAGAAGGAAATATCCTCCTTGATATAATATGCTTCTCATAAGAATAAGAGAGTTCCAAACATAAAGAAAATGGTTACCTCCCTCATTATGTACTTTGTCTTTGAGCTGGAATGGCTCAAGTGAAAAGTCCCCTTCACTGCAACATAGTAGGGGAGTGGTTGTGCCAACCATATCATCATCTCTTGGGCTATGCCTATAGCTATATGTTGATATATATCGATTAGGATGCCCTCCCAATTGTACTCCTCCATCAGTAGATAGTATGCATGAGAATGCCTAGAAGAAGAATCCAAAGTTGTTGCATGTAGGTGTCTCTTCTTTTTCTTGTGAGCCCAAGCCAAGATGATAAAAACATAGCAAGGGATTCTACCATCCATTAATTCCCCATCCTCATCTCCTACATGCTTCCAAAATACATCACTTTTGAAGTGGTTTGAAGGACACTCCAACAATTAATCCAAGCTCTTAAGTGACAGCGCTGCTAGCCTTTGGAGTAGGGCCACTATCATCTAAAGGCTCCCCTCTTTGACATGAATCTTGCCAAAGACTCCTCCCATCATGTTGCTGCAAATGTAGAGCCCCTCCCATGAAGAAGGTGCTTCTTAGGCCTCCAAGATCAAAGATAAATCCCCTTGCATCATGCTAGTGCCTCCTCTTGCTCCCGCAACATCCAAACAAAATATGAGCAACAAGAATGTTTGTTGCTCCTCCATACTCCCACCATACCAAATGTGAGATGGAAACATGATGAATGGTAAGAATAATTACATCCCATCATAATGCACCCATGCTTCTTTCTGCTCCATGGTGCAAGTATTCTGCCATCTCCTCTTCCCTCTCAAATCCCATGAAAAGGAATAGGTCACATGTTGGCCAAACTCCATCAAGAGCAACCAACGCAGCATGGCTTCTTTCTACCCTATTGCATAGATTTGCAATAGCCTCACCATCCTCTTGCCTTCCATCCACATCCACTCAGCTCCTAGTGGATGCTTCCCACCATTCTGCAACTTGGTACCTTCCCAACAAGAGCTGCCTTCATCCCAAAACATATTATCACCTTTGCATTTCATGGGACATTGAAATGCAATCCCCTCTATGGTCCATTTCTCAAACCCCAACCTCATGTGTGGTGCATGACTCATCAAGGGTGTTGGCAATATGATGCAGAGTGTTGTCCTTGATGGAAACCCACTTGATGAAGATGATGGAAACCTACTTAATGAATTTGTTCTTGATGCTTGATGAGTTTATTAATGATGTAAATCTGATGTTCTACAAGTAGCTCAGAAGTACTAGAGAAAGAAATATCAGTAAGGGCCAAAACAATGATGAAAAGTGTATGTCACAAGGCATACACGAGTTTTCTTAGCAGAAGTAGCGTATGCACGCGGAAAAGTACGTGCCAAGTCGCGTATGCATAATTTCACTCTAAATTAATAAAACCAGGGGTTACTACCATGGTATTGATCCATTGTATTGAGCGCTGGATTGTCTATGTGATCCCGTCTAGGAATACCATCGGAAGTTGTGTGGTTTTGGCTCATGGTATTGTCAAAGGCTAGATCTATTTAAGGAGAAGAAATTCATTGTGCAAGGGGTGTGCATGTGTCTGATTTTGAATGAATACTTCACTCTGAAGTATGTTTGAATGAAAAGGGTAACAGTTTGATGAAAAATCTGAATTTGTGATGCACCTATGAAGAAAATGATGAAGAAGGGAATCTAGATCTGAAATGTATTTGTATCTTCTAGATCTGTTTATGGAATGTTTAGATCTGATATGAGGCAAACATCTGTCTGAAGTGAAGGATAAAATCTGAACTGAATATCTGATCTGAAGAAGTATGCTGCCCTATAATGTCTGAAGATCTATACGCAATTTTGTAACAGAGGAAGCGCATATATACGCGGGACCATAGAAAGGAAAGCGTGTATGGGTTGTGAAATTAGATCTGTAATATGTGCAAATGTATACACGGGTTTATATGCAGGAAAACTCGTATATACGCGGGACCAGAGAAAGGAAAGCGCGTATGAAAAACTAGGGTTTGCTGAAGTATGAAGTATGGAAGGTCTGATTTGTTCTGTTGTGTTACTGCTATCTGTCAATGAGTTATAAGTATCAGTTTGATGTATGATTGAGCTTAAATGTGTGGAGTGGGTCCAGTCTGAAAATATGATGAAAAGTGGCCTGCAAGTTGTGCTCTATTGAAGCTGTTGGATCCAGTATGAAAATTGATGAAACGTGGTCCATAGAGGTGCTGAGGGTCATAGCCTTCAGTCAGGGGGTTGTAGCTCCCTTCCAGGTGAGGCTGGTAAATGAGAGCAGGGGGTCATAGCTCCCTTCCAGGTGAGGCTGGTAAACGAGAGCAGGCAGTCGTAGCTCCCTTCCAGGAGAGGCTGGTAAACGAGCGTAGGTGGGTGCCTGCGTACTGGTATGAGCCTGCACTAGTACATAAGTTGTAATATGTTTTCTTTATAATAAAATATTGAAGGCTGAGCAATGGCAGCGGTGGTTTTCTCCTGACTTGGGTTTCCACCTAAAATTATGGTGTTCATGTGTGATGCTTATGTGTGATGGTCTATTCTGTTATTACTGCACATACTTACTGTTAACTAAACAGCAGATGAATGAATGCTGTAAAGAACTAAGTTAAGAATTATCTGCATAACTAGATCTATGTTCATACGCGAGTTTTATGAAGGATATCCACGTGTATATGCTAGTTGGGTTCATCAAAGTAGCATATGGGTTTTAGTGAATAAAAAAATTAAAAAATTTTGAGTAAGTCCAAAATCTTTTGATTCACCCCCCTCTCAGTATTTTTCCCAACAATTGGTATCAGAGCCAGGTCCTTCTGCAGAAGCTTGATCACTTGAAGGAGATCCGTCACAATGGGAAGGAAGCAAAAGAAGAAGGCTACTCTAAAGGAGATATCTCGGAGAACATGTGCAGCAGAAAATGAAGAAGATAAAAAAGGTACTGATTGTTGTTCTTATGATTCACCTTCTTGTGCATGCAATGGTGAAGATAGTGAAAGTAATGTTTTGGATCTAGAGGAAGCTATCAAGATTAAAGTTGAAGATCAACAAAGATCAGTTAAATAAAGAGACAGTATCTACAATGAGATCATATCTCAATTGAAAGGACAGATAGAAATTCTGAATGAAGAGGTAGACAAGTATCAAAAGTTGTACAATTATGGAAGCAATCGAAATAAAAGACTTGAAGTAGAAATCAATGTTTTAAATGAAGATCTGGAAAAATCAAATAAGAAGAATGAAGAAGCGCTACAGACATTTGAAGAACAAGAAAATGGGTTGAAAGAAGATATTCTAAAATTGAATGATCAAGTAGAAGAAGGAAGAAGGAAAGAAGAAAGCATGAAGAAGAAATGCCAAAGATTGGAGGTTGAGGTAAATATTTTGAAAGGTAAATTAGAAGAAAAAGATAAAATCTTGAGGTTTCAAGATAGTACTAAGATTCTGGACAATATTCTTAGTAGTCAAAGGTCTCCCTCTATTAAATTTGGTCTTGGTTTTCATGAAATTGTTAAAGGAGAATCTAGTTCACAAGGAAGTACTAAAGATTCAAAGGATGTCAATGCAAAACCTGAAGAGTTGAAAGAAACAAGAAGTCAACTGACAATCATGAACACTCAAAGGAAATCATTCAAAAATGTTGAATGCTTTAAATGTCTTAATTATGGGCATGTTGCAGCCAATTGCAGAAGCAGATTAGCTGATCTGAAACAAAAGATTCTGTGAAAATTACTCTAAAGACTTTCTTCAAAGGATATTGTTTTTCATGTAGCAAGTATGGTCACAAAACTGCTGATTGCAATAGAAGAAAGAATTGAAAAACATATTATGATCCTTATGATTACTTTTCTGGTCACATAAGATGTTATGCTTGTAATAAGTATGGACATGTGGAAAAGGAGTGCAGGATGAATAGATTTGAGAAATTGGATAATTTCCAGCACACAATGAGAAGTTTCAAGCAAAGTTGGAAAAAGAAGGAGGACCGGTCAGAAATGTAGGGAATTTTGACCCTACTGAAGTCATCCACTTCTAAATATTACTTCTTTTAATGACTGTAGGAGTGATGTGAGATACATTATAGGGATTAGTAATGTATCATCACAGGGGGAGCAATGTATGATAAATCTCATGGTTGGTTTGGCTATTCTGGTTTGTGTATTTCTGACAGTGCATCTGATGTGAAGAAGACAGGTACAGGTGGTACATATTCAGGGGGAGATAAAGGAATGTGAAATTTTTAGTGTTTCACTATCCATACACGAGTTTCATGAACTAAATTTTCATATACATGCGAGTTATAGTGGAGACAGTCGCGTATGCACTAATGATAAGAAAATTTGTATGACAGCTGAAGATTAGGAGCATAGGTTCAGGGGGAGCTTCAGTATGACTATTAATGATTGTATTATTGGCTCTGTATATGCTTATTACTCAGTTCCAAATGATGATGATATGATACATGGTTTCTTATGATGAGATTATGGATGCACAGTTTCAAGGGGAGCATTGGTTATGTGGAAATGATGCATTGTTGGCATTATGATGATTCTGAAATGCAATCTCTTTCTTGAGGTCTTTTTGGTACTGGTCATAAAAGGTCATATTTGTAATTTGATGAAAATTTCATGTTGAGACCCATGATGTAAATTTTTATATTCAGTCATGTAAGGACTTTTTCAAATTTGTAAACCCACTTGGTTGGGTAGTTGAGTCAAAATAACAGCTCACTTGGTTGGGTAGTTGAGTCAAAATGTGTAAACCCACTTGGTTGGATACTTGAGTCACATATGTAAATCCACTTGGTTGGATCATTGATGTAAGTATGAGTCCTTGGTGATAGGAAAGGTCATAGAGTCATGTACTTCATTGAAAAATATGTTTGAACATTCAACATGAACTCAGGGGGAGCATGGTAACTTCAGTGCACATCAGATCTACAACGCTCTTCTTTCTACATGAGGAGAAAAACCTTGTGTTGGTTTTTGATCCGCCCTTTTCCCTTGATGTCAAAGGGGGAGAGTGACATGGTGTTTGAATAAGGGAAGAATATCATTATGCTTAATGTATCTATCTGTTGTGGTGATCAAACACCATCATGGTTGCCATCAAGTCCAAAGGGGGAGATTGTTGGCAATATGATGCAGAGTGTTGTCCTTGATGGCAACCCACTTGATGAAGATGATGGCAACATACTTAATGAAGTTGTTCTTGATACTTGATGAGTTTATTAATGATGTAAATCTGATATTCTACAACTAGCTCAGAAGTACTAGAGAAAGAAATATCAGTAAGGGCCAAAACAATGATGAAAAGTGTATGTCACAAGGCATACGCGAGTTTGCTTACCAGAAGTAGCGTATGCATGTGGAAAAGTACGTGCCAAGTCGCGTATGCATAATTGTGCTCTAAATTAATAAAACCAGGGGTTACTACCATGGTATTGACCCATTGTATTGAGCGCTGGATTGTCTATGTGATCCCGTCCAGGAATACCATCGGAAGTTGTGTGGTTTTGGCTCATGGTATTGTCAAAGGCTAGATCTATTTAAGGAGAAGAAATTCATTGTGCAAGGGGTGTGCATGTGTCTGAGTTTGAATGAATACTTCACTCTGAAGTATGTCTGAATGAAAAGGGTAACAGTTTGATGACAAATCTGAATCTGTGATGCACCTAGAAAGAAAATGATGAAGAAGGGAATCTAGATCTAAAATGCATTTGTATCTTCTAGATCTATTTATGGAATGTTTATATTTGAGATGAGGTGAATATATGTCTGAAGTGAAGGATAAAATCTGAATTGAATATCTGATCTAAAGAAGTATGCTACTCTATAATGTCTAAAGATATATACGCAATTTTGTAACAGAGGAAGCGCGTATATACGCGGGACCAGAGAAAGGAAAGTGCGTATGGGTTGTGAAATTAGATCTGTAATATGTGCAGATGTATACACGGGTTTATATGCAGGAAAGCGCATATATACGCGGGACTGGAGAAAGGAAAGCGCGTATGAAAAACTAGAGTTTGCTGAAGTATGAAGTATGGAATGTCTGATTTGTTCTGTTGTGTTACTGCTATCTGTCAATGAGTTATAAGTATCAGTTTGATGTATGATTGAGCTTAAATGTGTGGAGTGGCTCCAGTCTAAAAATATGATGAAAATTGGCTTGCAAGTTGTGCTCTATTGAAGCTGTTGGATCCAGTATGAAAATTGATGAAACGTGGTCCATAGAGGTGCTGAGGGTCGTAGCCTTCAGTTAGGGGGTTGTAGCTCCCTTCCAGGTGAGGCTGGTAAATGAGAGCAGGGGGTCATAGCTCCCTTCCAGGTGAGGCTGGTAAACGAGAGCAGGGGGTCGTAGCTCTCTTCCAGGAGAGGTTGGTAAATGAGCGCAGGTGGGTGCCTGCGTACTGGTATGAGTCTGCGCCAGTACATAAGTTGTAAGATGTTTTCTTTATAATAAAATATTGAAGGCTGAGCAACGGAAGCGGTGGTTTTCTCCCGACTTGGGTTTCCACCTAAAATCTTGGTGTTCATGTGTGATGCTTATGTGTGATGGTCTATTATGTTATTACTGCACATACTTACTGTTAACTAAACATTAGATGAATGAATTCTGCAAATAACTAAGTTAAGAATTATCTGCATAACTAGATCTCTGTTCATACGTGAGTTTTATGAAGGATATCCGCGTGTATACGCTAGTTGGGTTCATCAAAGTAGCGTATGGGTTTTAGTGAATAAAAAAAGTAAAATTTTTTTAGTAAGTCCAAAATACTGATCACCCCCCCCCCCCCTCGGTATTTTTCCCAACAAAGGGTGAATGAGAATGGTGGCACAGCACAGTGACAGTCCCCTCCTCAAGACAATAAGCATGCAATAATGTACAATCCTCCATGATAGATAAAAACTCATGCATACCTTGGAGAGATTTGGAAGAATCTTGGGTTGCTGCAAGAGTCTCTTCCTCAAGTGTGCTGGATGCCTCAATAGCTGAAGATGAAGGGTGCTTCTCCATGTCCATGACAGCCCTGGTATGTGGCTCTACAACTGGTGGTAAGGGCTCCTCCCTCCTATGGCCAAATATTTTGATCAAGATCTGAGAAAAATCAGCAAGAGTAGAAACCCTTGCATGTCTCCCATGGCTGGACCAACAAGCCCTTGCTTCTCCCTCAAGGTGCAGCACTGCAATTGCTACAGCCTCTCTGTCCACTATAGGATGTAGCAGGAAGAAAGCCTCTAGCTTCTTCACCCAAGCCTTTGCTTCACATGTGGGTGACCCATCAAAAGTAGACAATAGGAATCTATTGCCTTTCATCCTCCCATGACTGTGGGATATTCTTTCCTCTTTCTACTGAACAAAGTGTGAAAAAGATAGAGTATCTTGGAAGAATCTAGGGTTTGCTCCATATTCAGTAAGATACTCACTTAGAATTTTGAATTCCAAGTGCTCTGCTTCTCTGTGAGAATAGGAAGTGCATGGTCCTTCCTCTTCTCCTTTTTCTGTCTCCTCGACCTCCTTGGAGAGGTTGTTGCTAGATCTGAAAATTTATGAGATTAATCTCATCCTCTACATCATTTTGGCCTCTTCTTCTCTAAAATTCAAACTTCATATATCCAACCACTACACCAAAATCTTGAACTGTTAGTGAGGGTGACATCCCAGGGTATTAAGGGTGGGCCTAACCCCACCAGAGCATCTAAGGGCGGGGGCCCTTGTGTAGCACCCCTCATTACACAAACCTAGACACATGGATGTGGGCTCTACCCGCACATGGGATATTACAACCCACCATGTTCCACGAGTCTCGACATTGAGACCTTGGCTTTGATACCATTGTAATATTCCTTTTTTAGAAATATCACAAGTCTGTGCTAGAGATGGATTGCGGGGGAATTTACTTAATATGTCACCTTATAAATAAGGGTGAGATCCGAAGACTTCCAGGCCCTTTTTAGACTCTATCTATAGATATGTGAAATTTCCTACTAGGAATGGCTAGCAACCCAAGCCTGGAAAACCCATTTTCTAGAAATGGAGGCAGCAGGATTTGATCCCTAGTCTGGGATCCCTTGAATATGTCCTTCTAGAGCTTAAATACAAGAGTGGACTTAGAACAAATATTTTTAGGAGCTTGAGACACGCCTCCTCCACTTGTTATCTTTAGAAAAGGGCCCAATGAAGAGGGCTACAACAGCACTCTTCTCAACAAAGGAAATGACAGCATTATCTCTAAGGAGCCATGTCACATGAAGATGAAATCAGCCTTCAAATACATATGCAGCAGAAAATGTAGACAAACTCTTGATAAATCTATTACTCAAATCAAGTAAAGAATCTCAATGAGACATATGCATAGAAATGGAGAAAACATTGCTTGCATAGTTTATTCTCAACTAAGACTGCGTAGTCTATGGAGGTACTACAGCAGTAAATACAAGTACATGAATGATAAAACAATGTAAGCTCAAATAAGAAAGGGGGAGAAAGGTCTCAACCCCTGAAAATACAATACAAAAATCCTCTAAAAGGATTGGATGAAAACTAGACAAAATGGCATTTTTACAAAAATGTCGGAGTTGTTGGGCAGCTGCTGGAACTCAATAGAAACTAGAAATAGGAGGAGCCTTTCTGAGGTTGATGGAATATTTGATGTAGCTCCTTTGATTAGTCTTCCAAATGAAAGGTTGATCCTTCCATTGAAGATCTCACTCCCCACTGAAATGCTGCAACCCTCACTGCAAATTCTCACTAGAAATTGCACAATCAAGGAAAAGGGATGCTCTTCTGCTGATGGAAAATGATTTGCCTGATGCCAAAGATGATGGAATGAAGATCAAAAACTCCTTCACTGATCTCCAAAAGGAATGGAGACTCCCTCCTCTGAAATACAATGTCAAAATTAGCTTTGAGAAACCCTCCCTTGCAATACCTAGCAACACAACTCAACCACCAATGGAGACTACGCTGGAGCTGAATGGAATGCTTTTGCCTCAATCCAGAATATGGGGAATATGAAGAACAAGCTCTTCCAAGAAGTACTCTATGGAAGAGATGGCATTACCGCCCGAGAACACCCAGTGCTAGCAGCATTGCATCTCAGCTAAATAGCCAGAGAATACTCTTGTCTAAGAAGACAAGCAAAATGATAATCAAAAGCGTGCACCTTAGGAGAGTTTTATTACGCTGCTGCATGGGCTCCATTACCCATTTTATTCCTTTTATTATAATAAAATAAAAATTAATGTTCCAATTAACATAGTGAAAATTTTGTAACATTACAATTGGCTCGTAGTTTTCAGAGGGGAAAAATACGAGCTCGCAGGCACAGGGCTGGAAAAGTGCGAGCTGGAAGAAAAAGTGGGTTTGTCTAGTTTTTTGGCAGGGAACTAGGAGTTGGTGATTTTGATGCAGTTTTTATTTCTATGAGATACCAAACATGTTGGGTTTGTGCCAGTATTGCAGATCTGAAGATCAAATGGAGAGAGAGGGATTTGGATGCACTTCATGCCCAGATCCAGGGGGATCAAGTGGACTAAGGCACACTTGCAAGGTACGGGGTTCTCAAGTTTGTTAAGAACCCACTGATGAGGGCATGGGAGCCCTTGGTGTCTAGGATACTGAGCTATTGGGATCCAAATCTGGAGGCCTTTGTAGTGCAAGGGCATCATATCGAGTTGACCATAAGGGACATCTATTTCTTGACCGGACTCATGCCACTAGGGGTGGTGGGAGATATACATCTAGTGTTACTATGAGGGAAAAACATATCAGAGTTCGTGGAACACCACTGCAGAAGAGATGCTCATGCTAAGGGTGTGACCATACTGATTGGTGATCTATTGAGGCTAGAGATACGGGCTATCGCTGTAGTAGTACTTCGGATCCTAGGCAACCAGGCATTCCATGAAATCATTAGAGGGCAGATGATGTTAGTTCAGAGCGTACTGAGTGGGACCTACTATGGGTGGGCCCATATGATTTTTTCATCGATGAAACAATAGTTGTTGCTATGAAAGTGACATTTGAACCATGAATGTGATTTTGGTACATTTTTATTCTTGTTCTTCTTCAATAATATCCCCACAATTGAGCCTCATGTAGAGATCTCGGATGGGGGCCCTTGAGAGCCCAGGATACACCGTTGGGGGCAGCTACTGCAGAGACGAGGAGGTGGGGAAGTTGGATGGGTGTTTCGACTGATTTCTTCGGACATTGGGATCAGATGTTGTTTTATATAGAGAAATATCCATACAGTGGTAAGAGCTTTTAGGGGTACCCTCACTTGCCACTTCTGTCGGGTCGATCATGGGGACCAGATGGTAAGTGAAAGTTGTTATAGATTATGATTCATTATAAAGTTTTTATAATATGTATGTGGTACTTATTTGTTACTTTTGGTGTGCATGTATAGCACCGGTGAAGCTGAATTTATATGGGATGACCCGTAGTGCGAGGGGCTACAAATTCTAGTAGAGTAATAGGAGAACAGGAACTTGACTATCAAGCCCTGTTGGAAGATGTCTGTCGTAGACGTGAGTTGACATTGACCGATGTATTTGACCATGGATGGCATGATATTGAGGGCATGTATATCAAGGTATGTATAAGGATACCATCTCAGTGGTGAGGGGTCATTCTATGCATGGAGATGGCTGGACAACCTGTGCGTGATCTGCGGGCTCAAGGAGCTGACCCATTGGCTCGGGACCCTCCAGATAGTGACTAGATCTAGGGGCATTTGGTTCCCCAAGTTTTGATTTTGCAACATTTTATGGGCATGTCAAATGTATTAAAGTAGAGGAATCCAAAACATTTATGATTTTGTCGACACATATTATGGATATGCATATTTTTATATATGATGAGTATAGCGTTGGAAATACTGAGAGGGGGGGTGAATCAATATTCCTTTCAATTAGGTCATTAGCTAATCTTCAATTATTATCAGTGTTTGTACAATGATAGCAGCAAACAAGAGGAACACAAATGCACACAGATTTTAAGGAGGAAACCCACTCCGGGACAATAACCACCTAATGCTTTTCTAATAATTCTTTAATATTCAACTCCAATTGAAAATAAAGCTCCAACTTCCTAGAATATAGAAAATCATTCTTCTCCAGCTCCCATTGGATGGATGCTCCAATGCCCGAGATTCTTCATTAGTCAACTGAACGGATGCCCCAACACCCAATGAGCTACAACTCAGCCTAGCACACCCTACCACCCTATAGAAGAATAAAAGACCAATGGACTCTCGTACCAAGGAAAATGGTCCAATGTACAAAGATATAGAATGATGTAGAAAAATAAGATACACTAGATCAGAACCCCAACTTTGACACAACCACCTAATCATGATCCTAGACCACCCGACACTGCCTCTTCAACTCTTGGCAGATAGAGAATAGTACAATTTGTACAATAATATATTTACGATGACGAAGTAGAATGTTACCTTTACAATGATTGTAGGTAGTTCTGCCCACTTGAAGACTTCATGTGATGAGCTTCTTGCTGCTATTCCACACCTTGGTTTCTAATCTTGTCATGCTACCCTCTGTTGCACCTTGCTTTGCTTTGCTGCCCTAGAAATTCTGGTCCTTTGCAGCCCTTGACAACACACGATCTAGATTTTTCTTGCCTTGTAGGAGCTCGATACTGAATTTGGTGTATCTATGTTATTTTAGATCCCCAATATCTGATTTTTTTTCATGTAGTATTCCAATGGGTTTTCTTTCCATTTCCACAGGTCTGACCCAATTTGGATTCTTCAAGAGAGAGTTATACCTAATATCACACAATTTCCTAACTATGGATTGTTTTAGTAGAGGGAACTTGTACAGCATTCCCTATGTTACTGTTTTTTCATTTGGCACTTAAATTGATAGAACAAAAACAAAAATATGTGCACTATCTGTCACTTTTTGTGGAATTCCAATCTAATACTCAGACAGAGGTTTATGACGATTTTACCAAGGTCACTTCTTTGAGATGAATTTTAGGAGCCTGCAAAAACCGTGACTTCCACAGATCATATATCCAAAAATATTGTGTACCTTGATCTAAAATTCTCACATAATCTTCCTCAAGATTTTGGCTTGACCTCATAACAATTCCAGGCTGTGAACCTTCATAGAAAAAATTTTAGAGAGAAAATTCCATGATGACCTATTTCATATGGCAAAAACCCTTGCATAAGGAGGAAATCAGGATCACAATTTATATAAATGCTTAGGTTGAGAGGGTCTTCAACAAGCGAACGTGGGAGGGATTTTAGGAGCATAAAAAATATTAATTATGACTTTTCAATGACCCATTCCACAACCCTATGGGGTGTTAGCCCACTAACTAGGGGTATAAACTTCAAACATGAATATCTCTCAAATCGTGAAGAATTACGTAGCGTGCCATATATCAAGGGAAACATATCGACAAGTAGAAACCATCAAAATAATTCTTGAACAATAATATAGTAATTTTGTAGGTAAAAATTCCCATGCAATATTGGGTTAGCCCCTGGTGCTGCTTCGGTTGACATCAATGACAACTGCTGATCAACAATCTCCCTGTTTGGCATTGATGGCAACATAAGTACTCCCCCTACGATCATGACACTTATTCCTACAACATTCTCTCCCCCTTTGACATCAATGGAAAAGGGTAACTCCCCCTAAAACACAACCATCCTGCGGACCTGTACACACTTCCACTCCCCCTGACACACAACAGTCCTATAGACTTGTAATCTAATGAGAACATGGGAGAATCCTAAGCTTCTGATGAAGATATTCAAATGCTTCACGATGTAAAGGTTTAGTGAAGCTATCAGCAATTTTTTCTTTTGTACAAACATACTCAAGTTTGATATTCTTTTCAGCGACTTTTTCTCTAACAAAATGATATTTGATTGGAATTTGTTTTGTTTTTTAATGCATGACAGGATTCTTGGAGATGCTGATGGCACTAGTGTTGTCACAAAATATGGGAATAGTCTCAATTAATTGTACTTGAAGATCTTGCAAATTTCGTTTCATCCAAAGGACTTGAGTACAACATGATGTTGCTAAAATGTATTATGCTTCCACCGTAGATAACGAGATTGAGGTTTGATTTTTGCTCAACCATGATATGAGACAACCACCTAGATAGAATTTTGCTCCACTAGTACTCTTACGATCATCAATGCTTCCTGCCCAATATGCATCTGTAAAGGCTTGAATTATGAGCTTGTTACCCTTGGGATACCACAAGCCATATTCTTCTATTCCCTTTAGATATCGAAGAATTATTTTGACGGCAATAATATGTGATTATTTTGATGCTGCTTGGAATCTTGCTAGTTGTCCAATAACATCTGGCCGAGAAGTTGTTACATATAGAATACTACAAATCATAGATCTGTACAACCTCTGTTCCACATCCTTAGATGAGTCATATATGCTCAATTTTCAACCTGTTACCATCGAAGTAAGGACGGGTTGCAATCTTCCATTTTGAATTTCTTGAGAATTTCCTTGATGTAATTGGCTTGACGTATAAATATTCCTTTCTCTTGCAAAGATATTTGAAGCCCTAAGAAGTATTTCAACTCACCAAGTAGAGACATCTTGAACTCTGCATCTTTGTAGAAAATTTCTTACTTAGTCCATCATCATTGCTACCAAATATTATTTCATCGACATATACCTCAACGATTGTAAAATTATCTTTATCTATTTGTACATAAAGATTGCTATCAATAGTACCTTTCTTGAACCCTTGTTGACATAGATAGCCATCAAGATGAGCAGACAAAGCTCTGGGAGCCTGCTTGAGACCATATAGAGCCTTCTTTAACCTACAAACATAGTCTTCTTTTTCTGATAGTAGAAAACCTTCAGGTTGTTCGATGTAAACTTCTTCTTCTAATTCTCCATTCAGAAATGTTGACTTAACATCCATTTGGTAGACTTTGATTTTTCTTGAACATGCATAGGCGAGAAACATTCGGATGGCTTCCATTCTAGCAACTGGTGCAAATGTTTTGTCGAAATCAATTCCTTCCACTTGTGCATATCCTTTGCAAACCAATATTGCTTTGTTTTTGGTAACCTGCCCATCTTCATTCAATTTGTTCCTAAACACCCATTTAGTCCCAATGAAGTTTTTATATTTTGGTCATGGAAATAATTTCTAGGTGTTATTCTTCTCAATTTTATCCAATTCTTCATTCATAGCTTCTACCCAATGTTCATTCTGGCAGGCTTCCTCAAAACTACTAGGCTCAAAGTTTGCTAGAAAAGCAATGTGAGCTTGTTGTGATGAACGAAGTTCTCAACCTTCATTTATGTCGCCAATGATTTGATTTGGATGGTTCTTTTGAATCCATTATTTTTTTCTCCTTGGAGGAGCTTCTTGTTGTTGTTCTAGTATATCTTGATAATCATTGTTTACTTCTTCCTCCTTGATAGTTGCTTTTTTTTCTACAATTTTATATGTGTCTTTTTCAGCCTCTGTCTCAAGTTTAAAAGATTCTACATCCTCATCATTATTTTCTAGAACACCATCTTCGTCAAATGTAACATTTATGCTCTCCACTATCTATTTTCGTCTTAGATTATAAGATTTATAGGCCTTTCTTTTGCGTGAGTAACCAAAAAATATACCTTCATCAACATGTGATTCAAACTTACCCAAATTGTGATCTTCTCTTTTGATATAAAATTTTCTTCCAAAGATTCTAAAATATTTTATATTAGCTGGTTTTCCTTTCCATAATTCAGATGGAATCCTGTTGCAATTATTTCTGAGAAGACTTCAGTTGATAATGAAGACTGCCATATCAATTGCTTGAACCCATAATTTTTCATCCAATCTTGAGTCCTTCAACATTTTTCTACCCATTTCCTCTACAGTTCTGTTCTTTCTTTTAGCAACTGCATTTTGATGAGGTGTTCATGCTGTTGAAAATTGTCTTTTTATTCCATTTTCGTCACAGTATTGCTGAAATAATTTGGAAGTGAATTCTCCACCATTATCTGATGTTAGACACTTTATTTTCAAATCAATTTCATTTTCAACCAACTCCTTGTAGATCATAAAGCACTCAAATGTTTCAGATTTTTTCTTTATGAAATTGATGGTTGTCATCCTGGTATATTTATCTATCATTAACATGAAATATAATTCTCCATCTAAGCCTTTTCTTCTCATAAGACCACATAGATTAGTATGTATCAATTTCAATTGATGTGATGCAAAGTATTCTTTTGTTTTAAATTGGACTTTTGTCTGCTTGCCATGCCGATAGGCCTCACATAGTGTGTTGGAAGGTTTTGATATTTTTGGCATTTCTCATACTGCATCCTTTTTTCTTATCCTAACAAGATTGTCAAAGTTTATGTGACCCGTTCGTTTGTGCCATAACCAACTTCCATCTTCTTTAGATAGAAGACATGCTTTAGTTGCTTCATCCAGAACATATATGTCGTTTGGAGCTCGACTTGCTATAGCCACAATTTTACCATACCTGCCTTTCCTGATTTCACATTGTGTTGAGTTGAATAGCATTGTGTGTCCTTGATCACACATTTGTCCAACACTGAGAAGATTGTGATTCATGCTTTTAACCAATAGAACATTCTTGGCTATAACATTTGTTTTGGGGAAAAACACCCTAGAGGTTTGTTGGGTCAAAACCTCCATAGATCATGGCATGCTATTCAAGAAGGACTCACACAACCACACTTGTATGCTAAAAACTAGATAACATCGACAGTAGAACTCACCTGTAATCCTACATTTGATGTAGATCCTGTGGGGTTCAAACTCCCAGCAACCCTTCTTCCTCCTTAACCTGAAAATCAAGAAGAAACGTGCACGGAAATCTAGTTGTACAACATATAATTACCCTAAATGTCAGTGAAAACCATGTGAAACATGATGTAAACAATAATAAATTCTTAAATAATAATATTTTTCACACATACAAGTAGATGTTAACATGTTATTTCAGGAACAAGATGGTTCTTCTTCATTATGAACAGCATGTACAGTAGTAAAATGTGGAGAGATCACCTGAATCCTTCCATGATCTTCAAACAGACCGTCGTCCAGATCCGTCCCGCCCTTGCCTCGCTAAGATACTTTCAAGACATGTGCACTCAAGATGGCATATAAACTGATGAACATCTCCAAGAAACAAGGGTTTCCTGTAAAAATCTTGGAAAGTGCAGGAGGCACGGGAATTCAGACTTGAATTGGGATTCCAACAGAGTATAATATCTATAAAATTTCTCTCTCCCTTAAGCCATACACATGAGGGGCTTTTATACTCCCTCAAAGTAGTTTCAATCAGTTGGAAACGGTTGGCCACGTGCTGGGGTGGTTGAACTACTGGAGTAACCATCAACCCAACCCGAAAATAGGGAATTTTTGTATATTTTTAATGATTTTAATGGCATATGCAGAAAAGTACATGTGGACTCGCGTATATACGCGGAAAATTCTGTGCAGAACGCCGTATGGGATTTCTAACACTTTTTTTTATGAATTTTGTTCAAGTCTGTGGGAATGGGTGCCCAAGGCCATAGAGACAATCATGAATCACATGAGGGTGAAAAATGATGCTATAATAGATGCCCCCTAATATATGAGGGCAGAAGGGGTACATGATGGCCGAAATGTATTATGCACATAGAAAGAACTTCGCAAGGACAAGGGAGGACTTCACCAAATTTCAGCTTGCCAAAAACCAATGAAAGAAAACAGAGAGTCAACTCATGCTGAGGCGGGCATACCCATGCTCAGTCAAAAATAAATCATATCGAAAATACAGAATAGATACAAAATGTATACAAGTATAGCTGAACTGAAAGTACACAATGAATCATCTGAGCATGGCCCGAAAGTACAAGTCAGAATCAATGTCTAAGTATCACATATAGAAAGATGATCAATGATGCTGAAACTCGATGTCTGATCATATAAGTAAATGAATCTCCAAGTACCAAATCATAAGAGGTGGAATAAATGGTACAATCACGCAATTCGGGAGCCAACATATAGGATGCTGCTGTACTGACACTGCAACATATAAGGGTGAACGGCATCACTGGCAGAAACTGAATGGACTGTCAAAAGTGAATCGAGAAATGCTGATGCAACCCGAGGTTTTCACCGATCACTATGGCACAATTCTACACAATGGGAATAAATGAGCTGAAGTCGACCATGTGAGAAATCGTTGGATTACCGGTCAATAATGTAAACCGTTAACCAACGCGAGACAACCCACCAATAATGAAAATGAGCGTCAAGGTGCCCCAATACAAACTAACAAGTGCGAATAAATGAGTTGAAGTCGAACATTTGAAAGAATATACCTATCAGGGGGCAGTGATCAGTCCCCACTGTCGATAGCGAAGAGTCTGCCACTGATGACTGCAAACCCTAAGGTACTGACAAAAAGACTCTAGACCTTATTCCCAGAGCAATGAGTCAGAGTCGATGGGAAAATATCTGCTGGAAGGAAGGCATTAAGGCATCCCACATCAGTCTAGTGCGAGTGTAACCCGTAGGCCAAGATTTGGAAGGAATCGGACGAAGTAGAGTGACGGAACCAAACCGAAGTACGTTTTCGATGTGCACAAGATGAAGCTAGCGCACGGAAGAAACCCTCTGAACCAACCAATAATGTAAGCTGACACAGAGGCGAGATATCCACCAATAGGTTCAAATGGAAATAAAGGTATTGCACGAATCCCAAGTGTGATAATGTATGCTGACGTCGAACACAGGGGAAACCACTCAGTCAAAGACCCATAATGATGATCAAATGCTGAGCACAAGGTTACCTATCAATGATGGAAATAGGGCCAGGGTGCAGCTCTAGGTTTGCTCTCAGAGCAATGTGTCGTAGTCGATAAGAGACAAACTCGCCAGCAAGAAGTCAATGGAGACCTTCTTAAACCAGCACGAGCAGAAGACCAAAACATCTGATGTGATAGAACAAGATACTGACCAAAACTGTTGGAAACCTTTAAAACAGCTGAAACTACCCAACAGGGGAATCACAAAAATGCAATCCCCAGTGGAGTTGCCAGTTCTGTTTCGGGGAAAAACACCCTAGAGGTTTGTTGGGTCAAAACCTCCACAGATTAGGGTATGCTATTCAAGAAGGACTCACACAACCACGCTTGTATGCTAAAAAATAGATAACATCGACAGTAGAACTCACCCATAATCCTACGTTTGATGTAGATACCGCGGGGTTCAAACCCCCAGCAACCCTTCTTCCTCCTTAACCTGAAAATCAAGAAGAAACGCGCATGTAAATCTAGTTGTATAGCATATAATTACCCTAAATGTCAGTGAAAACCATGTGAAACATCAGGTAAACAATAATAAATGCTTAAATAATAATATTTTTCACACATACAAGTAGATGTTAACACGTTATTTCAGGAACAAGATGGTTCTTCTTCATTATGAATAGCATGTACAGTAGTAAAATGTGGAGAGATCACTTGAATCCTTCCATGATCTTCGAACAGACCGTCTTCTAGATCTGTCCCGCCCTTGCCTCGCTAAGATACTTTCAAGACTTGTGCACTCGAGATGGCGTATAAACTGATGAACATCTCCAGGAAACAAGGGTTTCCTGTAAAAATATGGGAAAGTGCAGGAGGCACGGGAATTCAGACTTGAATTGGGATTCCAACAGAGTATAATATCTATAAAATTTCTCTCTCCCTTAGGCCATACACATGAGGGGCTTTTATACTTCCTCAAAGTAGTTTCAATCAGTTGGAAACAGTTGGCCACGTGCTGGGGTGGTTGAACTACTGGAGTAACCATCAACCCAGCCCGAAAATAGGGAATTTTTATATATTTTTTAATGATTTTAATGGCATACATGGAAAACTACATGTGGACTCACGTATATACGCGGAAAAGTCTGGGCAGAACCGCGTATGGGATTTTTAACACTGTTTTTTATGAATTTTGTTCAAGTCTGTGGGAATGGGTGCCCAAGGCCATAGAGACAATGATGAATCACATGAGGGTGAAAAATGATGCTATAACAAATGCCTCCTAATATATGAGGGCAGAAGGGGTACATGATGGCCGAAATTTATTATGCACATAGAAAGAATTTCGCAAGGACAAGGGAGGACTTCACCAAATTTCAGCCTGCAAAAAACCAATGAAAGAAAACAGAGACCTGAGGCGGGCATACCCATGCTCAGTAAAAAATACATCATATTGAAAGTAAAAAATAGATCCAAAATGTATACAAGTATAGCTGAACTGAAAGTACACAATGAATGATCTGAGCATGGCCCGGAAGTACAAGTTAGAATCAATGTCTAAGTATCACATATAGAAAGCTGATCAATGATGCTGAAATTGGATGTCTGATCATATAAGTAACTGAATCTCCAAGTACCAAATCATAAGAGGTGGAATAAATGGTACAATCACGCAACTCAGGAGCCAACATATAGGATGCTGTTGTACTGACACATCAACATATAAGGGTGAACGGCATCACTGGCAGAAACTGAATGGACTGTGAAAAGTGAACCGATAAATTCTGATGCAACCCGAGGTCTTCACCGATCACTATGGCAAAATTCTACACAATGGGAATAAATGAGCTGAAGTTGACCATGTGAGAAATCGTTGGATTACCGGTCAATAATGTAAACCGTTAACCAATGCGAGACAACCCACCAATAATGAAAATGAGTGTCAAGGTGCCCCAGTACAAACTAAAAAGTGCGAATAAATGAGTTGAAGTCGAACACTTGAAAGAATCTACCGATCAAGAGGCAATGATGAGTCCCCACTGTCGATAGCGAAGAGTCTGCCACTGATGATTACAAACCCTAAGGTACTGACAAAAAGACTCTAGACCTTATTCCCAGAGCAATGAGTCATTAAGGCATCCCACATCAGTACAGCGCGAGTGTAACCCGCAGGCCAAGATTTGGAAGGAATTAGACGAAGTAGAGTGACGGAACCAAACAGAAGTATGTTTCCGACGTGCACAAGATGAAGCTAGCGCATGGAAGAAACCCTCTGAACCAACCAATAATGTAAGCTGACACAGAGGTGAGATATCCACCAATAGGGTCAAATGGAAATCAAGGTACTGCACAAATCCCAAGTGTGATAATGTATGCTGACGTCGAACACAGGGGAAACCACTCAGTCAAAGACCCATAATGTTGATCAAATGGTGAGCACAAGGTCACCTATCAATGATGGAAATAGGGCCAGGGTGCAGCTCTAGGTTTGCTCTCAGAGCAATGTGTCGTAGTCGAAAAGAGACAAACCCGCCAGCAAGAAGTCAATGGAGACCTTCTTAAACCAGCACGAGTAGAAGACCAGAACATCTGATGTGATAGAACAGGATACTGACAAAACCGAGAAGGCCGAGTGAATAATGAGTCAAGAGACACCGCAGAATGGTTGACTCTGGTTAGACTTCCCTTGAACAAAAGCATCACTCGTGATGACCATGGCAGTAAAAAGTGACACTGTATAACTCTGTTATGCAGAAGGCACAAAAAACTCTCCATATGATTGGAAGAGATAACCAACTGGGGAAGGACTGACCAGTGAAACAAGGCAAAGGCTGAACCTAGGTAAAAAACTAAAACCATCCCAAATGGAGGAAATATATAAGTGTATATGCTTTGTTCAAGGGCGACAAATTGACACTGTACTGCCATCAAATTACAAAGTTATATCCCGTTCCCGCTCTTTTTGTTATATTTTATTTTTTTGTTTATTTCATATAATAAGCCTGAAAAAGAATAAAATAATGCTATGGTACAATGGATATAACGAGTATCAAGAAACAGATGCACTAGTTCCTAGGATTGGAATGATCCTATGCTCAATGCAAGGTGGCGGAAACTTGTAAGCGATACTCAGAGGAATGTTCCATCCATGGGTAAAAAGGGTGTCAAGTCGTGATAGCCAAGTGCATGCAATGGTTATCTTGTACAAATAGTCAAGGTCAAAAGTTGGCTTAAACATTGAGTCCAAAATGAAGCCGGCTAAAGGCCAAGATAAACAAGTAGCAAATATGCAATGCAATAATACAACTCAACAACACCAGGGAGCCTCTAGGGTAATAGCCAGAAAAATGATAGTGAGGAAGAAGAAGAATGAAGCTTCAACACATAAGTCATGGAGGGACTAAAGAGGACTTCCGAGCCTACATAAAACGCAGCATGGGCAACAAGTGATAGCGAGGAACTAACTAAGAAGCCCATGTAAAGGAAGACTCTACCACCATGTCATGATTAAATAATTGGCGAGTGAAATGGGTGTAATACTCATGACCTGAAGGGATCGACCCTATGGAAAGTGATCAGAATGGAGGCTAGTATGAAAAATGCAACAAAAAGTGGATTTCCTAACCTATATGCCAGTTTTAGTTTACAAAAAAGAGATTTCAAGAAGACCAATTGAACTATCCGGTAACTAAGTCAAACAAACTCTGAATTTCAAGTATAACTTCAACAAAATGCTCAAATACAACCATGCCACTCTCGTACTGGGGCTTTATATGAGAAAAAAGGAAGACAAGAAACTCAATAAATCAAATCAGTACAATAGTATAAACTTGCAATAAAAAACTTCAAAGAATCAAAAAGAGACTCTTCGAAAATTGCAACAAAACTAGTCTACTGAACATCAAAGAAACCAAATGCACCAAATAGGTAGAAAATCAAAATGCGCAGCAACATGCAAGGAAAGATTAAATGAGCAGGAGCTCTCTGTTCTGATTAAGCAGAACAGCCAAGAATCTTCAAGAAGAGACCTTGATACTCAAACAAAAATTGCAAACGTAACGACCAAAAATTTCACCAACCAAGAGAGTCTTCACACAAAGGAGAGAGAAATAGACATATAAACACTTTAAACACAGTCCAGAGATTAAAAAACACTGTAGAAATAGGTCACCACAGGAAGACAAGACCAGAAAAGCAAAAAAACCAAAATTTCAAAATTTTCCCCCAAGCAGACGCTCTTTAACAGTTTGCAACAGGTGTGCATATGCGACTGTGGAAAAGGAAACCCACGTATATGCATCCACCTTTGACATAAACAGCGTGTATATGCGACTATGCACAGAAAAAACCGCATATGCAAAAGAAAATAATGAAAAATAAAAAAGATTAAGCCTGGATAAAGAACCAGGTCTTCAGTGTGACTGAGAAAACGTTAACTGGACTGAAAATAATGATTCAAACTGTTGGAAACCCTTAAAACAGCTGAAACAACCCAACAGGGGAATCAAAAAAATGTGATCCCCAGTGGAGTCGCCAGTTCTGTTTCGAGGAAAACCACCCTAGAGGTTTGTTGGGTCAAAACCTCCACAGATCAGGGCATGCTATTCAAGAAGGACTCACACAACCACGCTTTTATGCTAAAAAATAGATAAGATCGATAGTAGAACTCACCCGTAATCCTACGTTTGATGTAGATCCCGTGGGGTTCAAACCCCCAGCAACCCTTCTTCCTCCTTAACCTGAAAATCAAGAAGAAACGTGCACGGAAATCTAGTTGTACAGCATATAATTACCCTAAATGTCAGTGAAAACCATGTGAAACATCATGTAAACAATAATAAATGCTTAAATAATAATATTTTTCACACATACAATTAGATGTTAACACATTATTTCAGGAACAAGATGGTTCTTCTTCATTATGAACAGCATGTACAGTAGTAAAATGTGGAGAGATCACCTGAGTCCTTCCACGATATTCGAACAGACCGTCGTCCAGATCCGTCCTGCCCTTGCCTTGCTAAGATACTTTCAAGACTTGTGCACTCGAGATGGCATATAAACTTATGAACATCTCCAGGAAACAAGGGTTTCCTGTAAAAATCTGGGAAAGTGCAGCAAGCATGGGAATTCAGACTTGAATTGGGATTCCAACAGAGTATAATATCTATAAAATTTCTCTCACCCTTAGGCCATACACATGAGGGGCTTTTATACTCCCTCAAAGTAGTTTCAATCAGTTGGAAATGATTGGCCACATGCTGGGGTGGTTGAACTACTAGAGTAACCATCAACCCAGCTCGAAAATAGGGAATTTTTATATATATTTTTAATGATTCTAATGGCATACGCGGAAAAGACATGTGGACTCGCGTATATACGTGGAAAAGTCTGGGAAAAACCGCGTATGGGATTTTTAACACTGTTTTTTATGAATTTTGTTCAAGTCTGTGGGAATGGGTGCCCAAGGCCATAGAGAAAATCATGAATCACATGAGGGTGAAAAATGATGCTATAACAGATGCCCCCTAATATATGAGGTCAGAAGGGGTACATGATGGCCGAAATGTATTATGCACATAGAAAGAACTTCGCAAGGACAAGAGAGGACTTCACCAGATTTCAGCCTGCCAAAAACAAATGAAAGAAAACAGAGAGTCAACTCATGCTGAGGCGGGCATACCCATGCTCAGTAAAAAATACATCATATGGAAAGTACATAATAGATCCAAAATGTATACAAGTATAGCTGAACTGAAAGTACACAATGAATCATCTGAGCATGGCCCGGAAGTACAAGTCTGAATCAATGTCCAAGTATCACATATATAGAAAGCTGATCAATGATGCTGAAACTAGATGTCTGATCATATAAGTAACTGAATCTCCAAGTACCAAATCATAAGAGGTGGAACAAACGGTACAATCACGCAACTCGGGAGCCAACATATAGGATGCTGCTGTACTGACACTACAACATATAAGGGTGAACGACATCACTGGCAGAAACTGAATGGACTGTCAAAAGTGAACCGAGAAATGCTGATGCAACCTGAGGTCTTCACCGATCACTATGGCACAATTCTACACAATGGGAATAAATGAGCTGAAGTCGACCATGTGACAAATCGTTGGATTACCGGTCAATAATGTAAACCATTAAACAACATGAGACAACCCACCAATAATGAAAATGAGTGTCAAGGTGCCCCAGTACAAACTAACAAGTGCGAATAAATGAGTTGAAGTCGAACACTTGAAAGAATCTACCGATCAAGAGGCAATGATGAGTCCCCACTGTCGATAGCGAAGAGTCTGCCACTGATGACTGCAAACCCTAAGGTACTGACAAAAAGACTCTAGACCTTATTCCCAGAGCAATGATTCAGAGTCGATGGGAAAAGATATGTTGGAAGGAAGGCATTAAGGCATCCCAAATCAGTCTAGCGCGAGTGTAACCCGCAGGCCAAGATTTTGAAGGAATCGGACGAAGTAGAGTGACGGAACCAAACCGAAGTATGTTTCCGACGTGCACAAGATGAAGCTAGTGCACAGAAGAAACCCTCTGAACCAACCAATAATGTAAGCTGACACAGAGGTGAGAAATCCACCAATAGGGTCAAATGGAAATCAAGGTACTGCACGAATCCCGAGTGTGATAATGTATGCTGACGTCGAACACAAGGGAAACCACTCAGTCAAAGACCCATAATGATGATCAAATGGTGAGCACAAGGTCACCTATCAATGATGGAAATAGGGCCAGGGTGCGGCTCTAGGTTTTCTCTCAGAGCAATGTGTCGTAGTCAATAAGAGATAAACCCGCCAGCAAGAAGTCAATGGAGACCTTCTTAAACTAGCATGAGCAGAAGACTAAAACATCTGATGTGATAGAACAAGATACTGACAAAACCGGGAAGGCCGACTGAATAATGAGTCAAGAGACACCGCAGAATGGCCGACTCTGGTTAGACTTCCCTTGAACAAAAGCATGACTCGTGATGACC